>OZ025243.1:38212178-38517178 GCA_964019155.1 Osedax fenrisi
CAATTTAATTAGAATCATCTTTACTATTATCTGATCATTTATGTTTAGTTATTATTGATTTTTATTATGATTATATATAATTATAATCATATATGCTTTCAAGTATATTTTTTATAAATGTTACCTTCAATAGTATTTGTTGGTATCATGAAAGCTTTCACCTTCATATCCAAGCTTTCAAATATCAAATTTTAAATATTCATAGAAAAAATATTTGACTTATTCATATTTTTTCATAATAAATTTGCAATATATTTGTGGTCATTGGTAATATAATCTAATTCTTTATATTATTTCAGTGCATTGATTAAACCACTATATTGATATAATGTTGTTTTAATACATGATTTTCGCAGTCCATCTTGTTGGGCATATTGGTTTCAATTTCTTTGCTTTGTTATTATTAGTATTATATACAATCTGGAATTTGATCGTTTGTTCATATAATCCCACACACAGAACCACTCTCAAGGCTTTTCTTATATTTATATTATTATCTAATGATTATACTATTAAGTTTGTGCGATGAGCTCCACATTATGTATAAAAAGTTAATGGCTGTCTATTCATTATTATAGTCTTTACACTATTATATTAGCTGCACCGTCATATGACTGTCTTCTTAATTTAGAAATAGGCAAGTTGTTAAAGTTCAGATAACATTAAATTTGTTATATTTAAGTTGTATCCTCAGTCATATTGCATATTAATATGCATATTTCTTTAATTTATAGTTTTTATGAAAATATCGAACCACACAAATGTCCTGCTCACTTCCGGATATATCTTGAATTCCATCACATTGAATTGAGAAACTTAAATTAATATCTTATAATCAATTATTGAATAATTTAGATTTATAGAGTTGAATAATTTCATTATTAATATCGCCAGATAACAAGTATCTCTCAGAGATTCTCTCATGAATATTATCATAGTTCATGGATGATGGGGGGGGGGGGCAAACAATACTTAGCCCCCCCATATGTTTGGTAAAATTCTTTAGAAAAAATGTTTATTAACAAAGACAATATACTAGATTTAATATATATAAAATTTAATAATACAAATTTCATGGGGGGGGGGGGGCAAAACATACTTAGCCCCCCCCCCCCATATGTTTGGTAAAATTCTTTAGAAATAATATTTATTAACAAAGACAATATACTAGATTTAATATATATACAATTTATTAATACACATTTCATGGGGGGGCAAACAATACTTAGCCCCACCCCATATGTTTGGTAACATTCTTTAGAAAAAATGTTTATTAACAAAGACAATATACTAGATTTAATATATATAAAATTTATTAATACACATTTCATGGGGGGGGGGGGGCAAACAATACTTAGTCCCCCCCCCATATGTTTGGTAAAATTCTTTAGAAAAAATGTTTATTAACAAAGACAATATACTAGATTTAATATATATAAAATTTATTAATACAAATTTCATGGGGGGGGGGGACAAACAATAATTAGCCCCCCCCATATGTTTGGTAAAATTCTTTAGACAAATTTTTTATTAACAAAGACAATATGCTAGATTTAATATATGTATAAAATGTATTAATACACATTTCATGGGGGGGGGGGGGGCAAAACATACTTAGCCCCCCCCCCATATTTTTGAATGGGGGGGTCCGATACCTCCCGCCCCCCCTGTTCCGACGCCCCTAACTACTACTACTACTACTACTACTACTACTACTACTACTACTACTACTACTACTACTACTACTACTACTACTACTACTACTACTACTACTACTACTACTACTACTACTACTACTACTACTACTACTACTACTACTACTACTACTACTACTACTACTACTACTACTACTACTACTACTACTACTACTACTACTACTACTACTACTACTACTACTACTACTACTACTACTACTACTACTACTACTACTACTACTACTACTACTACTACTACTACTACTACTACTACTACTACTACTACTACTACTACTACTACTACTACTACTACTACTACTACTACTACTACTACTACTACTACTACTACTACTACTACTACTACTACTACTACTACTACTACTACTACTACTACTACTACTACTACTACTACTACTACTACTACTACTACTACTACTACTACTACTACTACTACTACTACTACTACTACTACTACTACTACTACTACTACTACTACTACTACTACTACTACTACTACTACTACTACTACTACTACTACTACTACTACTACTACTACTACTACTACTACTACTACTACTACTACTACTACTACTACTACTACTACTACTACTACTACTACTACTACTACTACTACTACTACTACTACTACCGTAACTTATTTATTTTCGTCACTCTGTGTATGTTATATATTATATAAATATTAACACTTATTCAATAATAATATATAATTTAAATATAGTTTTTGAAAATTAATATAGGTAAGTAATGTTACATTTTTAGTGGTTCAAATCTTCCTTTCTAGCTGTTTTTTTAAAAATGTTTATATTGTTTTATTTAGTATAAATAATATCATTTGACAATATTCCGTGGGAACTGTTTATCAACGGTGGAACCCAACTGATCGACACAATCACTGCACTTTGGAAAAGCCAAATCTTTGGATACAATCATACATCAATAATACCAATTCTGAAGAAATAAAACCTTAAGAAGTGCGAAAACTACCAAACTATTAGTCTGATATAACACGCAAGTAAGATCTTATTAAGAATAATTCTAAATAGTTTAAATCCGATGGTGGAAAGTATTCTAGCAGATGAACAAGCTGTATTTAGGAAGAAAAAAAGCCCGACGGAACAAATCTTAAACTGTAGAATTATAGCGGAAAAACAAATTGAATATGGAAAGAAATTTTGTCACAATTTTATTGACTTCAAAAAGGCGTTTTACCGTGTATGGCCTATGGAATATAATGAGAAATTGTAATATTACGAACACCTTATATCAGTCATAGAAAACCTATATAAAAATGCGAGCAGTGCAGTTATAGTTAACGATACAAGAGGAGACTCCTTTCGGACATCGGTAGGAGTACGACAAGGTTGCCTCCTGTCACCAACTCTATTCAATATTTTATCGGAAAAAATTATGCAAGACACTCTAAACAACCACACTTCAACCATAGCTGTAGGAGGATATAATATTTGTAACCTAAGGTTTGAAGATGACATAGATTTAATAGCAGGATACATTCCGTAATTACAACAGCTCGCAGACAAATTATATAACTGCTCAGCGGCATACGGTATGGAATTAAGTCTGGAAAAAAGTAAGATCATGGTAAATAAATTCTCAAACAGCCATGTAATAACTATGAACGGTGAAACACTAGAAACAGTCGAAAAATAAAAATATCTGGGAGCTACATTCACAATAGACGGAAAAAGTAAAAAAGAGATAAAAATAAGATTGGCTACAGCAAATTCGGCTCTGATAAACCTAAGTATAATATGGAAGATCAGAAGCATCTCATTATAATACGTACACTTATACAAATCTCTGATACTCTATATTCTAGGACATTAAATAAATTCATTTTAACCCTATAGGGTTAAAATGAATTTATTTAATGTCCTAGAATATAGAGTATCATAGATCTATAGATAAGTATCTATAGATAAAAGAATAATGCATTCGAATCTAAATCATATAGAAGAATCTTAGGAATTCATACCGAGAAAGTAAAACGAATGATTATGTTTTCAAGAAAATTATTGAAGCAATATGATCTATTGAACCCTTTCAACTCATTTCAACTATAAAAAGAAGGAAATTGGCTCATTTTGGACACACAATACGATATGAATATCTCCAAAGCATGCAGTGTTTTGTAGAAGGAAATATAAGACAGAGATGACCGAGAAAGAACTAGTGTCTAATATTATAGAATGGACACAAAGTGATATCGGTGATCTTCTCGAAAATACATTGGACAGTGAGAAATGGAAAAAAATATGTGTAGGCGTGTGCCTAATTGTCGCTATTCAAATCCCCACTACGACCAACCGGTCACGGGATTAAGATTAAGAATGTGAATAGCATAGTTAATAATCTATATAAGTATACTTTTTTCATATAATATATATATATATATATATATATATATATGTATTACTTTATTTTACTATTTATATAAATAATTCTAAAACGTTAATTTTCTTCTGTTTTTCAAATAAATAAATTTATAGAAAATATTTACAGGATTTTATGTCATGGCATATAATCTTCATCTTTGGTAGTTAACCTCAGTAATTCATATATATGATTTTTATAATTATATATATATATATATATATATAAATACGATTTGTGTGCAAGTAGCTCATGTATCCTATAGCCTATAAAATAAGCCTATATATAGCCTATAGGCTATAGGTATATATGTTAAAGTATACTGCAATATGCCCTCTAATTCTATTAGTATATATATATATATATATATATATATATATAGTATATTAATTTTGTAACTGCCTGTATGGCTCAGTGGCTAAGGCGTACGCCTTTTGTCTAACGTTAGACGCACAAGCAGTAGGACACGGGTTCGAGCCTCGTCCGGACCATTAATTAATTTTATAAAATGGGTCTTAAAATATTATTTAGAAGTGATCTTATATAATTGTGTATAAATAAATTATCGGCTCTCGTTAAAACCATGGCATCCATGCAGGAAAAAAAATTTTACTATTTGTATTGTATTGTCCGGGCCCCTCACAGTTATTTATAAATTGTACAAGTCCATGACTTCTTTAGGGGTCCATTTGTATCCGCTATTTGTATTGTATTCAAGATATATATTTGTGATTTATTTTGTAATAAATAAATATTATATTATTATTATAGTATATATATAGGATATATAGTATATAGTATATATATATATAGTACCTATATATAATATTAATACTATATTATTTATTATATGGTATTAATATTAAATATATTAATGGGATTAACAATTGTTTAATGAGAAAATAAAAATTAACCTTGTGTTTATTTATTCTGCGATTGTTTACTATTTTCATTTCGGTAAATATTCATTAAATTCGTTATGTTCATTAATAGTTGATATCCTCATCAGTCCGTTATTATCATATGTTTTTCACACACAAATACATACATAAACACACATACACATACATAAACGTATACACACATACACACATATATATACACATACATATATATATGTATATATATATATATATATATATATATATATATATATATATATATATATTATCATATATGATAAAAACGAAAGAATTCTTGAGATATTATACTTTCAATATCCTTAAGGATATATATATATATATATATATATATATTGTCTATAGTCTATAGCCTATATATATACACACCACATCATATATTATACAAACCAATATAAGGATATATTTCAATTTCGCATATCGTAACGATTCCATATCTCTATTGGATAAATGTATATTTATAGTATATATAAAGTATATATTATAGTATATATTATATTCCTATATGTATAGTTTATTAACGTAATATCGCGAGATACCATAAATAATCGTTAACTAGATGGGTTATTAATATGTTGTGTTATAATTATTATGTTGTGTTATAACTTAAGTTATATATATATATATATATATATATATATATTAAGTTATATAGGTATATACCTATAACTAAATTCTATTAATAATAATGTATTTTATATTCTATATTTATGTATAAACACAGAAGGGTAGTTGTACTGTATGTAATAAATCACATATTATAACCTAAACATATTACAATATGTTACAGACGTTCTAATATACTCTTTTTTTTACTAAATTAATTATATATTCGAATTTACATTCTAATCTTATGCAATTGTAATCTATACAAATGTGCGTGTGTAAGTAATAATAATAAATAACAATAATAAATAAATCGAAAAATCGATCACTTGCGAAATTGACATTTCATCATTTCATCACCGTAACCTTATACATAATTAATTCATTAATGACAAGCACGCAAACATAACGGAATTGCAGAGAAACTACAAACATGCTATATATAGTCTATAGACTATTCATAAACTCATAATAATACAACATTACTACAACCCATAACTATATATATTGTATAATACCATAACTAATATTCAAGATGTCAATGATAGCCTAAAACACGTAAATATAGATGATTTTTTTTTGTAATCATCAATGATTCATCATTGAAAAATAGTTACGGGTAAAACTTTCAGGTAGTATCAGTTATGGGGTTTTATGGTTAATAGGTAGGTCGTATATATAGGTATATACCTATATAGGTATATAGGTATATAGGTATATAGGTATATAGGTATATAGGTATATATATACCTATAATAATAATAATAATATAATAATAAAATCAGATTTGGCAATTGCCTGGGTGAAGGAAGAAGCAGAGTTTATCAAGTCTTTTACCCTTTTATACTTACGAGGAGAAAAATTATATAGGTATATAATTAAAATCAAGAAATAGTAGAACAAAAAATAGAATGTAAAATTAAATTAGTAAAATAAATCATCAACTCATAAAACATAAACAACCATAGTATATCAACTTTCCGAATGTGGGTTCATCAAGTCCAAAACCTTAGGGAATATACTTTCGCCAATAGTATATACACTGGTAACATTTGGTGCCAGCAAATGCATCCATACTACCCGATATAAAATATGACAAATTTATGAATTAAGAGTCAACGAAATACAAAAAAAAAAACAAATTCCATAATTATTCTACTACATCTTAATATGAATATATAAATGTAATAAACGAAACAAATAATTTAAAACAATACAATTATAAATAGTAAACAATTTATAAGTTTTAATATATATATATATATATATATATATAATTTAACACTATAGAAACCACCGTATTATCTAACGGTTAGCAGTACGTATTGTCCTCGGGTGAACACCTCGCAGTAACAATGGTACACGTCTAGAACACCGACTAGCAGACAACAATGGGAATCAATCACATGACTGGTGACCGGCCAACTCGGTACCATGCCTATCTGCAGGTTATCCATTCTCTCACGAGCGTCTAGCGTTAGGTGGTAGCGGATAATATCATGTGAATATATCCGTATACATTAGTAATATTGATCATTTGTAAGGTATATAAGATAGTATTGACATATAAGGTATATGATATATATATATAATTTCATTTAAGTGGTTACATTTCTACATGGTTATTATTTTTTCTGCACATAAATAACTTAATAATGATTTTTTATAATATATTAACAATAATGTATTGAATAATATTTGTAATTATCAATATTTGGGTTTGTAGTCATGTGGTCATCAATACAATCGAATTCTCTAAATTATTCATATTTAAAAAATTATTTTAAATTAATTAAAATTAAAATTTCAAAATAAAACAACATTTTATTTCTATTTTTATCATTTTTCGTTTATTTTTACTATATGATTTATTTTTACTTTCGATTGTTTTTCGTTTATTTTTATGACAACTGTAAAACGTTTTAATTTCTTTAATTTTTTAATTTCGTATTATTCTTTGTTTATTTCTATAACGTATGTTATCGTTAGCAAATATTTATACTTTATACTTTCGATTATATGTTCGGCTATGTATTTGCTTAAATAAATTATAATAAATTATCAATCAACATCTTTCTAATTTTAATATTTCTAATTTAATTTTGTGTGGTGATTTTAATATAAATTTATTAGATAAGTTAGATTCTCATGCATTTTTTAATATTTTAAATCAATTAGGATTAATTAGTAGAAAATTATTAACACAATATCCACTCAAATTTATAATTTTTTTATTAAATCTTTATTTGTTCCGGAATATTTATCTGGTATACCTATAGGCCTACTCTTTCAACCACTTTAACAATAAATGATCTTAACATTTTATAACTCATTATTTTTTTTTAAATTACAATATATTAATATTTTATGATTATAGATATTATTGTGATTTTAACATTTTATTTAATATTTTAATTCCATAGATAACTGGGGTGTCCGTATTCGGTACCCAGACACCCTATAATATGGATACACTATATACTACTAGATAAACTATATATATATTATTGATGAATCAATCAGACACATTACAATGACATCATTTATAATTCATTTTATGAATAATTTATTCTAATTTCATTAGTTAATAATTTATTTATTTTTATTATTTGTTTAATTAATAATACAATTTAAGTATCTAAATAATACAAAATTTAGATTTAGCTTTATTAGTGGTATTAATATTATAACGCACGCGATTTTTATGAAAATCAGAATAGTTCATACGCTGGGCGCTAGAGCGGCTTGAAAAATATAAAATTGTCAGATAATTTATCGCTTCAGTAAGATAATATTAGAAAACATGTAATTTAATTAAATACAAAAAAAATTAACTTAATTCGTAAAATATTGAATAGTCAATATGACTTATGACACAAATCAGAATAGTTCATACGCTTTGCATTGATTGGATATAATATAGCCGTATTAAGACATCTAGAGTGTCCGTATTAGGGGCATATATGACCACTAGATATATGCTTATAACTTAATGAATATTTGAATACAAATATAGAAATTATATATATCATTTTAGAATGCTTTATTTTTTAATAATATATTGTATGTTTTATATCGATACATTTGAATATTCTTGAGAAGGTTTTATGTTGACTTTTTTTTCACAAATTTAAGTTCGTAATAAAAAAATAAGTTTATTGGATATATCAGCAATATTTTGAATAATTAAAAAATAAAAAAATACTTTTTTAGACTATTTATATAATTATGAATATTTTATTCATTAAACATTTTTGTGTAGGATTTATGGTTTATGAGATACCGAGAGTGTCCGTATTCGGGCACTGTCCGTAATCGGTTACTTTCCCCTAGGTGAAAAATAAATGTAAAATCTAATAGTGAACACCCTATAAAATTGTATGCCTTAAGGCTTCAACATAATTTCTAGTCCAATATATTTCATAATATATAATATTTTTAATAGATAATAATGATAATATTAATATTTAATAGAGAATTTAATATTTTTTATTATATTTTGTTTTATAGTTTATACAATTAATATGTTTTTTTTCTCGTAAACTTTATGATAAAGGGCTTAACTATATTTTATAGTAGGTAATTAAATTCAAAATAGTAATATTATTATTTTTATTTGTTTAAAAAAATTGCAAAATAAATAAAAAATGTCTCTGTCCATTACAATCCTATACAAATTTTTAGAGAAACCGGCCTCAGACATGAAGGAACATACCTATAAATCATACCTATAATTATAATGATTGTGCATATTTTCTACACCTGCAGAAAAAATATAATTCATATAAGATTTTTTTTTTAATACACTTTATCAAAGTTAATGTGTTATACTCTTAAAATATTTAAAATACTTAAATATATAATATTCTAAATACTAAAAATAAAATAAACTATATTTTATATTTGAACAAGTATTCAATATTATACAGAATATGTTGTAAGGAGGGCAGTTAGTTTCACTTATATTCAAATACAATACAAATTTTAGAGAAACCGGCCTCAGACATGAAGGAACATACCTATAAATCATACCTATAATTATAATGATTGTGCATATTTTCTACACCTGCAGAAAAAATATAATTCATATAAGATTTTTTTTTTAATACACTTTATCAAAGTTAATGTGTTATACTCTTAACATATTTAAAATACTTAAATATATAATATTCTAAATACTAAAAATAAAATAAACTATATTTTATATTTGAACAAGTATTCAATATTATACAGAATATGTTGTAAGGAGGGCAGTTAGTTTCACTTATATTCAAATATTACTTTAAGATATTAACAAGTATTCATTATATTTATAATGAAGTATACGATGTTGTTCAAGAGTATCTATACATTCCTTAACTAAAGTTATATTATGTATACATACATACCTATGCATACATTATATATATATATATATATATATATATATATATATATATATATATATATATATATATATATATATATATATATATATATATATATATTTATATATATATACATTGTAAACATACTATTACACAAAATGTTATATACTTTATTATGTAATATTTATTACATACAAAACTTTAGAATGTTACATCTCGGTATTTGTTAGTTACACAATTGATGATGTTGGAAGGTTATATTTAATCTTCTGTATGGTGCACCGATTGAACCTTTTGATAAATCTTTATACAATGTTCAATGTTTATAAATACTATATAGATGATGTTATATATATATATAATTTGGAATATATATATATATATATTTATATTTATATATATATATATATTTATATTTTAAATAATGTATTAATTTTATGTCATACATATCATTAGAATTTCAATAGTATATATATATATATATATATATATATATATATATGAGTTATAATATTTAAAAGCATCAATATAATAATATGATTTGAATTATAGATAAACTATTCTGTTAATTAGTGTTATGATCATTACAATTTATATACCAAACTAGGTATATATATAAATAAATATGATTTAATGTACTATTATATTTCTATAATAAAGATATAATTATATATAGGATATAAATGTATTCATAATTTTAAATATTTCAACTTCTCACTAAACAAATTTTAAATATTCTAACTCGTCGAAAACTAAATTTTCCATATGTTTACTTCTCAATAACCTAATTTTCTATATTTTAACTTATTGATAACACATTTTCAATATTTTAACTTCATGAGAGCTACATTTTTAATAATTTAACAAATATTATACTATTTTCACTATTATCTTTTGTTTATTGGTATATAATTTATAATAAAATAAACATTTAATCATTATTTTGAAAATTTAAAATTATCATTCAATATTTTATTGTTAAAATTATTTTCGAACTATTCGCTATTTTTATATTTCGAATCGATCTTTGCTTTTTCAATTTGAATATATTCATTATATTCATTATCATATATGCTACGAATTATTACATTTTTAAATGAATCGATTGGAATTTTAATTTTACAATTCGTTTACATCACTAATATATACTTGTAAAACATTTAAGTGATTCGAAAAATTGACTTAGCGATTAGTCGATGTCGAAACATTGATTTTTGGTTTTGGGTCGGTATCGAAACTTCGAAATATTTACCCATTTACAACACTAATATATATATATATATATATATATATATATATATATATATATATATATATATATATATAGATATTCTGATATATTCTAAACTAACCGATTCTGTTGATCAATTTAACATATCTAATGGAGTATCGATGCTGTAGATTAACCGCCCACCAATGCCAGCCCGCCCCGATACCGGTATGGGTGCAGTAGTAGTGCCTCCTATCGTAGTTTTCGTCTACCCCCAACTCGGCTTTGTATACGCTCCCGTACAGGGAGTATTGAGCACTCGGCTTTAGTCGGCAAACGGAAGTAGCTAGCGCTAAGAGGCCGTTAGATAGGGTATACGGGTTACGAGAGTTATATCTACCCGAAGGTTTGCTAACCATTAAATAATATAATCATCAGAGATTATGATATAATCGATAGAATAAATGATGAACATTGTGTTATTGTTTTATTAAATGAATATACTTTGAATAATGTATATATATTAAAACATATTTTTAAGTTTATATGTTCTTTTGTGTGTATAAGTTTTAACTTACATTTTTAATTTACATTTTCGAATGATTAATTATATATTTATATACTAATTTATATATATATATATATATATATTATTATTTTTTTTTTATTATTATCAGATTTGGTTTTAACAACCGGGTAATTGTAGAAGCAGAGCTTATCGAGACAATTACCCTTTATTATTTTGACAAGTCCTAAAAAGTACAATTATAATTGGAATAATAAATTCCTGAAAAAAAGAATAAACTATATATAACATAATGTTATATCTAAGTTGACTTCCTGTTTACACTAAATCTAATTATGAATAAGATCAAATAATTTTACTTATGAAGGACTTGAAAAAATTCTCAAAAATCATCATATAATATATAAAAATAAACAAAATAAACATTAAGAAAACTAAAACGACTAAAAAACTAAAAACAGACAAGAAAGGTTAAGAAGAGTAAATATATGAAAATGTAATATAAAGAATAATAAATATGTTTGGCAATTATTCAAAAATAAATTTATAAATTATCTACACAAAGTAACAAATATTTAGATAGTTTTCATAAGTCGAAGAGTAGTTATAGTATAAAATATGGAAAAAAGAAGAAATTAATGTAAAAGTCTGAGTAAAGATAAAATGTATTAAAAATATTATATAATATTATATAAAAGCGTAATTATAGTATAAAATATGGATAAAAAGGAGAAATCAATGTAAAAGTCTGAGCAAAGATAAAATTTATTAAAAATAGTAAACTTATTAAAAATTAAAAAAATGTTAAAATATAATTTGAAGTAGAAAAATAATAGTAGATTAAAAAATAACAAGGTTAAAAAATAATTAAAAATATTATTACTGAAAAGGGAAATAGATACTAATTTTCTTTTATCAATATTTATATATATATATATATATATATATATATATATATCTAACCTCCTGTTATATTTTTGAGGCATATATCTATTTCACTGGCGGCTAAATATTGTATAAACAATACACGGCCGATGATATTACAATTAAATACGATCGTATCAGATGTTTGGTTAAGTCTGCATTCGGTCAACTCGGGTATGGCGTTATTTATTATATAGGATGCATCTGCCACCACATAGACATGTATATCATCTGCATCTGTTATAAGTGTGCATGATTATAAGTATTGTAACAGTCAAATACATACACATATATATATATAACATATATTTATGTAGATGTTTTAAGGTACCTATTTAAGTTTTAAGTTTGGTTGTAAATGAAGAGCAAGATAATGTAAGTGAATATTGCTGGAATAGAATACGTTAATGCGTTAATGCGGTGAAACTAGAGTCTGACCGAAGTATGTGAATATTAAACCCGTAGGAGGTACCCCACTACAATTATTTCCGACAACTTGCCGGATATATTTTAACTTTAAAACGATTTTCTATCAAGTTAACTACAATTTTAGTGGGACTCCCTTATTTCCGGTAACTTGTCTGAAATATAATAACTTTATAGGGGGTATACCATTACAACTTGATAGAACATGGTTTTAAAGTTACAATATTTCCGGCAAGTTTCCGGAAAGTCTTGTAGTGGGATACAACTTATCACTGATATACGAGAGGATATATATATATATATATATATATATATTTATTTATGGAATATGGAGAGGAGACTATAGTCATATATATAGAGAGCGTTTATGAAAAGGGAATTAGTTAGATAGAGTTTTTATAGACTCAGTAGATGATTAGGCTTACAAAGACACATATTGAATACTATACGAATACGATATAAGGTTATTATATTTAGAGGAATACATTATCAAGTAGTGAGGCGATTGAAAAGAGAGGAATAGTAGTCCAAACGAGGTATCACTAAATAATTGATAATACAAATAGTGAAGAAGTGATTGATAGATTTTCATATAGGACGTATGTATACGATATATATACGGTATATATATGTATATATATACGACGTATATATAAATATATATGTTATATATAGAGCATATACATTAACGTATATTATGTATATATAGTGTACTATAACAGTTTATAAACTTTAGGAACGTTATATTTGTATATGATTAATTAATTAAATTGAATATAATAATCAATATATTCTATATAAAATAATATAAATACCATATGCAGTGATGAGCATGATAGTTGATCACGATCATTGATCTTTTGAAAAAGTTTCGATCATGATCGTGATCGTGATTACAAAAGTATTGGCTCAATATAAAGGATCTAGGTCATTATAATGTGGATCGACGGCAAAAAGATTGCAATCGTGATCATGATATCCGATCATAATATTGATAGTTATGGATCATGATCGCCGATTATAAATAAATATAGGATTAATAACAAGACAAACTTTAATAGGTTTCTTGAATCAAACTTGAATAGATATCCTACTATTTTGTATTTAGTATACATAATTACTACATAGGTAGTTAAATATAAATATATATATATATATATAACTCAGAAGGGTGTTTTTGAAAAATCAATTAAGCAAATATATTTGAGCTTATGACCTCTTCATCATAGTTAGTGATCCTAAAACTAAAACGGAGGTAAACGGTATAAAAATATCTATAATAATTAAACAAAATAAAAATTGATAAAATATGTAAATAGAATTTTGTGATAAAAACAGTTAAAAGTAGAGAATAAGATAATAAACTAAAGATACAATATAAAATGCTAAGTAAAATAATAAAACGCTTTAAAAACAGTTGAAGAATTTCGATAAAATTCTTCCCGAACCTTCTATTGATTCTTTAATACTGGCGGTCTTCAATATTTTCCAGGTATTTGTAGGACAATTCATCTCTGTCTTGAGAATTTGGTTTCCAGAGTACCAAGAGCCCAAAGAACCAACACAGAAGGGAATTACATATCCGAGGTGGCGATACTTTTCTATCTTCCTATTAGCGGCAGATTCCATATTTGTAATCGAGTCGTAGGGAATTGTGATGTCGACAAAATAACATGAGTTGTTATATTTGATAACAAGATCCGGTTTTAAGTTATCTAGTGAGATGTAGCTAGTATCGTACTCAATATCGCATTCATCTAGGAACTTAGTTAGTACTCCAAGGACAGCATCATGTCTTTCTGTCATCATTTTTAGTGATGCAGTACACATATTCAATATGTGCATCGTCGTTTCATCCTTGGAGTAGCATTGCCTACATTTTTTATCTGTTGAGCCTGGAAAAGCTTTTACTGGAAGAGTCTGAGTTCTAGCCATGTGCCAATAGTTCCAGGATTTGAAAGATAGTGTCGATTCTTGTGATATTAGCTTAGTGATTACCTTAGAATTTGCATCCTGGGATAAACACTCAGCTACACTGCCTTGTAACGGAAGTTCCATGCATTTTCTGCTCCATTGCTTTCTCAGCGCAAGTCGCATGCTTTTTACAACCTTAGCAGGAGTGGAGCAGATATCATCGATGGCTATGATTATGTTCCCATCGGATATATCAATGCGAGCTCCAAGGTGTGTTGCTGCATGTCGAGTGCGCGTCCAAAGATTAGCACCTTTGCTATAAAATCTATAACCATATAACCCATGCGTTTGGCTACCGGATAGAAATTCAGTGAGTGGTATTTCATGATCATGTCCGATAGCACAATTGAGGGTATTTGATAGTTGGCGATTAGCAATTGAGGATATCATATTATCCCTAGAAGATAGTAATTGCGTTGCTTTAGAGATTGTCCAAATATCTACTTCTTGGCTGATTTTACCAATCCCCAGGCCGCCAATATGTCTGTCAGCAAAGAAGAATGGAGTAGCAACATTGTCAGGAGTATTAGTATTGTATCTTAGGAACTGCTTTATAGATTTATCCAGATCGTAGATACTTTCCTTCAAGACTCGTCCAGATGAGAGCTCATGGGATAGAGAGGGGATTAAGTGACTTCTTAAAACTTCTATTTTTTGCCATGGAGTTAGTCCAGAGTCTGAAAGTTGATTAAGTTGAGCAGGTATATCAGTAGTAACATTAAACAAGAACTTAGATCCAATTGGTATACCCAAGAATCTTTCAAATTCGCCAATATGAAGAGTTTTAATAAATTCTTGACCCAACATAAACTGTCGATCCTCAATAACCCCCTTGTTGAAAGAAATGCTAGTGCATTTTCTAGGATTGAACTTGAGGCCGATACTACTAGAAACTTCGAGTATTCCATCTAGTGTCGACATCATTTCCTCATGAGATCCAGTGATTATTGCTAAATCATCTGCGTAAGCTGTAAGTTTAGCTTTAGATCCGAATAGGTCATAACCGGCTATTTCAATTGCTTTTCTTATGATAGGTTCAGAAGCAAGATTAACAATAATTGGTGATAAACAATCGCCCTGTCTTACTCCGGAAGTTGGTTGGACCATAAAATCTTTATATTCACATATTGTATTAGTATACATGTCTTTCAATATGGCCGAGGTATGAGCAGGCAAAGGAAGTGATTCAAATAACTTATTTAATGTCGAGTGTGGTAACGAACCAAATGCGTTAGCCAAATCAAGCCATACAATGTGTAGATCATCGTGCCTTTTCTTCGCTTCTGTAATGTCTGATTCGAGTAGGAAAGTATGTTCTTGTAACCCCTTCAATCCGGGTAAAAAGCCTTTTTGTTGAGAGGATATCCATTCATTTGACACAGCGACCTTAATTATTCGGTTGGATAGTATCCCAGAGTATATCTTATACATAGTAGGAAGTAGGCTGATGGGACGGAAATTAGAAGGTAAGTCAGTGATACCTTTCTTATGTATAAGAATAGTCTTGCTGATTTTCCAACACGCAGGTATTCCAATTCTGTGCACAGCTTTGAATATTGTTTCAAGTAATAGTGCTTTTTTGTCCAGTAGTTTAAGGTGTAAATACTCAATTTTGTCTTTTCCTGGAGAGGTATTTTTAGCCTTCTTAAGCTTTTTCATTATTTCCGATTTTGTAGGAGGAGCGGATAACATATTAATTTCATCAGTATCAAGCGTATTCCAATGGATATGTGTATATGGCTGAGAGCTGGAAGAATAATCTTGAGGATTTGTAAATTCTTTTAAGTCATTTATCGACCCAGTATATTCCTCGTTTTTATGGCCTAATATCTTTCTAACTGCTTTTCTAGGAAATCTCCGATATAGTGACTGGATGCGTTCCGCATCCCTAGCCGAAATTCTTTTATACCTTCGACATTTTTGTTGCTGTCTAGATTGATTACGACACGTGCTTTTCTTTTGCGTATTTGAACTATTTATCTGATTATCGTTTAACACCTGTTCCGGTATGAGGAGTTTATTTCCTTCAGTTAGTATAATTTTGCTTAGTGATACTATTATTGAGTTCAGTTCCTCTTTATCAGAGCAGTTATCAGAGCATATATATATATATATATATATATATATATATATATATATTTCAATATAAATATGTAGCATTTGCTTTTAAAATAACTAAAACTTCGCATTTTATTTCGTTTAATTTATTTCGCTTAGGTTAATTTATAATCCTATGATCTTTCAATTCTAAAAATCCTCTCTAATAGCGCTATTATTGAATTATATTTAAGGGAATAATTACGTTCTAAAATGATATTTTTTATTTTTCTTCATATATTAAAATTATATATATATATATATATATATATATATATAATATTGATGTTGTGTTGAAATTTCTAAAATAAAAATGTATTACAATTACATAAAATGAATATTTTCTGAAAGTAGTATAAATAATAAAATAATAAAATAATATTTCATATATACATTTATAACATAATAATAATTACGTTATTTAAAATGATATCACTTATATTTGATGGATTTAAATATTAAAACACTATTTTGATTAAAATACATTATTATTCTATTATTGTTGGATATAATATGGTTTAATATAACCCATAGTACAATATATTTTACAGGTGACCTCAGGTCACTGACCTGCATTTATTTTCAAATAAATGTAATAATGCATTATACTTTCAAGAACTTCATAGATATCATTATTACTTTACTATAATACATATATACATTCATCATACGTAATGAATGAATGGATTTTTTTTTAATATTTATTTTTACTTGTATAATATAAATTAATAATTAATACACATGGCATATGTATACAATATACTATAGTTAAATAATGAGTAAAAAAGGAACCCTTTAATAGCAATATGCTTTCGAGAAAGGATTCCACAAATATATATCATTATTACGTTACTATACATTCATTATACGGTATTTAATTTCTTTGTTAAATATTATTAGTTATTATTAGTTATTTGTTACATTTTTATATAATTGTTCTCCACATGTTTCATTTTCTAGCAATTATTTTTATATTTATCAGTATGTATATATTTTCTGTTTTAATAATTTCAAATTTGTCAATTTATGTATATATTTATATAATTATTTCTAACACATATGTATCTTATAAATGAAGTAAAAACTTAATTTTTTTAAAGATAATTGCTCAATTTCTATTGTTTTAGCAGTAGAAAATAAATAGATATACTCTGATGTTGAGCTATTTGTAATTATCAACTTTCTATCCTAATAACTATCCAAATATGTGATAAGCATTAAATATTGAATTTTAATTTTGTATCATATTAAGGTAACATTTGTGAAATGTTATAATATATATTTTTGGAATATCTCTTAATATATGTAAAAAATCTTGGAATTATTCCAATAATTCAGATTGCTACATATTGAATACATACATGTGTACCTTCATACCTTCATACCTTCATACATTTGTATCGTCACGTGTTTTATTTGAGAAATGGGATATCCCCTATAGGTATATCCCCTATAGGTATATCCCCTATAATGTATACATTTAACAAGTACGTATTTTATATTTCTATAAGTATTCAATATATCAATATCAGTATAAGGGTTATTTATATAGTTTATAGTAGATACTTTCATCAACTAGTTGTGCATGACACTAAAGACTAGATAGAGATTAATTATTTTACATTGTACAATCTATATTATATATATAGTCAATTCCACTTAATATCACTACGATTGTTACATTAGCTTATTAATAGTGATCGTAAATGTTATCGTCGATCACTATATTTCGATGATGATCGTGATCGTGATCTAGATCACAACAGTTATCGACGCAATATATATATACAATACTTATAATCTAAATAAACATATGTGTTTTGAGCATATACTTAGTTGACTTAGTGGGAAGTGGGAGGGTGAATAGATCTAGGAAGGTTGGGAGAGATAGTAGTGTGGTGAGAGGTTATATACAAACTAGGGATGTAAATTATGCTTACATATAAAGCATCGATGCAGTCTCAGTCTCGGTCATCCAAAGCATCGATGCAGTCTCAGTCTCAATAATTAAAGCATCGATGCAGTCTCAGTCTCAATACCTAAAGCATTTATGCAGTCTCAATGTAAATAACAATAGATCGATGCATTTCAGTATCTATACAATGCATTGCTATTAACTTATGTATATGCATTATTAAGGGGCCGCGCAACACCCTGCGTTTAACATGGTGGAGATAGGAAAATCATGGAATACTAAAAATAGATTCAATCTATGAATACTTCAAAATATCAATTAATTTTTTTTTATATATCATATAACTAATACGTATCTACAAATATAACTATAGCGTATGATAATTAGATTATTAAAATTATATTAACAATGGACAAACATAATACCTATTTCTAGAAAAAAAAATATGCAAGAAATTTCAATAATAAATTAAAAATATTATATATAATTGAATAATTTATTAGATTTATATAGTTATATCTGAAGAGTAACATAATACTAATATACTGTGAAAATTTCATGTCATTTGAATAAGTATTTCTATAATCGAAAGTAGTTCAAACATAGATGGTAACCGTTTTTTTTGTATTCAGATATATTCACGTTTTAAAAATTACATTATTAAAAATGTCATAACTTCATAATTTTAACTAATTTTAAAATCTGCTTTGTTATTTATAAGTTATACAAATAAGACGTAGGTGTATATTATAAGTAATAAGAATTTATTTATATAAATAATAAAAATATGACAAATATTTATATATGTTTATAACATGTATGCGAATGATTATTTATAAAATAGTAAATATAATAAGTAATAATACAAATATATATATAAATATATAAATACAAAAAATATCCATTTATAAGGCTGCACATCCAGCACCATAAGCTGAAGTAGCTTTTATAATCTTATCAGTTCTCTTGATACGAATTCTTTTCGTATCGGAGAGATGTTTCGCATCAATAGCTTTAGACTCAGATGATACAGTGGTAAACTTCAGATTTCTATTTGATAGATCAGCAAACGCAGACTCCCCGTTGTTGAAGATGGATATGGCCTTCGTCACAGCACATTGGAGCTTAGAAAGGGAAACTAACTTTCTCTGTAAAATATATATTTTATAAATTTATTTACAATGCATTTTATAAATATATATATACCTTTGAACATAGTTACCACAATGTATTGTAGATGTAAATATGTGTAGAAAGTAATGTAGAAAATATAATACATATATATGTATATCATGTATTAATTTTAGGTATGTAATATATAACTAGAATATACAAATACATATATTATAAATTTGTAAAAAATGTGTAGAAAGTAATGTAGAAAATATAATATATATGTATACCATGTATTAATTTTAGGTATGTAATATAATAACTAGAATACACAAATACATATATTATAAATTTGTAAAAAATGTGTAGAAAGTAATGTAGAAAATATAATATATATATATATGTATATCATGTATTAATTTTAGGTGTGTAATATATAACTAGAATACACAAATACATATATTATAAATTTGTAAAAAATGTGTAGAAAGTAATGTAGAAAATATAATATATATATATGTATATCATGTTTGAATTTTAGGTATGTAATATATAACTAGAATACACAAATACATATATTATAAATTTGTAAAATATGTGTAGAAAGTAACGTAGAAAATATAATATATATATATGTATATCATGTATGAATTTTAGGTATGTAATATATAACTAGAATATACAAATACATATATTATAAATTTGTAAAATATGTTTAGAAAGTAACATAGAAAATATAATATATATATATGTATATCATGTATTAATATTAGGTATGTAATATATAACTAACCATATCGACTAGTGCAGTATGTTCCATAGGTTGCAGAGGAAGTTCTGGGGAAGGCTGGCTATCTCGAATTCTAAAATAATATGTATAATTTGTACATGAATATATACTATGTTATATACAATATTTGTATTTTTTAAAATAATATATGTATGTTATGAATGTTAAAATATAATATTACATTTGTAGAATGTTTGCAGAAAATAATGAAGCTTTTATTTTCAAAGAATAACATAGATAATGAGTAAATAATATAATAATACATAATAAATAATAATAAATATCATATATAATAAAATTATATTATAAATATTTAGTATATAATCAGTAAATAACGATATTATAACTATATTAGAATATTGTAATAAAAAATTAGTTATATAATCTTATTATATTATACATATTTGAATATTAGGATAGTTATAGTATATTAGTATAGCTATATAATTTTAATTAGTTATAAATTGAAGACAATTATTACGTTTTATTTTTGTTTCAATGGCCGATGAAAATTATAATATTTTATCAAATTAAATGTGTTATATCCTAGCAAATAATAATAATTTATATATTATTTTTAATATAATATATATATATATATAAACCTGATTTACTATTTCCCTAAACCGTGCATTTCTAGCACGTTTGGAAATTTGAGGCATGATACAAATTAAAACGTGATTTGTAGCAGCGAAATCAAATAGTAAAAGAAATTATTTGTATTTATAAACGTCGTAATTGAATGCTCTAACACCCATTGGCTATAAATTTAACCGATTTTAAATATTAAAACATGTAGCGACATCTATACTTATTATTATAGTTTTTAAAATATTCAAATTCGTTATTATTTCATAGAAATTATAATAAAAACGTAAACTAATTATTTGAATTTTGTGTTCATCGAGATTAGAAAAAAATATCATATTTATATAAACTATTTTTCGAGCTCGTATTTATAAATGCTTATTTATGTCACTTTTAAATACTTTTATGGACTGTCCGATATACCATTTTAAAGAGAAATAATCAAATATTATGAATATTATATAAAAAATATTAAAAAAAATAATATTTTGTTTTCAATATCAGGGTGTTGCGCGGCCCCTTAAAGGCATTATTTAAGTGTTAGTCTCAGTTACTCTCATAAGCTCAATATAGTTTCAGTGTCAGTTACCAGAATCATTGTTTTGTATATCAAACGAAAATAATTTCATTACAATAAATAATATACAATAAAAACTCAGATAATGAAAAAATATCTGAGTGTCAATTGATAAGAATCTTAATATGTTCATAAACGAAAAAGTCAAATCAGCCACCTATCAATTGCATAATATTAGAATTATAAGAAAAAATATACATTTTAATACATGTAAATTGCTAAATCAAAGCCTAGTTGTATCTATATTGGACTATTGTAAGTTACAATTTGTAACACACTTTTGATTATTTTACTGCTTATCAGTTAATGCCATTAAATAAAATAATTCAATCGTTATTCGCGTATTATATAAATATAAATTATACCTACCTCCAATATCAATAAATATTTAAAATTATGTTTAAAATGTAACTTCAAAAAAGCATCATTTCGGATCGATTATGTTTTGTAAGAGTCTCATCTCGGCTCGGGATTATTTTACTAGAGTATTGGCTCGTTTGACTAAAATCTCAGTTCGGCTCGGGCTCGTTTGGCTAGAGTCTAGGCACGGCCTGGGCTCATTTTTTTTTCCGAAAATGAAAATCTCGTCTCGGTATCAAAAACCAAAAGTCTCCGCTCGGCATCAAAAGCTCGGCATCATTTACATCACTAATACAAACCATATAGTTTGTATATGGTTCATATATATGTATGGTTAGTGTAGCTAGTAGGATGTATAATGGGTTGGATGCTAGGATAGGTGAAGTGATGTGTGAGGGGGTAGAGGGTGAATAAAGGTTGGATGGTGGGGAGAGATATGAAGATGGGAAGAGGGGTGAGTAAAGTGACGATGATGAAACCGTTTAAATAATTGTATTAATCTATAAAATAATCGTAGTTGAGATAAGTGTGCATGTTAAACTTGTTGGTTATGAAATTAACATTACTGGTTTGTTAAAAACGTTATACCAGAATAGTTGCCATATTGTAAATATGTAGTAATTTGTAGATACCATAATATGATTGTTGAAAGTTACACTGATAGCAAGAGTTAAACATAGGGTAATGAACATTGGAAACATATAGATCATAATGAATTATTAAATTTAGGTTTTAAATATATAAAAAATAAAATATTTTTATGAACTTAATCAAAATACAAATATAAATATATATCTATAATATTTACATTATAAATATAATCTACATTTATAGTATGTTACTAGATAACAAGTTAATAGTGAAGTAAACCGGACGCTGTTATTAGTATCACCGTAACCAATAGCAACAATACTAACTAATGTTATCCTGTCCAATATCTAGGTTAACTTGCTGCACTTGGTAATCATTAACAAGGTCAACTATAGCTCGTGTCTGCAGGTTTAGCAACACGCAATTATTAGACGAGGTCAGGTAGATCCCGGTTAATGGGGTGTAGGTCGTCACCGTCACGATAGGTACAGTAGACGCTACAGATGGAGGTATAGGACTTAAAGTTCAATTATTATAAATAGGAGTTATCATAAAAGAAAGTATACGATTTTTTACACTTTTTACGCACATTTTATATAGATATAATTCAGAATATAAATAAAAATTATTTTAACATAAAAAAGGATTATAAAAATATTATTTAAAATATTTAATAGATTTATAATATATATTTATGTATATATATGTATAACATATACGACTAAATATACTGTTGTAATTTTATTTAACTATACTATAATTATATCATATATTTTCAATAAAGTAGGTCAATACTAATGACGTATTTCTAATGAGTCATTAGGTTAAATATAATATTTAGTTAGATAGTCAATGCGATTTATAATTGTATAGTATACTATATATATATATATATATATATATATATATATATATATAATGGGGAAAGTAACCTAATACTGACACTTTAACAATAAATGGTCGTACAATTTTAGGAATCATTATTTTTATTTAAAAATTACAATATATTAATATTATATGATTATAGATATTATTGTGATTTTAAAATTTTATTTAATCTTTTAATTCCATAGATAACGGGGGTGTCCGTATTCGGTACCCATGTCCGAATAGGGACACCCTGTATTATAATATGGACACACTATATAACACTAGATAAACTATATAGTATTGATGAATCAATCAGACAAATTACAATTACATTATTTATAATTAATTTTATGAATAATTTATTCTAATTTAATTAGTTAATAATTTATAAATTTTTACTATTTTATTAATTAATAATACAAATCAAGTATCTAAATAATAACATTTTTAGATTTAGCTTCATTGTTGGTATTACTAATATAACGCACACGAATTTTATGAAAATCAGAATAGTTAACACACTGCGCACTGATTGGTTATGGGTGTCCGTAGTAATACATCTAGAGTGTCCGTATTAAGTACGTATATGACCTCTAGATATATGCTTATATCTTAATTAATATTTGATAACAAATATAGCAATTATATAGTGTATAGTAAAGTATATAATAAAGTATATAGTGTTTAGAATAGTTTAGTTTTTCATAGTATATTGATATATGTTATATCGATACATTTGTATATTCTTGAGAAGGTTTTAAGTTGACATTTTTTTTCATAAATTTAAAAATGTAATACAAAAATCAGTTTATTTGATATATCAGGACTATTTTTAATAATAAAAAAATAAAAAATACTTTTTTAGACTATTTATATAATTATGAATATTTTATTAATAAAACATTTTTTTGTAGGATTTATGGTTTCTGAGATACCGAGAGTGTCCGTATTCGGGCACTGTCCGTATTCGGTTACTTTCCAATATATATATATATATATATATATATATATATATATATATACACTAGGGTGGGTGGCCGGCGTTACCCGTGAATGAGACTATTTTAGGTGTGGGTGTAATGGGTTAGTTGAGACTATTGGGTCTTTTTTAGATTTTTATATAATGTTTTCTAGCAGTCAGTGGGCCGTTATTTATCTTTTTTTTATTTAATGAAAAAAAACAATGATAATTTCATAATGTATTTATTAAAACAAAACTTTAACTACTTTAGTCTACTATTACTAATGAGTAAAAGTATTTAACCCAACCTAACCACAACTGTGAAAATATACTTTTATAGGTTCACTCGGGAAGTAATGCAGCTAAAAAAACCTACACAAATTATAACTTAACCCAACCTAACCACAACTGTGAAAATAACAATATAAATAAATATGCTTTTATAGGGCTCACTCTGGAAGTAATGCAGCTAAAAAAACCTTCAACAATTAAAACTTAACCCAACCTAACCACAACTGTTAAAATAACAATATATATAAATATGCTTTTATAGGCTCATTCGGGAAGTAATGCAGCTAAAAAAATCTACACAAATTAAAACCTAACCCAACCTAACCACAACAGTGAAAATATAATTGTATAGGCTAACTCGAGAAGTAATGCAGCTAAAAAAACCTACACAAATTAAAACTTAACCCAACATAACAACAACTGTGAAAATATCCTTGTATAGGCTCAATCGGGAAGTAATGCAGCTAAAAAAAAACTACCAATATTTAAACTTAACCCAACCTAACCACAACTGTGAAAATAACAATATAAATAAATATGCTTTTATAGGCTCATTCGGGAAGTAGTGCAGTTAAAAAAAACCTACACAAATTAAAAATTAACCCAACCTAACCACAACAGTGACATATACTTTTATATGCCTATCGGGAAGCAATGCAGCTAAAAAAACCTACACAAATTAAAACTTAACCCAACCTAACCACAACTGTGAAAATATCCTTGTATAGGCTCACTCGGGAAGTAATGCATCTAAAAAAAACCTACAAAAATTAAAACTTAACCCAACCTAACCACAACTGTGAAAATAACAATATAAATTAATATGATTTATAGGCTCACACGGGAAGTAATGCAGCTAAAAAAAATCTACCAATATTAAAACTTAACCCAACCTAAACACAAAAGTGACAATAAATATAACTAAAAATATCAATATATGTATAATAGATATATATATATATATATATATATATATATATATATGTATATATATATATATATATATATATACATACAGTAAAACCTCTCTATAAGAAACCTCTTTATAAGAAAAACCTCTTTATAAGAAAATTGTTCACACATTTGGTTGGAATTCAACCTTTTCCACATTAAAAAACCTCTTTATAAGAACATTTTATAAGAAAAATATAAGAAAAACCTCTTTATAAGAAACTTATTGTATACAAAATATAAAAAATAATTACATATAAATAGAATTATTATATATTGATAACAATTATAGAAATTAATTATTATATAAGATATTTTTTTATATTGATAACAATTATAGAAATTAATTATTATATAAGATATTTATTTTTCTTACAAATATTTTATATTACATAAATAGCTCGAAATGAATTAAAATTAATTAATAATTGTTATTGTATATCCATACATTTATTAAAATGTATAAACATTAATTAATAAATGTTATTTTTAAATAAATTTCTAAACTATTCTTTTGATTAATACTTTTAAATAAATATAAATAAATATACTATATATATATAACCTATAGGTTATATAATGTTATTGTTATTGTTATTGTTATTTTTATTTGTATTAATGTATTTTCAATTATAAATTAATTCTTAAAATCATTGGAAAAGTAAAAACCTCTTTATAAGAAAACCTCTCTATAAGAAAAAAACTACTGAAAAAAAATAGTTTCTTATAGAGAGGTTTTACTGTATATATATATTTATATAGACTCACTCGGTATTTAATGCATATATAATTATAGAATATATTTTAGAAAAAATATTTTTTATAAATCTATATTTTTTCTTTGACCTTTGACCTTTGATATATATGATGACATTTGGCGAAATATTAAAACCGAGATGGAAACCCTATTATTCATATTTTCATGATTTTTCTGATTTTATTACATGTATTTTCGTGCTCCTAATCTTATGAATTCATAATTTATACGAAAAATTTACCGGAAGTCAAAGAGAATATTCTAAAATCATGTATTTTTCACTTTTTCGGCCGTAGTTCGAAGAATATTAAACATAAGAAGTCACAATTTATCAAAGTATATTCTATTTTAATCAACTATTTAATAAAGTTAAAATTATTAAAATCGAATAATTATTGTAGATTTTGATTTTTTACATCACCTATGTTTAATAATTTATGTTTACATGTCGTAGATAGGAAATAATTAATATAATCTCGTAACGTAAACAATATTAACTCGATTTTACTCGTTCTTGAATTTCACCTTAACAATACGGGTAAATAAATTCCGATTTACCAATTGTTATTTCGATATTCAAACCGGAAGTACCATTTCGTAAATCTACGTAATGTATTCGAAATTAAAGAAACTCATTTTTACGAAATTATTTATGATAAAATTCTCCACGATAATGTTTGTTATTAAAAATTTGCGTCGAATTTAAATTTTTCGATTACGTAAATCGATCAAAAAATGACACTATTTAACGATTATTGGTATCGCGCGAATACATATTCAAAAAAGTAAATCATTCATGTTACCCCCGCTGCCCCACTTTATCTCCCGACGTTTTCCTTACGTTTTTCTTACTGCGAATTTTAATTATTTGAATTTATACAATATATTAAATATTAAATTTTAACGATAAAAACCCATAATACTACCAGAAATATTGCCCGTAGATGAAAATGAGTGTGCGCATACTATGTATTCCTAAATATATTTCGAGTAGATAACCTCATATTTATACATTGGCAAAAAAAATGTTCAAATCGAGCATTATTTGAATTCAAGTATACACTTTGTTGAGATTTTTGACGGAAAAAGACTTTTATGGGAAAGAGTTTTGAAAAATTTTGAAAAAAATCACACCTCAATTTAAAAAAATTATTTTCCTATCCGTTAACGTCGAGGTAGGGACGGCTCGGCCTGCGGCCTCGGCGTACGAGCCCGCCGCGCACCACCTAATTAAAGTATGTTTAGACGAATATATATATATAGATATATATATTGATTGATTGATTGATTGAATGTTTATTTAGACACTTAAATAAATCATAAATGATTTCTTATATGAAACATAAATGATTTCTTCATAAATTTATATATATATATATATATATATATATATATATATATATATGTATGTATAAATAGTACGTAATACCTATAAGTTGAGAGAAATATATTAACATGAATACAAATGAAATGATTTAATTTAGAATATTTGTAAAATACGCAAATAGAATTAGTAGCATCAGTAACAATATGCTATCTTATTATGAATGAATGTTTATTTAGACACAAAATAACGTTAGACATTCACTCTTGTGTAAAAAAAATATAAAATAAAAAAATACACAAAAAAAATATAAATCAGTTGAAAATAATAAAATTAATTTTTACGAATTAATAACAATAAATTAGATTTAAAATACGAATAATTTACATTAGATCTTATTCCAACAGGTAGCGCATTCCATAGATCGGCTGCAGCTATACTGAAAGAATGTTTTCCATATCTTTATAGCTTATAATTCCTCTTTTGTAATAACCGAGTAGACGCGTTTCTTAGATTACTCTTGTAAACTCTGAATTGTATGATGTCATTAAAATAACCCGGAAGACGATTCTTCAGTACCTTACAAATTAGTTTTAAATAGTTGAAGGTAGATCTCTGATACATATTTAACCATTTAGAATTAACTAAGTGATAATTGACTTATTTATGGTCATATAATTTTACACGATGCAAAACTCATCGATGATCTAATGATTCTATCTAAGGATTTAGTAGAAGTAGCTGAAAGGCCATAATATAGAGAACAATAATAATGTATACGTGACATAACTAATGATTCTATTAACATTTTAGAAATTATAAAAGGTAAGAATGTCCTTATAAATCGTATTTTATATAATTGATGATTAGTTGATTTACACACATTAGCTATCTGATCAGAGAAATGTAGGTTATCATCAAAAATAAAACCAAGGTTTTTAACATTATTGCAAGGAACAATTGTGATAGAATCAATGATGACAGAAGGAAAAAATGATGATGTTCTAGATATATTTAGAAGTTGAGATTTATTCATATTCAACATTAAGCTATTTTATAAAAACCAATTTTTAACCATATTAATACAATCAATTAGAGATACATTATCAGATGAATTGGCTATTAATGGAAGCTCAATATACAATTGAATATCATCAGCAAAAATTTGATATTTTACATATGGAAAATTAAATATCATATTATTAAGAGGTAAGATATACATAGAAAATAGTAATGGCCCTAATACAAAACCTTGAGGCACTCCATAATACATTTTACAAGTAGATGAATAATGGTTATCAATTTTTATAGAAAATGTTCTTTCAGATAAGTACGATTTAACCCAAGCTAGAGGAATACCTATAATACCAATATCTTCAAGACGTCTAATTAAAATAGAATTATCAATCCTAGTAGCAAATGCCGCAGATTGAACTAATAAAATTAGCTGTAGGAACCTATATTAGAATTATTATCAAGCTTATTAAGAAAATCATCAATAATAGAAAGAAGTATTTCAGGACTATGCAATTTCCTATATGTAATTTGTCTAGTGTCAAATAATGAATTTGCATTTAGATAATTATAATAAAATTAAAGGTTAAAATAAAGCATCCAAACAGATGTAATAAAGTTAAAATAGAGTGTTACTACAATTATAATAAAGTTAAAAGTTAAAATAAAGCAAACGAACAGATGTAATAAAGTTAAAATATAGTATTCGTACTATTATAATAAAGTTAAAGGTTAAAATATAGCAACCGAACAGATGTAATAAAGTTAAAATATAGTGTTTGTACTATTATAATACAGTTAAAGGTTAAAATAAAGTAGGCATAAATATATACAAAAGTTAAAATAAGAAATGTAAAATTATAAAATATTAGCAAGGTATTATATAGTATATACACTATTATAATGTTTATCATCATGACATTTATACAATAAATTAGTTATCAATATTATCAATGTTTTTATTATGTTTTTATTTAATTATCTTTAAGTAATTAGTCAAGTCTACCTTAAATATGCCGGCTAACTTCGATATAATCCAATATATATATATGTATACTAAACTTATATTATATGTGTATCATAATTAATTGCAAATTATATTTGAGTTATTTTATAAGGAACGTATGCACTAGAGAAATAATTATGTATACAATTTCGTAATAGGTATATAATATATATAGTTTATATCCTATAGGGTTTATAGTATGTATGTAACATAATAATTATGTTAATGTATCCTTGTATGTATATAGGTTACATACTATGTATATAAACATGTGTACATGTATGTGATAAAAGTGTAACACGTAATATGTCGATCTAACAAATAAATAACAATTATTAATAATATAAAATGGCGCCTCTAAGGCATAACAACATTTTATAATACTCACGGTTATAACATATATTGTATTATTCAGATAATTAAAATGTATTTAATTAGTCACTTATTGAAAGTAAATAAATATAAATTTAGGATACATCGTAGTCTTGATTAAATATAGGAAGTTTATTTAATATATATGTATTGTTTTTAAAGTTTTAATAATATATAAATTAATTTTATTAATATTTCAGAATAATAGTATATTAAAATACGTTATTTCATTGATATTGTATATATTTAACTTATTATTTTTTTTTAAATATAACCTTTATAAATTTAATAAAAGTATATATATTAATACATAGCTATATCATTAATTTAAATACTAAAACTTTATGATTTATTAAAATATTTTAAAAATATAAATTAATTTTATTAATATTTCAGAATAATAGTATAATAAAAGTCGTTATTTCGTTAATATTGTATGTATTTAACTTATAATTTTTTAAGCATATAATATTTACAAACTATAAGCAAAGTATATATATTAATATATAGCGATATGCACAATATTTATCCATAAAAATGATAATCTAGTATAATATTTTGTTTATTTACATTAAAAAGGCCGGTTTATTTTTAAAATCGATGGCATCTTTCTTCGCCATCTTAATTCATTGTTCGGGACTGAGGTTATAGGAGATCTTGATATAATTTACTAAATATATGAATTTATATAATAAATATCATTATATTATACAATGTATGCATTTACTATTCTAGCAGATACGAATATTAAATATTATATATATTCATATTATTCTATATTTCATGTCAGTATATAAATTATTAATACACGTTGAAATAATGTATTTTATAATTTAATTCAATATTTAAATTTGAATTAATTTAAATATTAAATAATGATTGACATCGATTAACATGATGACATTGTAGGGTATCTAGTGTTTATATTTATTGGAGATGTAAGTTTTTAAGAAAATTTATAATTTAGAAACCTGAAAAATACATTTAATTAATTCAATTTTAAAATATACAAATACAATATGTTATTACTCTATTCATATAAAGCATAAATTATATGTTTTTAAATAACATTTAAATAGCTATTTTATTTAAAATATCTTATATTTTGTGCCCTTGCGAATCTCGTATGCCAGGCTAATCTCGCATATGACACCGGAATGGACTTATTTAATGCTTTTTATTCATTTTTGAATGCCTAATAAATCGTTAATATTATTCAGTAATATATAAAAGTGAAATAATAGTATTATAGATCTATATGATTTATAGCTAATTCAAAAAAAATAAGATCTTAAAATTCAGTATTTATCGAAATATTAGAAGTATTCTAAGGCATATATATTATCAGTCACTACTCCGTTCTCTCCCCTACTAGTAAAAAAATTATGTTAACATTGAATTGAATGAAATAAAGGTTAAAAAGTTACGGGATATTGGATGGTTGAAGATGTTGGATGGATGAATCTATAAATTTAAAATGTATAACGGACTGTCTCCGGATACGATATCATTTAATTAGGGGTAAGTGTGGTAGCGTGTATAATGCACGCTCTATAGGCGCACCCTATAGAGAACGCACACGCAATACCACCATTGTTGATATTAATTATGTATAAATTGATTTATAAATTCTGAATATTACTTAGGCAATAAGGGGGAGATGAGTTTCTGAGATATAATAATTAGATATTATATATTTTATGCACACTAATTTGTATAAGGTCATTTAATAGAACATTCAATAATATATATTGAAATGTAAACTCGTGTTGAACCCCTTTATTATACTTACCACACGAATACACATACACGCACACACGTACAGTGTACGACGTACACTGTACGTCGTACATACATATATATATATAAATATATATTTATATTATGCTGCTATTAATTTTAAATGTATATTATGCTGCTATTATGCTGCTATTATTATAATAGCATAATAGCAGCATAATGGCAGCATAATATCAGCATAACAGCAGCATAATAGCGTGACAAATTAATAGCAGCATAATAGCAGCATAATATACATTTAAGAGCAGCATAATAGCACAATGTAAACATTTGAGGCTCTAGCATATGCTGTTATGCTGCTATTATGCTGCTCTTACTGTTTGCTGGGAGAGACTATGAACCGTGATTCCATGGTTATGGTAATCCTGGGATATTTTGAGATTGATGAGTTATCTGTTGCTAAAGAAATTCTCACTAGTAGGTATTTATTATATTTATTAAAAAAATCGTAGATGATTCTGAATGCAGATATAGCGTTAAACATAAATCCCCTAATTTATCTGAAAAAATCTCCAAAGATATCGTTGGTATCTTTGATTTGATTGATAATGTTAATTCAGAATCGATTCCCTTATTTGTTGTATCCAGTATTAGACGTATCCCCCTATTGGTGATCACAATACTAATATGGCATCAATTCATTCTGCTATAATATGTCTAAGAAAGAACATATGTTCTTTCTTTAATTAATTAAATTGATATCAATTTAATTAATGAAGCAATAATTCCATTAATTGACAATAATAATAATATTAAAGATACCACTAATAAAGATATTTCACCAAATATATGTGAACATATATCTGCTGATATTCCTATAGATAATCAACTGAAGCGTGGAAACAGCAAAAATAACCATATTATCTCTTATGCACCAATCGTAAGAAATACTACACTAGATGATGGGTTTAAATTAATAACATCAACCAAGAAATTGAAAAAAAGCCAAGTTGAAGACTAGCTGATTCATAATAAAGAAACTGTGAACATACGGCGTAAAGGTGTCATAATCGGAAAGAATTATTCTGAGGCATTTGGGAAACTCCTCCAAGACGATATCATTTATTCCTATCTAGGTTAAATAATGATGTAATCGCTGACGATATTACATCATATATATGTAAAGAATTTGATGTTACATCTAAATAATGTTCAGTGAAGACAATCATTACTTCTCACCACTTTGTATCTTCATTTAAGTTAAGTCTGATGATTAACAATGTCCAAGAAGTATATAAATGTGAAAGATTACCTAGTGGTATTTTATTTAAACGTTTTTTTAATAAAGCTAATTATGAAAATAATGTTAATGTTAATAGTAATTTATAATAATGGATTTACATAATACATTTATTGTCCTTAAACCGCAATGGTTTCAAGAAAAAGGCTAATATTATTTTAGATACTTATCCTAATATTGATTTATTTTGTTTTCAGGAACACTGGCTTTCCTCTGAGGTATGTGCTATTTTCAATACTAATAATAAATATTATAGTGGTTATGGTAATGCTTCTTTTGATAACACAAAATTGAGAACCAGCAGACCTTTTGGTGGTGTTGGTTTTATGTGGAAAAAGGGAATAGATAGATATATAAGTAGTATGAAATCTGAATATGATTGGCTTATATGTAGTAAAGTATTCGATTTCTACATTATTAATATATATCTACCGTATGAGAGTCCTAATAATATTAGCTTATTTGAAAGTCATCTCGTTCAACTGTCATTATATTGTGAATTCTTAAATCCACCTAATTATTGTATAGTAGGAGATTTTAATGCTAATATTTCTAATCATGATTCATACTTTAGTAATACTTTAATTAAATATTGTGAGGATAAAAATACTATTATGTCAGATAAATCATTACTAGATTCTGATAGATATAATTGTGTTAGTTCCACGTGGAAAACTTATTCATGGTTAGATCACATATTATCCACTTTTTATATGCATTAATCCATTTTAGATATTAAAATTGATTACTCCTTAAGGCGTATAAATTTATATTATCAGATCATCATCCATTAGTTTTTATCATAAATCAGAATACTATTCCTATCTCAATTATCTATAATAATAGTATTATTCATAACAAAATCAATGGAATAGAAATGATAAGAAACAAATATAATATTGATACTAAGTTTAACTTAGGAAAATTAATTAATGATATATATTCTTTTGATAGTAATATTAATAATCGGATTACTTAAATAATTCTTTATTGAGTATTTTTGTATATTGTTCTAACGATATATATTCAGTAGCTAATAAATGTAAATATGCACGTATGGAGTGGAATAATAATGTACATGAGAAACATGTTATTGCCAGATCTTACTATTTAATTTGAAAATATAATATCAAACCCTTGGCTGTAATATGCTATAATAATATGGTTTTTCGAGAACAAATTTCAAATACGAATTGCGACGTTGTAAATTGATATATATCAATCAAAATTGCCTTAAAATTAATTAAAGATCGTAATAATTTTTGGAAGGTGATTTCAAACAATCTGAAGAAAAACAACTTTTCCACACCAAATAACATTGATAATGAATATGGTATAGTTAATATTACTAAATTCTGGTATAATTATTTTAATAATTTATTTAACAGTACTGCTGATATACCTTATCCTTATACTATTAATGTTAATGACATTGACATAATGACATAATGACATAATACCTACTAACTATGCTGAAATCTCATCTATAATTAAATCAATTAAAGGGGGTAAAGCAATAGGCTCTGATGGAATATCTATAGAACATATTTTTCACACGAATAGTTTTGTAATCGAATTAATAATGCTACTAATTAATAATATGTTGCGGCATTCGTATTTCCCGAAGAAGCTAATTGTATCTTATATTTTACCTATAGTTAAAAATAAAAATATAAGGTCGAATGATTCCACTAATTATCGGCCTATATGTATATCTAATGTTATCTGTAATATAATTGAAAAGGTGATACATAATAGAATATCTTCATTATTAATTACTATGGATAATCAATTTGGCTTTAAAAAAAATCTTGGTACTGAAATGTGTGTGTTTGCCCTTAAGCAATATTTAACAGATTATAATAATAATAACACTAATATGTTTGTAGCATTTTTATATGTTTCCAAAGCTTTTGACAAAATTAATCATAACATTTTATTTCAAAGATTAAAAGATAATAATATTCCTTTATACATAATTAATTTTTTAATTTACTGGTATAGAAACAAACGGATATATATTAAATTGTGTAATAATTCATCAGATAGCTTTCCTGTTTCAAGGGGTGTTCTTCAAGGTGACATTCTCTCACCATTATTATTTAATTTATATACTAATCCTATGATTACTAATCCGAAATTAAATGAAATACATTCAGGTTATTGCTTAAATGGAAATATCATCAATAATTTCTGCTATGAAGATGATACAGAATTATTTTCACAATCACTAGGGGGTTTTCAGTTGTTGATACGTTGTTGTGAAGAGTTTGCTAACCATAACCACATAATGTTTAATATTGATAAATCGGTTATTTTACCAATTTATTTTGATAAATCATATCATAATCCTGTGAAATTATATATAGATAATAAACTACTAAAAGTTATTAAATCATATAGTCTATATGATATAGATATATTGGAAATTGGATTTCAGAGTACTTATCTGATGATATTGATATATATATATAGTAATATTAAACAGTTATATAAACAAAGCTATGCAATATCATATAACTTTAATCATTGCTCTAAGGATACACAAATTATTCTATTTAAAAAATGTGTTTCTAATATACACCTTAGTAGCATTTGGATCCCAGTATACTGACTATAGTCAATACTCGTGTTTAACTTGGATTTATCTCGAGTTTAAACTCGTGTTTAGCCTGCTAAATTTGGTAACACTATTAACACCAGCTAGATCCAAGTTTAATTCGAGATTAATCCCAGATAAATCCAAGTTAAATCCAAGTTCACTCGAGTTAAATACCAGTTAAATCCAAGTTTAAAATAATTCAAATTATTCACATTGAAATTTATATTATCTATATATTATCTATACCTATTAGTATATTATACCTGATACTTTATATTATATTGTTATCTATATATTATGGCTACATAAGTAATTTTATATTGATATTTTATATCAGTTTTATTTTGGCTAAACTATAGATCTATAATATTATACTTATATGTTACATCATGTATGATATGTCTCCTATACCCCTATATATATGTACCCTTATATATAAGTATGACCCCTACATACTTATATGATCTTAATTATTGTATAAGTATTTATAAATATATGGTATTTTATATATATATATATATATGTTGTAGTTATAAATTGTTATATATAGGTTAAATAAATTGTTTTTAATAAAATATATTTTTTTAATATGATAAATTTATCAAAAAATATTCAATATTTTTTATTTATTTTTATTAATTTAGATTCAATAGATTTACCTAAATTTAATAAAATAATAAATAATAAAATAATTGGTAATATTTATAGATACATATTTTGGACTAAAAAATAACTTGGATTAAACTGTGATATAATGATCAAAATTACAACTAGTTAAATATTGATCAACTAGATCCAATTTGATCTCAGTTTAAAAACATAACTTGTATTAAACTGAGATATAATGATCCAAGGTTCAACTCTTTAAATATGGATTAGCTAAATCCAAGTTGATCTCAGTTTAAAATAATAACTTGGATTAAACTGATATATAATGATCCAAATTTCAACTAGTTAAATATGGATCAGATAATTCCAAGTTTATACCACCTAGATCCAAGTTTGGACAGGATTCTCCCAGTTTCCCAGTTAGATCCAAGTTAAACACGAGTATTGAATACTGGGAGATTATATTTATAATGTAAATATTATAGATATATATTTATTTTAGTATTTTGATTAAGTTCATAAAAATATTTTATTTTGTATATATTTAAAACCTACATTTAATAATTCAATATATAAATAATTGTAACTATCAATTATGTTATTAACTTTTATATTTATGGTATAGTACGTCACAATTTTATACATACTTAATATATGTTATATTACATCGATTTAATGGAAATACATTTATAACGTTTAATAACATATGTATTAATAATAAGATAATATAAATTATTCATCGTATTTTCTAATAACTCTATCATTATGATCTATATTTTGTCCAATGTTCATTACTATATGTTTAACTCTAGGATCAGCTAAATCCAAGTTAATCTCAGATTAAAACAATAACTTGGATTAAACTGGGATATAATGATCCAAGTTTCAACTAGTTAAATATTGATCAGATAAATCCAAGTTGACACCACCTAGATCCAAGTTTGGATCACATTACCCCATTTTCCCAGTAAGAATTAAGTTAAACACGAGTATTGAATACTAATATACCAAATAGATATTGTATGGCTAAACTTAATATAGCTTATAATAATGCTTATCGTATCGTTATAAACTACAGACGTAGAAATAGTGCGTCATTAATATTTCTTAACGATTATGTTAATAATTTAACAGTTAAATTACGTAAATCTTATTATTCGCTATACAAACGAATACAATTATCGTGTACTTCTCTAATTGTTAAATTATATGAATATACTATTGTTTTCATATCGCCACTGTTTACCATGTGGTATAACTCATTATTTGTATAGTATTTTAAATTTCGTTTCTTAGATTAATTGTTTTTTATAGTTTATTCTTTTATAATTTTCGTTTATATACTATGGACCTATGTATTTCATGTCTGATATAAATAAATAAATAAATAATAATATATATTAATCATTATATGATAAATATATTATTTTAACTAATCAAATACCAAAAAAACACAGTTTTAAATCAGTTTTTTTTTGATAAGTGACGGTTGATTAGAGTTTAGAGTAAATTGACAGATAGATCACATTAAATCGCACATTTAAAGTTTCGATTTATTTTTGACATATTTATCAAACGTTAAATATTGACTTATGACAACCTAATTTAAACATTGATATTTTCAAATATAATTAATTATACCTATTAACAAATATTTATATAATCAGTGGAATTCTGAATAGATGGACTAAAGTTTGGAAATCATATTCTAAATAGAATAGAATTTTAATATGATTTCAAACTAAACATTATAAATTATATACAAACCTTTAGAAAAGTAACCCTGTTCTATTATAATACAAATAATCATAAACAGCATCATAGCAATACCAATATTGGTAAATTTACAAAGTAAATTTAGTATACGAGTAAATATTGCTTATTTTATAGTATTGTATACAATACCGATACTATAATGTCGATAATATTTGTTTACGTGTGTGTTACAAAACCCGTATACAAATACATAATGACCTATTGTTGAAGGGGTTCACCAATGTAATAATTATGTTTTAATAATTAATAAAACTATACGCCCATATACATAATACTTACCACACGTTAATGTACGCGATTACATTAATAATACATATATGGCTATTTCGTAAATTAAATTGTTTACTATGTTGCTATAGGTACTATAGTACTTAGTGAATTGTAATTCATATGTTGTGTTGACCAGAAGTGTAATAATAGATTACCGGATATAGGTATATGATTATGAATGCTAATTTGTCGATACATTACTATTTTTTAGATACAAGCGAATATAATACTTAATCTAACTTATAGGGAAAGTAGGAATATACATCGCGGGGTTATTGTAAGGAGTGCCATAAGTGAAATAAGTAAGAAAATAATTAATAATTTGAATGGTTTTAAATATATTAATAAAAACAGCATTTACATTTACAATATACTAAATATAGCTATATTCTTTTATAAATTAAATGTTATATTAGAATATTTGATTAATAAAAGAGTAAACAATTAAATTTGTCGGTGAATTCCCAAACTCCGCAATTTTACCTTAATTATTTGACCCATTATCTTAAAATTCAATATATAATTAGACAAACTGTAAAACTATTATTCAATATTAAGATATTATGAATATTCTTTTATTATTTGTAATAGTCATTCTACATTAAACATAATACATTAGATATCCTTATTAATCCCTATAAAACGATCAATAATGTAAAAGTTATCGATTAGGGGAAATATGGGTAATGTGGCCATGAGGGTAATGTGACCACTTGGCGTATCTCATAAACTATAAGTCCAATACAAAAAAATATATATATGAAATATGCGCATTGGTAAGCATTATTCAAATAAGTAAAAATAATTTATATATCTATTAATAAAAAAAAATGATGTAATAAATACAAAAAAATCGATTTATTTAAAAAAATTTAAATAAAAGTTTAGTAAACATATATTAAATCACTAATATATAATATAAATTAAAAATTAAAGTTGAATGTTAAATACTATTTAATTACAACAAAGTGTGTAAGCCGTTTATTTTAGTGAGTAATATTCATTATTATATAGTGTATATAGCGTGATACCTAGAAGCGGGTAATGTGGCCATATTTTAGCGGGTAATGTGGCCACTTCACAATGATTTAAGCCAATAATATGATCAGCCATATTATCTAAGCCAATCATATGATCAGAAATACATATTTTTATATATTGATAAAATTGCGTGCGTCATTATATGTAAACGTTGATTCAATCAACATCTACTATATCCTAACCATAGAAATATATTTCCATACATATTATAATCGTGGTATAAACTTTTAAATTTAATGTAGTATATTTAATTATCTATTAACACAATTATGAAGAACAATATATATATATATATATATATATATATATTATTTATTATATATATATTATATGATTTAATATATATATATATATATAATATATATGTATATATATATAATATATATGTATAACACTTATGTATACATACGTTTATACATGTTTTATACACACATATATATATGTATATATACCAATGGTTCTATATATATAGTTCTATATATATATATATATATATATATATATATATAGAAATCAGATAATATAAATTAGTTATCTTTCTAAATTACTATTTTATCTAGGTATTATATCGCCATGTTGTTATGACATACAGTCATTTACTGCATACATTTATGTTTCCATATTAATAACATAATAAGTAAGTTTAATGGTATACTAGGATATAGCCTATTAATGAATATAGTAATTTATAAAGTTAAAATAAAAAGCATTAATTTATCACAATTGCGTGTGTTATTTAAGATTATACTAGTATCAAGCTTGATATGATATCATTGGACTAAATTGATACAATGTAACGCCATCTAGTGGATTAATGCCACATTTTAAAGTGACCACACACTGTTAGAAATAAATGGTATAACATTGATTAAAAAATGGTATAACCCCGTGGCGTCCTGGTATACCATTTACGGTATAACTAATTAAAAAAGTTATACCATATTTTATAAAAAGTTATACCATATTTGATATAAAGTTATTCCATAATTTATTAAAATGTATACCATATATTATATAAAGTTATACCATAATTTATAAATAGTTATACCATATTTGATATAAAGTTATACCATAATTTATTAAAAGTTATACTATATTTTATTTAAAGTTATACCATAATTTATTAAAATGTATACCATATATTATATAAAGTTATATCATAATTTATTAAAAGTTATACAATATTTTATTTAAATTTATACCAGTATTTATAATAACGTACTATTCTATATTATTAATTTATATATGGAATCGACATTTATAATGATAATTTATTTTCTAAAAACCACATATTTTGGTGTAACAATATTGTTAATTAACAGATACATTTTAAAATAAATAACGTGATACAAAATTACATAAACAATTAATGTTTGTAGGACATGTTATGAAACAAATAAAATTAACAATACCACTCAATAAAATACGAAATAAATTATTTTGAACGAAAACCAAACAATTATCGACACACATAATAAGCATCTTCTTTTCTGATATATGGAGTCATTATTTCCTGTAATTAAAATTCAAATATGTATATAAGTAATATGTATATATATATATATATATATATATATATATATATATATATATATAGTATACTAGAGTATATAATAATATTGTATATTATATAATAGTACAAATATGTATATTATATGTTTGTAGGACATGTTATAACATATATGTAGCAATATATAACATATATAACACAATATATATACAATATACACAATATATAACATATATGAAACAAATAAAATTAACAATACCACTCAATAAAATACGAAATAAATTATTTTGATCGAAAACCAAACAATTATCGACACACATAATAAGCATCTTCTTTTCTGATATATGAAGTCATTATTTCCTGTAATTAAAATTTAAATATGTATATAAGTAATATGTATATATATATATATATATATATATATAGTATACTAGAGTATATAATAATATTGTATATTATATAATAGTACAAATATGTATATTATAAGAAACTTTATACAGTTAATATCATATATGATAATACTATATAAAGTATACTTTAGAATTGTAATTAGAAAAATCCAATATATTATATTAATTACTGCAGTTATATATATATATATATATATATATATAATAAGGTATACTATACTTTTGAATTAGCATACGAAAAATCATAAAATAACTAGTATATTAAATCTATAGTTATTAAGTAATTATTTGTATTAAGTAATTATTAAGTAACCTTATCTTTATTTTTATTGTAAATTCATTTTTCAATAATTCGCAAACTCCCATCATAAAATATAAGATTTCCGCATCTATTTTAGGAAATATTATATTATATATTTAATTATACACTTTTTAATCTATATTTGATTAAGGATATAAGGATATTGATAATATGTGTACAACAGTTAACATTATTTATATATATACCTATTAGTAATATTATTTAAATTTAATTACATTGTGTGTTAAAAATAAAATAAATAATTGACTATATATGGATATATATATAGTATACAATCCATGGACTATAGTTTATTATAATAAAATATAATTGCATATTTATTTTATATAGATATTTAACTAATGTTATTAATTAGATAACTAAATTACCTGTTTGGTCAGTTTGCGTAGTAGCGCACCTAGTACATAAATATATTCGTCTATATATGTTTATATATACGTTATATGCTTTTTCATCTCCATAAACTCACTATTCCTCTCCGACAGTTTTTCTAATATTTTAAGTGAAATTTGAAATTCTGGAAATAATTCTTTAGTTTCCTGCATATTAATATATAGCATAGTTATCATAATTTTATAATATATATGTAATAAAGTGAATGTTCTAATATAGTTTATTAATCAAAGCAAAGACCTGTTGAACATAATAATAATATAAAATAATACTAATTATAATAATAATAATAATAATAATAGTACCTACCCGATGAGATGCAGACCGAAGAATGAGCCAATCTCACTGAATGGAATTGATTCTATAGACAAATAACGAAATATACTTTACAGACGATAACAATATAAAATACCAGAAAAACAAACATTTACATGGCTATGGCTATGCAATTAACACAGAGCGAGACACCGAAATATAGTTTAAAGTTGTAATGTAGATATATCGATTTCTGTTACATAATGCTAAATAGATTTAAATGTATATTACATTAATCGATATATCTACAATTTTGACGTTATAACATATATATATATATATAATTATGTAATTATATTCTAACAATTTAATTATATATTATAAATAATATATAAATATATTATAAAATTATATATTATAAAACTTTTATATTATTATATATAATATTATATAATTTATATATATATATATATATATATATATATATATATATAATATAAGTATAAATACCTTATGTATATTGTAATGTGTTGAAAAATAAATGCTTCTTATGTTGAGTGTAGAGTGGAAATAAAATATGTTAATAAATAAAATGGAATTATGTGTATATATATATATATATATATATATATATATATATATATACATATATGTATACATACACTCGAATAATTATAAGTATTTGTATATAAAATATAGGAAATATGTATATGACATATATGTATACATATTTTTACCCTATGGGGAATCTATATAGTTTCTGAAAACCAGTTTAATTGCAATTAGAAGCAATAAATGCTATGTCTATAATAATATAACACAACAATAAGTAAACTGTTATATTAAGGATATTATGAAGGATACTATTATGAATTATATTTCTTATACATTTTATTTTCAATCAAATATAAACTAATTTTAAAATGTTATGGTATAACTGGTATTTCCATATTTTATACCATATAATTCATAAAGTTATACCATTATATTTGATATCTAATGGTATAGCTAAAAATTACGAATGTTATACCATATTATTCGTAATCTTATACCATTTAAATTAAGCTATATGGTATAACTAAAAAAAACAAATGTTATACTATATAATTTGTGATCTTATACCATTTCAATTAAGCTATATGGTATAACTAAAAAAATCAAATGCTATACCATATAATATGTGATCTTATACCATTTAACGTAATTGTATGGTATAACTCGTATTTACATATGTTATACCGTATAATTCATAATGTTATACCCTTATTTTTAACAGTGCATTACCCGCAATAGGTGGCCACGTTACCCTCCATGGAGGGTAATGTGGCCACCTTAATCATTTTAATTAGATACGCTAAATTGAAAAAATGATTCGGCAGTACTCTTGCATATCATAAGATGTATACATATTAAACAAACTATCGAATTAGAACTAATATTTATAAAGTTATACAACGTTATCTAAAATTGGTCACATTACCCATCTTTCCCCTATAATTATTAATTTATTGATTTATAATTTAAAATAATTTCAAATAATTATTGATTCATTATAATTAAATGTATCTTAACATTTTGAAATCTCTATAATTTTCATATGTGAAGTTTTTCTGTAGATTCAATAAATATTGAGATAAACAATCCGTGGAATTTGGTTTTCCTCGAAGTATGGGTAATTTGCCCTACAACAAATTAATTCCATACAATTTATATTTTATTTGTACTAATATTTGTAGTTAATAATATAATAAATATATAATTATATTATGTATATTATTCTTATAATAAATAAATGGTTAAAAAAGTTCATTAAATAAAGTAATATTCATACGAATGATTTTATTTCGAATGTGAATTGACCATTAATTAAACCTGTAACCAATCTATATTATACAAATGCAGGCTTTCTATTTAATACATTCATTTGAATACATGCCTGCACATATTTATTTACTAACTTCTAATTTATACGTATTCTCATTTTTCTGAAACATGGCTAACATATCTATTACTAATACATTGTTATTATAATAGGTATACCTCTTAATTATTACACAATATACATACTTGTATAGGTGATGGGAATGCGTGTGGTGGTAGTATCATTGTATAACCTAAAGTGTAATAATTTATTTCTCATTATAGAATTTGATAAACCACAAATGGAATAAATGAATATTATATTTATTATTTACAGACAATGTGAAGTTAATCGACCACTTGATACGAATATCTCCGATTTCAATATTTTATGTGATATAAGTTCGTAGGCTGATGCAAGTATCATACATGATCATATCAATATTCAGTGCATTGCTTTGTAGTTTACTTTGTGCATTACTTTCGGGTTATGCTATTACTCATATAGATACATATATTTCTATATATATGTTAATTATTATATATGTTTATGATTAGTATACTGTTATAAGTTAATTATATGGTTTTAAATAGTATAATTATACTATTTATATATTTATTTAAATAAATAACATAGATTCCTTATTGACTATTCGAGTTCAGAGAGAGGTCATCGGCGTATATCCCAAAGATCATGAATGTAGTATGAATGTAGGATTTCTGCTCTGTATAACATCTCTCCCGTTATCTAAAAGTTGCTAAAATAGTGATTAAATGACGAAAATTCCACATCCTGAATTTTCGTCCCCAAAGGGCCTTTTGCCCTTCCGTCTGTAGAAAGCTTCTACAGACCTCGTCCTCTCTCCGCTCGTCTTTACAAGTCGAGCCGTTGAGGTCGACTCCTTACTCTGGAAGACCTCCTGACTGATGGTGACGTGTTATCGTGGATTAGCGATTCCCTTGTCGTTTTTTCGGGTTGGTGTTGTACCATATCCTCTCCTGTTATCTCTTCTGGTTCCTGAGCTTCTACTGGTGCTGATTTCTCAAGAATTATTTCTTGATTCTCCCAATCCTTCTCTGATTTCTCCTCACAGCTTCCTCTGTTTCTAATATGGTGTATGTGTCTTCTTATTCTTCTACCATCCTTTAGTCTAATCCAGGCTATTGAGATAGATATATCTTCGATACTGACTTCGACCCAGGCTCCTTTTTTCCTGAAATCTACAGCTAAAATCGTCTCACCCGGTTCAAATTTTGTCTTTCCTTTCGCCCATTCCACCTCTTCTGTCGGCTTTATTGCATCTAAATTTGATCGAATAGTCCGGTTCATCAACATTTCGCATGGTGATTTTCCTGTGGTCGTATGAGGAGTCAACCGATATCTTAACAGGAATGTGTTGATCCTATGTTGGATATTTCCTTCCCCTTCTGAACTCTTCATGGCCTTTTTGAAAGTCTGCACTGTACGCTCTGCCAGTCCATTTGATGCCGGGTGATAAGGAGGCATAAACAGGTGTATAATTTGTTTAGTTCTCAAGTACTCAGCAAACTCTTCGCTGCTAAAGTTTGTTCCGTTATCCGATACTATGACCTGTGGAATACCGTGGGTTGTGAAAACTTTGTCCATCTCTTCTGTGGTTCTTTTTGAAGTCACGGTCACCATTGCTATCACTTCTATCCATTTTAAATGCGCATCTACCATGATCAAAAACAGTTGTCCAAGAAACGGCCCTGCAAAATCAACATGCAATCTTTGCCAACTTGTCTTAGCTTCCGGCCACGCATCATATGTGCAACTACTATGATTTCTCACGGCCTGACATCCCAAACACTCTATGACAATGGCTTCTATATCGACGTCTAAAGATGGCCACCAGTAACAGCTCCGGGCGAGCCCTTTCATCCTGCTGATACCTGGGTGACCTTCGTGGAGTATAGTCATTATTCCCTTTTGCATCTCAAGAGATACTGCAACTCTCGGCCCCCACATAATCAATCCGGATTCTATAGCTAATTCCGCTTTTCTTCTAAAATAACTTTTTAATTGAGTCGGTACTGGCTCCTTCTCGGGCCATCCCCTCTCAATATATCTCCAAATTCTCTGAAGTTCCTCGTTGTTCTTTGTAGCCATATGTGCTTCTTTAATTCCTACAGATCCTGCCATTTCTTTCAACATAATATTATCTCTGAGGGTATCGGAATTTCTCTATTATCCTCTCCTGTTGCCTTTATCGGTAATCTGCTCATAGCGTCTGCATGTGGAATCTTGCTTTCTGGTAAATATAGAAACTCGTATTCGTATGTTGATAATATCAACGCCCATCTCTTTACTCGACCTGATACCATCGTGGGTAATTCTTTTTCCCACCAAACAGTTGTCGAAGAGGTTGGTGGTCATTAGCAATAATGAATTTATGTCCAAACAGATATCTATAGAATTTCTTTACCGAAAAAATTACTCCTAGGGCTTCTTTTTCAATCTGTGAGTAATTTCGTTTGGCTGGTGCTAGCGTTCTTGAAACGAATGATATCGGCCTTTCTGTTCCATCTTCCATGACGTGTGACATTACGGCTCCTATCCCGTATTGCGAGGCGTCACAAGTTAATATACTTTTCTTACCTGCATCAAAATGAACCAATAGGTCGGCATTCAATAACCTCATCTTAGATTCTACAAATGACTGCTGACACTCTTTCGTCCAGTTCCAGCGTGAATTTTTGCTTAATAACACGTGTAATGGTCCTAACAGATCCGTTATATTCTTCAAAAAATTGCTATAATAGTTTAACATACCCAAGTAAGCTCTCAATTGGGTGATATTTTGGGGTACCTGGGATTCTTTATTAGCTTCCATATTTCTTGGTACGGGTCTAAGCCCATCTTTATTTATTAAATAACCCAAGTATTCAACCTCGTTCTTCATGAAGTGTCATTTCTTCTCTTTGACTCGTATTCCAGCATCTTCTAATCGTTTTAGGACAATTGATAAATTATTATGATGTTCTCAGTGGGATGCTCCTGTTATTAATATGTCATCTATGTATCCGCAAACATGCTTTATCCCTTTTAATAAATTGTCCATGACTCGTTGGAACATAGCAGGGGCTGAGGCTATTCCAAAACATAATCTATTGTATTGAAACAACCACAGATGGGTGTTAATAGTGGTTAACGGTTTGGATTCTCTGGCTAATGGCATCTGCAAATAGGCATTAGATAAATCCAGCGTTCTAAAAGTTTTCCCCCTAGCTAAGTTTGCATACAAATCATCTATTCGTGGTATCGGATAGCAATATAGTTTGCAAACTTTGTTTAAGGTTATCTTATATTCTCCACATATCCTCACTGTCCCATCCTTCTTCAATATCGGTACAATGGGTGTTGCCCACTCCGAATTGTTCACTTCCTCTATGACTCCTTCTTCTTTCAATCTCAACAATTCCTCTCCTACTTTATCTTTCATGGCATAGGGCACGGACATTGCTTTAAAAAACTTAGGCACTGCACTTTTATCTGGGTATAATTTGCCTTCTACCCCCTTCATTGTTCCTAGTCCTTCCTTGAATACACCTGGGAATTTTTGTTTCCACTGTCCTTCGTCGTTACTTCTCAATGAATTACATGCCAACTCTCCCCGCCAGTCTAGTCATAGTCTTGATCAGGTCCCGACCAGCTATGTTAGGAACGTCCCCCTGTACCACGAATAATCACACTCTTTGATTATTTCCTATATCCACCTCTATTTTACCTAGCACATCTACCAGCTCTCCTGTGAATGTTTTCAATTTAGTTTTCGACTTCCTTAGTTCTACCTTCTGTTTCCCTCTGCGCAATCTCGCCAAGGTTTGTTCAGAAATTATCGAAACGGCTGCACCCGTATCCACTTGTAGTTTACATTTTACGTTATTTAGCTTAATTGTTCTGAAAATGACTCCGTTGTTTCCTGTTTCAATGTTAAACATGCTGTAAATATTTTCTCCATCTTCCTCGTTGTCGTACTCCCTACTTACCACATTAGTTTCTGGGTTTCCTCCCTTACATACATTTTTTAGGTGTCCTACTTTCCCACAGGCAAAACATTTTGCGTTTTTGAAAACGACAATCCTTCTTGTCATGACCTGTACGTCCGCATATTCTGCACTTTACTTTATAAGGGGTCTTCTGGTATTCGGTGTTTTCTTTCTTGACTACATGAATTTCAGGCATTTTCTCCTGATGCTTCTCCAATGTAACCATATTCTTTTCAGCTAGTTCTACTCCAATACTTATTTCCACTGCCTTTTTAAGGGTTAGATTGCCTTTAGATAGCAACCGTCTCTGTATCCTGTTATCTCTTATACCACATACGAATATCTCTTATATGCTCTTCCAGTTTATCACCATAGTTACAGAACTCGCTAAGTCTTCTCAACTCTGCGACGTAATCCGCCGTCGATTGGTTTAAACTCCTATCGCAGGTATTAAAGCGAAATCTCTCTACAATCTCGCACGGTTTTGGTTCAAAGTGATTTTTTAACGTTTCTGCAATGACCTCAAACTTAGAGTCCATTGGCTTACATGGTAATAATAAGTCCCGTAAAAGTTTATAAGTCTTTGCCCCTATTGAAGTTATAAATATGGATTTTTTTGTCACCTTTTTCAATATCATTTGCTATGAAGTAGGCCTCCACTCTTTCCATGTAACTAGATAATTGTTCCTCTTCTGCTCCGAACTCTCCTAGTTGCCCTTAATTACTGATAATTATCTTCTAAACTTTTATTTAAAAATAATAATTATTTATTTTAATATATATTTTTAAATTTATAATTATTATAAATTATTATACGTTTCAAATTATAATTATAAATTATAATTATATATAATTTATATACTATCTATATAATATAAAGTATACTTTTTTAAATTATCTTTGTTTTTTAAAATTGCTTTTTCGATTTAAAAATTACAATTTCAATTATAAATTTGAATTTAAAATTTATAATTTTGCACACGAATTAACTTCTTTAATTTCGCTTTTTGTACAATTCTACTTAATTTCGCGTTTAACATATACCGCTATTTAGTTGTATATTTATAATTTTCCTCGTCGACAATTGTTATAAGTTAGTTATATGGTTTTAAATAGCATAAATAACTAACATAGATTCCTTATTGACTATTCGAGTTCAGAGAGAGGTCATCGGCGTAAATCCCAAAGATCATGACTGTAGTATGAATGTAGGATTTCTGCTCTGTATAACATATACATAATTATATACTAAAATCACGTATTACTAGATAATTAATCGTTCGCTAGTTTTTTTTTCAAAAATTATTTTACTTTAAAATATTAAAATATAATTCATTATCTTTAAAATGATGTATATATATGGTTCAAGATTAATTACAAGTACCAAATCTATGAACTATAAACATACAACTGTACAACGTATAATACATATTATAATATATTATGTAATATTTATTAAACACAAAACTTTAGAGTTTATAAATATATAGAAGATATTATATAATATACTTTTGAAAATATAATTATATTGCTTTTATACACTTATAATAATAGTCATACATTTTTTTACACTTTCTGAACAAATAATGTATGGATTTTATTTTAAGTGAATCAAAGCGATTTAATTAATTTTTCAACAGGACCTATATAACATATATTATATAATATTTATAAACCCTGACAAATTTATAAAGATTTATCTAATTGTTCAAATTATGGAAACTTCCAAACATCATAAATTGTATAAACAAATAACAGATATATAAGATTCTAAATTTTGTGTATAATAAAAAGTACATAATAATGTGTATTATATTGGTACCTGGTGAACATCTTCGCGATTATGTAATACGTATATATATATATATATATATATATATATATATATATATATATATATATATATATATTTATATGCTTCGTAATATCTATATATCTACACATATGTCTATATATATATATATATATATATATATATATATATATATATATATATATATATATATATATATCATAATAACGAGAATGCGAGTCATGTATGACTCACATATATATTTATACATATGATTACTAATCACTAATACGAATATATAATTTATCGGGCGTTTAGTGTATAGATTATTTTACAAATCGCGAAGCTGTTAACTATAATGCATTATATTGTTTACAGGAGTATGTTTATAATGCATAGATAAGGCACTTATAGTTACTTTTATACGACATATTATATATCATTTAAATTATTATTAAATTATTATTAAATTTAAATTATTTTTTAATATTTTAAAATATAATTTTTGAAAACAAAATGAAATGAACGCATGCCATTAATCCGTTTGAAAATGATAATTAGGAAATAAGTTATCATATACCATATAATTTATCTATATAATTTATAATGTTGAATTTAATATACATTAATATTATTCCATATTATTAAATCATAATAAAGTATATTATGTCAGTATAAAGCATATAATGAATGGCATGTATACATGCCATTCATTATATGCTTTATACTGCCATAATATACTTTATTATGATTTAATAATATGGAATCTATATATAGATCAATGCATGTAATTATTGGTGATCTATAATTAAATATATTTATTGAAACAATGATATAGAGCCATGGCATACCCATCACTGCAGTGATGGGTATATAACAATTTTTCCGTGATCTGTGATCTCGATCATGAACGCGATCTTTTTACCATTATTTTAGGCGCAAATTCGACGCGTTTGATCTCAACAGCGTCCAAAGTACAATAGGATTTTAGGCGCACATTGTCATCAAAGCGACGAATTAATTACGGAACTTTTAGGCGCAATGCGTCCAAAAGCGTCGAATATATTGTTTGCTGAGTAGAGCTTCGAAATGTTCTATCACAATATATTCTAACTTTGAAACTTATACTAAAGTAATCACATTACAACCAAAGTTGAAAAAGTATACCCTGACAAATAACTACTATCTATCAAAACTGTGACATACTACACCAGATAATATAAAGAAATCAACCGACTCCACAAAATATTAAATTTATATTGTACATTCATATGAACAGGAATATACTGAATACGTTCAGAATGAAATAAATGAAATCCAAAGTTCACTGTTTAATATAAAATAATCTCTAGCCTGGAAAAAGTATAAACAGAAAATGATTATTACAAAATAATAAAAGGATATTTAGCATATATTAATAATGAATAACGTAGTTTTACACTTTATCTAATTATATATATTGCATTTTAGGATAAGGGGTCATATAATTAAGGTAAAACCGCGGAGTTTGGGAATTAATTTTCTAGTATTTTATTAATAAAATATTCTAATATAAAATTTAAAATAAGAGAATATAGTTATATTATAAATATAAATGATATTTTTATTAATATGTTTAAAAAAATTCAAATTATTTATTATTTTCATATTTATTTCACTTATGTGAAATACTCCTTACAATAACCCCTCGAAGTATATTCCTACTTTCCCTATAGGGTAGTATATATACGTTAGATTAAGTATTATATTCACTGATATTTAAAAAATAGTAATTATCGACAAATTATCATTCATAATCATATACCTATATCAGGTCATCTATGAATGCACTTCTGGTCAACACAAAATAGGAATTACAATTCAATAAGTACTATAGTACCTATAGCAACATAGTAAACAATTTAATTTACGAAATAGCCATATATGTATTATTAATGTATTCGCGTAAATTAACGTGTGGTAAGTATTATGTATATGTGCGTATAGTTTTATTAATTATTAAAACATAATTATTACATTTGTAAACCCCTTCAACGATAGTTCATTATGTAATTGTTGTATACTGGTTCAGTAACACACACATACACACATATTATCAACATTACAATACTGTAGAATAATTAATATTTACTCGTATACTAAATTTACTTTGTATTAATCAATATTGGTATTGTTAACATGCTGTTTATTATTATTTTTATGATAATAGAACATAGTTACTTTTCTAAAGGTTAGTATATAATGTATGCTGTTTAGTTTGAAATCAGATAGGATTAAAATGCTATTATATTTAGAAGATTATATCCAAACTTTTGTCCGTCTCTTCAGAATTCCACTGATTATATAAATATTTGTTAATAGGTATAATTAATTATATTTGAAAATATCAATGTTTAAATTAGGTTGTCATAAGTTAATCTTTAACGTTTGATAAATATGTTAAAAATAAATCGAACCTTTAAATGTGATCTATCTTTCAATTTACTCTAAATTCTAATCAAGCGTCACTTATCAATAATATTGATTATAATCGATTTAAAACTGTGTTTTTTTGGTATTTGATTAGTAAAAATAATATATTTAGCATATAATTATTTATTTATATATATATATATATATATATATATATATATATATATATATATTTGTGTATATGTGCATACGTATGTGTGTGATCGTGTGGTAAGTATAATAAAGGGGTTCAACACGAGTTTACATTTCAATATATATTATTGAATGTTCTAATAAAATGACCTTATCCAATTTAGTGCGCGTCAAATATCTAATATGTAATTATTATATCTCAGAAACACATCTCCCCCTTATTACCTAAGTAATATTCAGAAGTCAATTTATAAATAATTAATAACAAAATACAGGTGTTGCATGAGCGCGCTCTATATACACGCTACCACACTTCCCCTAATTAAATGATATCGTCTCCGGAAACAGGCCTTTAAACATTTAAAATGTATAGATTCATCCATCCAACATCTTCAAACATACAACATCCCGTAACATTTCAACCTTTATTTCATTCACTTCAATTTTAATATAATTGTTTTACTAGTACATGTCTTTTTCTGTGTTTTATCTTAAATTTCTTTTTATCACTTCTATATCCATGAAATTAATTTAAGATATTCATTCCTACTACTTCCAATATATCGTTACTAAGAACTATAAACCCGACTTCTTTAATTACCATCACAAATATCTTAATATCGCTTTCAAAATACCCTAATATAGTACTTATAAGTACTAATTTATTTTATGATTTGCACACGTTATCTTTAACCACTCAGCTTTCTTTATTATATCAATTCCCATTCGTCTAGCTTTACTCATCGGAATAATTAACACCGCAATACTCGAATCAATTTAATATTGTACATTACACCGCTTCATATATACTCATATTTAACATCTATATAATTTCTCTTACATGAATTTTTCTCGTAACCAGATTAGGACCTGTATATTGAAACTACAAATGGTTTTAAAGGAACTCTGCATTTCCTCGCCATATGATCTATTATCTAGCAACTATAATATTTAATTGTTGATATCTCCATTTATCCGCAACATATTACCTCACTTACCTAATCTCCGTCCACAATCTATAAACATCCTTTCATTAATTTGGTTTTAGAATCATTGTTCTTATTTTTCATCATACTACAACTCTTTAAACTGTAACAATCTGCGCTATATACCAATCCGCGATTGACCGATTACTATTCTTTGGTTAATTACCTGAACTCTTCTAATGATTTTCTCTTACCCATCATCAATAGGTGAGTCCTCATTTCAGTCTCTCGCACATACACTTAAACGTTTCTCCCATCATATCCTTCCAATCTGTAACATGATTATATATATTTACATTTATATTTAATCCTAGTCTTAATATAGAATATGCATATTTTTTGATATGCTCTTTCCCTTTTTGTTTTCTATCCACTAACTCACATATCCTTTCCTCTTTAAGTATTATAATTATGCATCTTCTCCTTAATATGTCTAAGATTTTTATCTATCTGTGAATTTCTCAATTAATTTACACAATTCTAACGTTGGACCACCTTTTATATGGTATAAAACAAATGAGTTTGCATTCTCCTTTATTAATTTTTATAGATAAATGCCCTCATCGGCTTCCCCAGTCCACTCCTCTACCTTGATATCACCCTCATACTTCCTCAATTTTACCCATGATAAATCTAGCTTCGTTGGTCTACCTACAGGGTTTTTTTTAATCTTCTCCTACCATTATTTTATAACTAATCTTCACTTACTTTATACACCTACCTATATACACTTCTTGAATGAACCTATACATATGATATTATTCCACTATATATATATCTAATTCATGTCAATCACCAACCGTATAATTTCTATATATATATTCTATATGTTATTTAAATTGTTAACAATTTCTACTACATTATTTATATAACTATTTCACATATATAATTTCTATATATCTCAGAGAACATCTTCTCCTTATCATTCAAAGTAATCTAATCCATATTTCAATTTGCTCTAGCTATCTATATACTATATTAATAGAATTTAACCTTACATTTTTTATATAAACAAAATATAATGGTATCATATATATATATATATATATATGATTTTGTTGTATTTGAACACTTTCAGTTGCCTTTATTCCGGCACTTTCACTCTGATAATACTGGAATTCGCGGACCTAAGTAGTGCCTCACTACCCAACACTGGTAATAATCTTTAAAAAATGCTATAATAAAACCTATTCTAAAGAAACCAGGATTGGATATTGAGTAATCTAAGTCTAATTATATACCAATATCCCAATTACCTTGCATAAGTGAAATATTGGAAAGATTAGTTTCCAAACAATTAATCAATTATCTAAATACAAATTCATTATTTCACACTAGACAAAATACACATAGGAAATTTCATAGTCCTGAAACACTTCTTCTTTATATTCTTGATGATTTTCATAATAAGCTTGATAATAATTCTAATATACAGATTATTTTATTAGTTCTATCTGCGGTATTTGATACTATTTGTAATATGTGGGGGGCCTTAGCGCGTCGACGAGTTCAGAGCATACGTCTGACTGTTAATCAGGCGAGTGGCAATCTCCCCGGGTTGGGACGGATTGTACGGAAAGAAACAGCAAAGACAAATCTCGAATTCTATTTCTTTATTAGCATACTGTTAATGGATGCAGCTTTAGGGCTGTATAATAATATAATCTACGATAAGTGGGCCATTATGGTATTTAATGCTAACAATTAATAACTAAATTAAATAATTCGAATAATAAATACCTTAAATATCTCTTTTACAATAGGTGTACTCACCCTTAACGGTAGAATATGTTCATGTAGTATAATAATAATTAGGTAACATTAATGCATGTATAAATAGTAATAATAGTTATTCTATATAATTAATAACTCAGATAATCAATTTAATGTCGTAAGTATTTTAAATAACTTTAATAATCTCAAATCTTAGTTCCGTGTTTACATCACGTGACATACATAAATAACCTAACAAAGACAGTGAACACATATAAACATGTACGTTAGCATAAATACTAATAGTTACTAAAAGGTGTGATAAAAAGTGATATTAAAATAAAGTGATATATAAATAAATAATTAATAAATAATTAATAATAAAGTGATATTATACTTAATTCCATATACATGATATCATTACAATGAAAAATAAGCTTGATAATAATTCTAATATACAGATTATTTTATTAGTTCTATCTGCGGTATTTGATACTATTGATACTTTTATTTTATCAATAGAAGTTTTGAAGATATTGGTATTGTGGAATGCGCTTCCTGTAAGATTAAGAACTAATGTAAATTATTCGTATTTAAATCTAATCTATTGTTATTAATTCGTAAAAATTATTTTTTTTGTGTATTTTTTTATTTTATATTTTTTTTACACAAGAGAGAACGTCTAACGTTATTTTATGTCTAAATAAATATTCATTCATAATAAGATAGAATATTGTTACTGATGCTACTAATTCTATTTGCGTATTTTACAAATATTCTAAATTAAATCATTGCATTTATATTCATGTTAATATATTTCTCTCAACTTATAGGTAATACGTACTATTTATACACATACACATACATATATATATATATATATATATATATATATATATATATATATATATGTATATATCCGTCCCTCAAAAATGAATACTCGGGCACTGAGTTATATTGGTCCTAGGATATGGAATTCACTCCCACCCTATGTTAGATCCATAAAATCGCATAAAACATTCATGACATATATACAACCATTGATCTCAGGTGGGAACCTGAAATACTAATATTGTTTGTCATTATTATTTTATTTATTAATTTCCGTACAGCTTATTCTATTTTATTTTATTATTATTTATGGTGTTTATTGTTTACCTACTTTTATTTGTATTCTATATATATACACTTTTTAAAAATCATTTATGATTTATTTAAGTGTCTAAATAAACATTTAATCAATCAATCAATCAATCAATCAATATATAGGTATATAGTATACTATACAATTATAAATATCATTGACTATCTAACTAAATATTATATTTAACCTAATAACTCGTTAGTAATACGTCAATAGTATTACCCTACTTTATTGAAAATATATGATATAATTATAGTATAGTTAATTAAAATTAAAGCAGTATATTTAGTCGTATATGATTATATATATAAATATATATTATAAGCTATTTAATATTTAAAATGATATTTTTATAATCCTTTGTTATGTTAAAATAATTGTTATATATATTCTGAATTATATATATATAAAAAGTGTAAAAAATCGTATAACTTCTTATATGATAATCCTATTGATAATAATTGAACTTTAAGTCCTATACCTTCATCTGTAGCGTCTACTGTATCTATCGCGACGATGAAGACCTATACCCCATTAACCGGTATCTACCTGACCTCGGCTACCAATTGCGTGTTGCTAAACCTGCAGAAACGAGCTATAGTTGACCTAGTTAAAGATTACCAAGTGCATATAGTTAACCTAGATATTGGACAGGAGAACTTCAGTTAGTATTGTTGCTATTGGTTACGGCGATACTAATAACAGTGTGCGGTTTACTTCACTATTAACTTATTATCTAGTAGCATACTATAAATGTAGTTACCCAGTATTCAATACTCGTATTTAACTTTGATTTAGCTCTAGTTTATACTCGCGTTTAGCCTGCTAATTTGGTAACGATATTAACACCAGCTAGATCAAAGTTTAACTCGAGATTAATCCTAGATAAATCCAAGTTAAATCCAAGTTCACTCGAGTTAAATCCCAGTTAAATCCAAGTTTAACTCTAGCTAAATCCCAGTTTAACTCGAGATTAATCCAAGTTAACTCGAGTTAAATCCACGTTTAAAAATAATTCAAATTATTCACATTGATATTTATATTATATCTATATATTATTTATACCTGCTAATTTATATTATATTGTTATCTATATATTGATTTTATATCAGTTTTATTTTGCGAAACTATAGATCTATAATATTATACTTAAGTATATAATTATATGTTACACCATGTATGATATGTCCCCTATATAACCTATATATATGTACCCTATATATATAAGTATAATCCCTAAATACTTATATGATCTTAATTATTGTATACGTATTTATAAATATATGGTATTTTATATATATATATATAAAAATATATATATATTATAGTTATACATTGTTATATATAGATTCAATAAATTGTTTTTAAAAAAAATATTTTTTTAATATGATAAATTTATCAACAAATATTCAATATTTTTAATTTTTTTTATTAATTTAGATTCAATAGATTTACCTAAATTTAATAAAAAATAAATAATAAAATAATTACCAATTGGACTAATAAATAACTTGGATTAAACTGTGATATAATGATCCAAGTTGCAACTAGTTAGATATGGATCAGCTAAATCCAAGTTGATCTCAGTTTAAAAAAATAACGTGGATTAAACTGTGATATAATTATCCATGTTGCAACTAGTTAAATATTGATCAGCTATATCCAAGTTGAACTCATTTAAAAAAATAACTTGGATTAAACTGTGATATAATGATCCAAGTTGAAACTAGTTAAATATGGATCAGCTAAATCCAAGTTGATATCAGTTTAAAAAAATAACTTGGATTAAACTGTGATATAATAATCCAGGTTGCAACGAGTTAAATATTAATCAGATAATTCCAAGTTTACACCACCTAGATCCAAGTTTGGACCAGATTTTTCCAGTTTCCCAGTTAGATCCAAGTTAAACACGAGTATTGAATACTGGGAGATTATATTTATAATGTAAATATTATAGATATATATTTATTTTAGTATTTTGATTAAGTTCATAAAAATATTTTATTTTGTATATATTTAAAACCTACATTTAATAATTCAATATATAAATAATTGTAACTATCAATTATGTTATTAACTTTTATATTTATGGTATAGTACGTCACAATTTTATACATACTTAATATATGTTATATTACATCGATTTAATGGAAATACATTTATAACGTTTAATAACATATGTATTAATAATAAGATAATATCAATTATTCATCGTATTTTCTAATAACTCTATCATTATAATCTATATTGTGTCCAATGTTCATTACTATATGTTTAACTCTTTCTATCAGTATAACTTGCAACAATCATATTATGTAATCTACAAATTACTACATATATACAATATGGCGACTATTCTGGTATAAAGTTGTTAACAAACCAGTGATGTTAATTTCATAACCAAAAAGTTTAATATGCACACTTATCTCAACTACGATTATTTTATATGATTACTAACATTATTTAAACTGTTTCATCATCGTCACTTTATTCACCCTCCTATAGGAGAGTATACACCTACCCTTACCTATATCTCTCCACATCTCATCAGCATCCAACTCATTATACATACTACTATATACACCAACAATACATGGTTTGTATACAACCTCTCCATACACTATTATATCTCCCAACCTTCCTAGCTCTATTCACCCTCCCACCTACCACTACTATATGTAATTTTATGCTCAAAACACATATATTGTAATTAGATTATAAGTATTGTATATATATATATATATATATAAATATCACGTCGGAAAACTTCTTACTGAGGTTGAAGTAACCTGAAACCTATAATTAAATAGTATATATACTATGTAATTATAGGTTTCAGGTTAACTCTATTTGCCCTCATAGTTATATCTACCTTATTATATCTACAACCTCCTACCTCCTACAACCTTTCATACTCTTAGCCCCCTTCTCACACTACTCGTAACATCTTATTCTTCCTTTATAATAACTATAATACATCGATATAGTTACGCGATCTTTAAACAAACATTCTGATAATTATACATATATCTCCTATTCTTTGAAGAATATTTAATATTATATTAATAATTCATATCTAATTATTGATCATGTTATATGATTTAAGGTGTATTACATTTATATATGATATAATACTATATTTAACTTATGGTCAGTGATAGGCATATATCCTTTTTTTCATGATGTCCGATCACGATCACGAAGGAGATCTTTTTGCCGTCGATCCAATTTTGACGATCGATATACTTTATTAATAGCGGATAATTTTGCGATCCCGATCAAGATAACTGCGGTGATCTCGATCATCATTGAAATATAGTTACCCTAATGTAACAATCGTAGTGAAAATTAGTTCATTTCACTATATGTAATATAGATTGTACAATTTAAACTAATTAATCTCTAGCTGCACTTTAGTCTTAAGTGGAATGCCTAACGAGTTGATGAAAGTAGGGGAGATTTCTTTAATATCGATATACACGTAATATCGACACTCTAGAGATTTCCTATAATATAATTCCAATCAACAAAATAATTAATGTATGACATATTAATCAATATAATTCTAATTAATATAAGTATACGTTTTTTTTAATATTTATATTTTTTAATTATAAACAAAACTGATTTTTTCATTACAACTCAAACAACTACATTTATGAAATTTTTCGATGTACAATATCGATTCTCAATCTTTAAAAATATAGGTATTTTAAATATTTAAAATAAATCTTATAAATCTAATTATATTTTACAATGAGCTGAAAATATTTTGTATTTTTCATAATATGTTACAACGTAATTAACTTTTATCTAAGCAACATACATTTTAATAATACCGACACCCTAATTGCACATAATATCGACAACCCTTTCATCTCAAAGTTAAACAAATTTAATTCTAAAATAGCTATTTTATGTATATACCTACTTGATACTTATATATAAAATATGGAAAAATGCAATTGAGAAATAATAAAGTTATGATGATTTATTGTTAGGGTGTCAGTATTCGAGTAATTTCCCTTATATACTATAAACTATATAAATAACCCTTCTACTGATATTAATATATTGAATAATTATAGCAATATTAAATATTTACTTGTTAAATGTAGGAGATATCCCATTTATCAAATTTAACATGTGAAGATACAAATGTAATGCACGTATTCAAAATATAGTAGCAATCTGAATGATTGGAATAATTACAAGATTTATTTACCTATATTAAGAGATATTCCAAAAATATAAAGTAGGAAAACCTATAAGATTTTACAAATTTTAAATGAATATGATATAAAATAAAAATTGAATATGTAATGCATATCCTATATATGGATAGTTTTTAGGATAGCATGTTGATAATTAAAAATATCTCAACATGAGATTATATCTATTTATATTATATTGCTAAAACTATAGAAATTTAGTAATTATATTAAAACATATTAAGTTTTAACTACATTTAAGATATACCTATATAGGTATTATATAGTGATATATAATACTATTATTAATAGTTGTTTTATCTAATTATATCTTATATACATATTCCATTATAATAATGAATATTTCGAAACTAATGAACTAATTATTTCATTAGTGCATTAGTACATTAATGTGGGACGTGAAATAAATAACAGAAATATTAAACACAACTAAGTGTGTACATTAATACTATTAGATAATATATATATATATATATATATATATATATATATATATATATATATATATATATATATATATATATATATATCTGTGTATGTATATATTATACAATTATATTGATATAGAATTCTATTAATAATAATTCTTATTGATATAATTGATATAAGAGATATATTTTATAAAATATAAAATTGCACAATAGATATCGCAGATGTAATATCCAATGTGTTTATTTGACCTATACAATATAAAAAATTGGAACATATATTAAATACATAAAATAATTATATCCGAAGTGTTTATTTGACCTATAATATATACAACATTGGAACATTGTTATATATTGTATGTTGACGGTCAACGTGTTTGGTTGCTTGGGATGTGTTAGAAATAATTATATAAATATATACATAAATTGACAAATATGAAAAATATAGAAACAGAAAATATATACACACTGATAAATATAAAAATAAATGCAAGAAAATGAAACATATAGAGAATAATTATATAACAATTTAACAAATAACTAATTATTAAATAATAATTACCAAAAAAATGTAATAACGTATAACCAATATTATAACCATAATGTAATTTATTTGAAAATAAATGCAGGTCAGTTACATGTAAAATCAATTTTAATGTTGGTTATATTAAAACCGATATTAGTATTAAACCAGATTATATCCAAAAATAATAGAATAATAATAGATTTATGGACTGCATCAGTGCGTGAGCAATCCGCCATCCGTGGGAGGGATTTATTGAGTGGGAGGAAAGGCAAGGGAGAAGAGATAAGTATTAAGGTGAATAGGTATTTAGTTGAATGTCGTCGGCGTAAGTATGGAAGGAGATGTCGGGGTAGTCAGTGAATATGTCAAACATGGGGAGGAGGTAAATGGAGGGTTATGGAGCGGGAGGGGGAAGAGTGTGTATTAATCCTGACTGAGGAAGAGCGGTTGGTAATGTAGGAGGTGAACCAGTTGAGGGCAATGCCGGTGATGCCGATTACGGAGAGTCTATGTATGAGACATTATGGTCAAGGATGTCGAGAAGGACAAGTATGGTTCCATGGTTGTTGTTAAGGCCAGAGAGTAGGTCGGAGGTTATGAGGGTTAGGGCGGATTCAGTAGATTTGTGGGGGAGGTAGGCACTTTGGAAGATGTTGGGGATTTTATTGTTTGTAAGGTATATGATAAGTTGGTAGGAGATAACACGTTCAAGGATCTTAGAGTGTATTGAGAGGTTAGATATGGGTCGGTAGTTAGAGGGGACATAGAATCAAGGTGGGGATAATATATATATATATATATATATATATAAATATATATATGTCCTGTCGTATATTAGTGTTACTCCATACGATTAAATATTCACATACTTAGATCAGACTATGGTTTCACTGTTGTTTAATTACATCCATCTTAAAACTAAATTCAGAATAACGTATTAACGTATTCTATACGACAATATTCACTTACATTATCTATCCATTCTATCTTCTCTTGCTCTTCATTTACTACAAATCTTAAAACCTAAAAGGTAACTTAAAACTTCTACATAAATATATGTTATATATATATATATATATGTGTGTGGCTATAGAATACTTATAATCATGCATACTTATAACAGATGCAGATGATATACATGTCTATGTGTTGGCAGATGCAATCTATATAATAAATAACACCATGCCAGATTTAACTGAATGCAAACTTAACCTAACATCTGATACAATCGTATTTAATTGTAATATCATCGGTCGTTATTTGATTATACAATATTTAAACGTCAGTCAAATAGATATATGCCTCAATAATATAATAGGAGGTTAGTATTTATATATTTATTAGGGTAACTCTCGTAACCCGTATACCCTACCTCTCGGTTTCGTAGTAACAACTAGTTCCGTATGCCGACTAAAGCCGACTGCGCAAGACTCCACACACGGGCCCGGGCACGAATCCCTGTTAGGAGTAGACGAGAACTACAATAGGGGGCACGACGTTTGCACCCATACCTTAGGCGAGGTTGCCATGCATTGGTGGTCGGTTAATCTACAGCAGCAATACACCATTAGATATGTTAAAGTTGTCAACAGATTATGTTAGTTTATAAACATATCAGAATATATATATATATATATATATATATATATATATATATATATATATATATATACATATACATAAATATTCTAATATATATTATAACACTTCATATCTACACAACGTAATTAATAATTAATACCTGCCGCTGGTATCAGTAGTATCTCACTGAAATATATTTTATATATTATCTTTATAACGAAACTTTTTTCATTGTTAAATTAGATTACACGAATATAAATTAGTTTTACACAACTCTATGATATGTATATAATTTAAAATCAAAATATCCTATTAATATATACATTTTCAAAATTTTTAAAATTGTATAGTTTTATACGAATTTACATTATAAATTCTCACAATTATCGGAAATAACATTCTATGTAAATAGCGCTGTTAATATTTTTTGTACAAAAGCGTATAAGAGTTCTATCTTTATTTGCAAAACACCGTTGATATTAGTACAAAAGCTACATAAAGAGTCTATATTATTTTAAGAGGGAATCGTTCTTTTTAGTTTTTTCTAAAATTATTATACTTAAATATATTAAAATATAATTTAAAATGAAGTATAAAATGTTCTTCAATAATGACTATAAATATGCATTATAAAAATTCTCCTGTACAACATATTTTAAACATTATTATGTAATTTAGTACACACAAAATGTTAGAAGCTTATATCTCGATATTTTTTTATACAATTTATAATGTTTGGAAAGTTTCACGATATGAACGATTCTATAAATATTTCGAAAATGTTAAATATTTATAAATATTATATATATGACGTGATATAGGTACTTTTAAAAAATATATATTCCAAATTATATATATAACATATGTTTGACTATACAGATAATATCATATATATAGTATTTATAAATATTGAACATTGTATAAAGATTTATCGAAAGATTCAATTGGTGTAACCTTATAAATATCATAAATTATGTAACAAAAATACAAAAATATAAGAGATAAATTAGAGTATAAATATTACATAATAATGTGTCTTATATTTTGTTTAGGTGTATATTTACAATTTATAGTTCAGGCATTTATAGATTCTATTGAACAACATATTATACTTAATTTTAAAAATAATGAATAATTTTTTAATACCTTAAAGTAATATTCGAAAATAACTAACCCCGCTTAACAAATATTCTATATAATATTGTATACTTATTAAAATATTAAATATAGTTTTTTATTTTTAAGTATTTATAATATTTTATATTCAATACTTAAGTATTTTAAATATTTAAATAGTATGCCCTTGTGTCATATATAATACATTAACTTTGATAAATGGTATTAAAAAATCTTATAGGAATTATATTCTTTCTAATATTTAATATATGAATATACTTCATTCCAATAACCTATTATGTAAACAGTATAACATTACATAATTATGATATCTTAATATTGTCTCATAAATATATATTAATGCAAGTATCTAAAGAGAGTCAAATACATTAATACATAAATGTTATTCAAAATCTATATTAATATAAAAATAATCATTTTATTTTGTTAGAAATATAATTTTTATATTTAAAAAATATATAATATAATCAATGTTATATAACTACAGCTAGTCTAATTTTATTACTATTAACATTTATGTATATATAAAATCTCAAAAAATAATAACCATGTAGAAATATAACTATATAAATGAAACATATATATATATATATATATATATATAAATTACATGATAATAATGACCTATATATCATATATATCATATATACATATTATATCGTATATCTTAGATATCAATACTATCATAAAACACTTAAATTACAAATGATCAATATCATTAATGTATACGGATATATTCACATCATATTGTCCTCTACCACCTAACGTAAGACTCTCGTGAGAGAATGGATAACCTGCAGATAGGCACGGTACCGAGTTGGCCGATCACCAGTCATGTGATTGATTCCCATTGTTGTCTGCTAGTCGGTATTCTGGACAGGTACCATTGTTACTGCGAGGTGTTCACCCGGGGACAATACGTACTGCTAACCATTAGATAATACGAGGGTTTCTAAAGTGTTGAATTATATATAGGCCCTACCTTTTCTCTATTAAACCACATAACGGATACTACCTGAAAGTTTTACCCATCACCGTTTGTTAAGCTTTGAATGATGATTAAAAGTTCTGACTCAACCCATAACTAAATTCATCTATATTGTACTTTTTGAGGCTATACTTGACATCTTGAATACTAGTTATACTAGGCTATTCATGAATATATGTAGTTATGGGTTGTAGTAATGTTGTATATTTATGAGTTTAGGAATATAGCATGTTTGTAGTTTTTCTATAATTGCGTAATGTTTGGGTGATGGATACGGTGATGATATATCAATTACGCGCGTGAACGTTTTATAAATTTATTTATTATTGTTATATATTATTGTTAATTAATATTGTTACTTTCACACGTACATTTGTATAGATTACAATAGCATAATATTACAATCTAAATTCGAATATATCATTAATTTAGTTAGTTGTAAAAAAGAGTATATTAGAACATCTGTAACATATTGTAATATGTTGAGGTTATAATATGTGATTTATTACATACAGTACAACTACCCTTCTGTGTTCATACATAAATATAGAATATAAAATACATTATTATTAATAGCATTTAGTTATAGAGAACGCATATATCACCAATAACACAACTTATCTATTAATAACCCATCTTTAGATGGCTATAGTCAATACGTACTTATGGTGGTATCTCGCGGCATCTCGCGGCATCTCGCGGTATCTCGCGGTGTCTCGCGGTATCTCGCGGTATCTCGCGGCATCACGATACATATAGGATATGAAATAGGATACGGAACGGGGTAGTTGCCGAGAACGGAGTAGTGGTCGTTTTAATTAATGCTTAAATGATGCTAAATAGGATAACAAGATCTATATACAATATTTAGATAATCAAAATGTCTATAATACAAATTAAATTTAAAAAAAAATAATTACTTTTATGTATTACATAATCATTTTTTGTCAAATTTTGACAAAAACACGATTATATATATTTATGCTTATTTATGTTTAAGAGTATGTGTATATAAAGTTAAATGATTGAATCAAATAAGGTGCGTATGCATCAAAAATATAATTATTGAATATTACATAATTACAAAATTATAAATCAAATACATTAGGAGACACCTATTGCATATTCTGATACTAGCCGCCACTACCCTGGACTAGCCTTATTTTTATGCTTTTTTATGCATTATTGAATGCCTAATAAATCGTTAATATTATTTAGTAATATATAAAAGTAAAATGATAGTATTCTAGATCTATATGATTTATAGCTAATTCAAAAAAACTAAGATCTTAAAATTCAGTATTTATCGATATATTAGAAGTATACTAAGGCATATCAATTATCGGCCACTACTCAGTTCTCTCCCCTACATATATATTTATCCAACAGAGATATGGAATCGTCACCATATGAGAAATTGATATATATTCTTATCCTAGTGGTTTGTATAATATATCATATATATATATATAATTCATTTATCATTATCATATATGATAATATATATTTATATATTTCTATAACTGCCTGTGTAGCTCAGTTGCTACCAATTAAAAATAACAATAACAATAACAATAACAATATATATATAAATATATATATATATATATATATATATATATATATATGTGTGTGTATATGTGTGATAAACATATGATAATAATGGACTGATGCGGTTATCAACTATTAATGAAAATAATAAATGTAATGGATATTTAACGAAATGAAAATAATAAAGAAGCACTGAATGAATAGGCACAAGGTTAATGTTCATTTTTCATTAAACAATTGTTAATGCTAATAATACATTTAATAATAATATAATGTAATAATTAATATATTATTAATATTATAAATATATATATATATATATATATATATATATTTAATAGTAGGATAGGGTTATATTAATAGAGGACTAAGGCTCAGGATTCCTACCTACAAAAATCATATTTATACCTACAAAAAATTATTTTATATATCAATAATTATAAAAATCATATCTAATAATCCAATAAAGTGAATGTTATATGCTATGAAATATCATCCTGTAAATATATTCTATCAATTTATTTATTTGAAAAACAGAAGAAAAAGCCTTATTTCTGTAACTGCTGCTTCAAAATACATGGGTTAGAAATACAGAATTTACTAAAACTCTGGAAGGTTTATAATAATATTATATATTTTATTAGTTTGTATTATTATTTAAAATATTTATAATAATAAAGTTAAAAATAATAACATTTGCACCTGTATGTATGTATTATGTTATTGAGTGAGATATTAAAATGGTTAATACTTTATTTATGATATAACTAATTTATATTATTTCCGACACAATCCTTTCTTAACGTTTGTATATAATAATAGTATTACAACACATGTAATAAGTGGTATTACATGTAATAACATTTATAAAGTAAAATAACTTAATTTATCTTATTTTATGACTATAGTTTTTGTAGAGTATTTTTTATTTTATATACATTTCAAATATTATCCTTTATAAACAGGGTATTATGTTCGGAAAGTAACTGAACATAAATATTATAAATTACTTTACTTAAATCCTTAAAAGTAATACGGATATATATATGTTTGTGATAATAATTTAAATCATATAATTAATGAATAAATTATAAACCATATTAATTGTTATTAAAAGTTAATTATTATACTAATTAACTATATATATATAATATGAATGTTAACGATAATAATAAAGTAGCGTCACAACTCTATATAGATATGATTAGTATTACGATTATTAATACTGCGTTCCTTAGTAATATAGCCCCAAATCACCTAGATAATTGAGGCAGTGGGAGATTCGTCAGTCACTATCAAGAATGTCTATATTATGATGAGAGAACATTCCGCGGCATTGTTTACTTCTGACACAATGGAGTCTGCACAATAGATGGAAGAACGTAGATGATTACATACTCTGCTATTATACATTGTAAATTCTACTGTATATATATTGATATTGTAATATATTAAACACAATTAAGTTATATTCCGATATAAGTGTATTTTATTAATATTGTGTATTAGTTTAATATATGATAATTGAATTAAAATATATAATATATTCATAATAGTCGTTATTAACTTGTATGTTGATTTCTATTAATAGAAATATAATTTGTTTATTAAACATACATTAAATAATGCTATACATTTCGAAAAACATTATATTGAACTTATTATATATATATAGAAATAAATAATTAACATTTATTAGAAATAAGAAAATTATAAGACTAATAAAAATAAGGCACTTAAAAATATATATAATGGTATGCGATTATATAAATTTAAATAAATGTTAAAAATAAAATTAATAATATAAAATATGAAAACGTGTTTTGAAACTATTATTCAGTCTATTGTTTTTAGTATGTGTGCTGCTCTATAGTATAGGTTCCTATTTACTACATAGTAAATATTTATTTCAGTGTAGCGTTCTTTATTAATGATCTATCTGCCTTCAATGTTATCCCAGCTCAATACGATCGTGTCACCAGGAGAGAATACATTGTACACATATCACGTAATAAGTGGCGGTATAAGATGGCTGTATAACATATATCGCTACCGTATGTAATATAAATAACATTATTTCTATAATTATAACTACTTAATATATTTGATATATACATTTGTTAACTATTCAAAGCGGCTAGATTTCGAGACCTAGAGAATTACACTAATATACTACACAACGGAAGTATTACCTTCCCAGGTAGATGTTTTCTCCGAAGTACCTTATACATGTCGTTCATTCCTCTATACCACTCATAGGTAGTTATTCACTTATACAGATCATATCGTCTCTTAGTTGGTCTATGAATATTTGCATAAGTATCCCTCATGAGCGTCGTAGGGAATTCTATAGAAATAATTATGTTTCTCCAGCAGTGACAGGAGAACCTACGTCATTGTTCGCGTATTTTTATTCTTAGAAAGCCCATTTACATTGTAAGTTATGTATAACGTTATAATAATATGATATTATGGTGATAGGAAAAAATTAACACTAACAAAAATAACTGAACAAAATAACAGTAAAAGTAAACATTTATTATGTTTTCTGAGATAACTATATCTGATATTTATTTTTTCCAATTTTATGCATTGTATGTAATGTTGAACATAATTTTCTATATAGAAATATCTGCAATATATATATATATATATATATATATCATATATGATGTTCTTATATATATATACCTTTTTTACCTTACATTGTCAGACTTGCTATGTAGTTAATATTACTTATCCTATATTCCTATATATCGCTCTTCGCTATTGGTAGTTCCTCACTAGTGCACATTGTATCATCTTTAGTTATGTTAAGTATTTCTTAGTGGATATCCAAGAGAGAGGGTTGTCCATTGTATATAGGTTCTAAAGTAATACTTCGCCAGCAGTGACCTCAGTCGTTGATCGTAAATTTTATATATTACTCTTGGAATAAGGTAAAGTAACCTCCCAGTATTCAATACTCGTATTTAACTTGTATCTAACTGGGAAACTGGGAGAATCTGGTCCAGACTTGGATCCAGGTGGTGTAAACTTGGATTTTTCTGATCCATATTTAACTAGTTGAAAATTGGATCATCATATCCCAGTTTAATCCAAGTTATTGTTTTAAACTGAGATAAACTTGGATTTAGCTGATCCATATTTAACTAGTTGAAACTTGGATAATTATATCCCAGTTTAATCCAAGTTATTTTTTAAAAACTGGGATTAACTTGGATCTAGCTGATCCATAGTTAACTAGTTGAAACTTGGATCATTATATCACAGTTTAATCCAAGTTATTTTTTAATCCAAAATATGTATCTATAATATTACCAATAATTTAATTATTTATTATTTTATTAAATTTAGGTAAATCTAATGAATCTAAACTAATACAAATAAATAAAAAATATTGAATATTTTTTGATAAATTTATCATATTAAAAAAATATATGTATAACTAGAATATATATATATATATATATATATATATATTTATATATATATATATATAAAATACCATATAATTATAAATACTTATAAAATAATTAAAATCATATAAGTATTTATGGATCATACTTATATATAAGGGTACATATATATATATATATATATATATATATATATATATATATATAGTCGTAATATAACCAGTTGGTGGACAATGCAAAATATAATCATTTGGTAACCATTTTTTATAAGATAGCCATGAAGGTGAAAATTTACATACTAATTAATTATGATATACTCTTTGAATATATCTAATTATTTTTTCAAAGTAATGAATAATAAAATATATATAAAAATATTGTCTACCAAATAAAAATTATGTATAAGCTAACTACTTTGTTGCCAATATTAAGTTATGCATAAAATAATTATTTTGTGGACATCTGAATTTTAAAGATTTCGCTCCAACTTTATTATTTTCTGATATATGTTCTATATTAGTGATAAACAAAAATGAAATGCGCATGACCGCGCATGACAAATTTTAATTTTCAGCGCTCCTAAATGTCATAAATTTTTATATATTTAAACTATTTTGCTTTTGATATCAATATTAAACACATCATATATGGTTAGTTATATTTTAAAATAACTATATATTATTTATATCATATAATATCTTCATTATATTAAATAAATATGTATTTTATTTGTATATTATGTTTATATAAGAATTTTTCGGATAATAATTTAAAAAACACAACATGTGTTCATGTAAAATTATTAAAATTATAATTATATTATAATTATTATATCATAATAAATTATTATTAAATAATATGTTAGCATAATTATAATATATCTATTAGATAAATTACTTAGATATAAAAACGGGCTCTATACGAACTAATGTAAATTTTATTTCAAAATAAAAATATGAAATTTTAATTATGAAAATGTATCATATAGTTGGTATTATGATAGCATAAGTTAACTTTAATTATCAATTATCAATAGATTATTATATTCTTATGTTTATTCATTAAAATATATATTTTAACACGCATTTTATATTAAAATGAAACTATTTAAATAAGTATAATTATTGATCAATATTATTCATTGAATAAATATATATATATGGAACACATTCATAACCGGCGCCAAAAATCTATGATTAATACTTTATTCAATATCGGAGCGCGCGCTTTCGCAATTGAGACTCCCGCCTCTAGATATAGACGTGTCATAATATATAGATAGTATTTGACCTAGATCGTTATTGCTATATCTAGCCTAAGGTAAACTATAAACCTATGATTCCATATATAACTATAGTCATAATTCCTTTGTTAAAAAACTCGTGAATAAATGTGTGTATCACACTGTGTGTGTATGTGTGTGTGTGTGTGTATATATAAAGTACGTATCTCTCTCAATATATATACGTTTCAACTCCGAAAGCGTGAGCTGCGATATCGAATAAACTATTAGTCATATATTTTTGGCGCCGGTTATGAACCACAACCTATATATATATATATATATATATATATATATATATATATATATATATATATATGGTGACTGGAGAAGCAGGCCGCCGATATATTTAAGAGTTCAATTTGGGCGGTCTTATTAAGCCGCCCAATTAGTAAATATATGTCACTAAAGTAAATATGTTACGCTTGATTTCACACGCTACAATATTCCATACGAGTAACATACATAAACTGCTTTTGTGTATTATATCATATTAAACAAATCCACAAATATATATTATATATATGTATAATAATATAATCCATATATATATATATATATATATATATATATATATATATATATATATATATATATATATCTATCTATAGTTATCCGTTATAGTAATTGTACAATTAAATATTTGTTAATAAATTTGATTTTTTTATTAAATTTTAATTTATACTATTAGAAATCATTTGATTATTATTCGAATATAATACGTACACATGAGATCGATATAGTTTTAGAATGTCCGTTTAATTTCAAGTAGAACCAATATATTATATATATATAATAATATAATCCATCAATATGTTATCCATTATAGTTTTATAATTTCTAATAGTACAAATTGAAATTTAATAAAAAATCAAATATTTAATTGTACAGTTGGTACCTGGTCAAAAGTTTCGCGATTTGAATGCCTGCAAAATTGTTTATTCGAATTAGTGAATTTACAATAGCGTATGAATCATACGCCGTATGATTGTTTGTAAAAACATTAATATGTTTAGTTTTAGTTATTTTCACTTGTTTGGTTTGGTTTTGTTGGGTTTAGTTTTAATATTGGTAGGTATTTTTAGCTGCATTACATCCCGAGTGAGCCTATAAAACACACACAAATATGTTAATGATAAGCCGTTGCGTAGCCGATAGTCTATAAATAGACATACGAAAATTATAATGGCCAACCATAAGCTATTGTATAATCACTAAATAAGTTGGCGTGCGTACAAATCGCGCATCAATCGCGAAGATTTTGACCATAATCCGTACAGTTACTATTAATATTATTATACATGTATAATATATATGTATATAATTATAATATATATTTGTGTTAATATGATAATACACATAAACAACGTATGTATGTTACTCATATGGAATATTTTAGCGTGTGAAATCAAGCGTAACATATATTTACATCGATGGGTGGTTCTTAAATATATCGGCGGCCTGCTTCTCCTGTATATATATTATATGATTATTATAATACCATATCAAATTAAATATTGTTAAAAATATAATAGTTATACATTATGAAAAATATACAATCAGCATTAGTTAATATAGAAATAAAAGTAATTTAATAAATATAGTTTTAAATACAATTGCCGTTTGTCCGTTCTAACCAAACAGGGTAGTTTATTTGTAATATTCGGCGAAAACCATTTTTAACATACTTGTGTATATTATATAATATATATATGATATTATAATTCATATATTTATTAATATTATAGTAATAAATTATTAATATTTTAAAGTATTAAATAATACTATAGTATCATATATGATTACTTAATATACAATATTTATTGCTTATAGAAAAACAGAAAATTCCAATTATGAAATAACTGCTATACTAATACCGTACACAAAAATATTAATACTACTACTCTAATGCCATGAATACTTTTTTAATATTCTAATCTAAATAATCAAATTGTTTACATTACTACATAATATATATTATGTTAAACACTATTATATAATACATATATATGTAATATTTAAATAATAATTCACTGATAATGCCTATTGTATAATTATTTTACATTTGTAAGGTATTATTATCTCGTAGTTTATATTAATACTGTATTGGTATTTAGTATTTATAATTCCACAATTACATTTGTATGGTTGTATTCTTTATCATTTGTAAATTTCTTCTTAATTATATCTGTTAATTTCACTGTTTATAGTAGTATCATGCTAACATTAAAACTTATAGATATCGTAATATATATAATATATATATTTAATCTATAATATCATATATAATTAACTTTATGATAATAATCTTTTAGAATCAAGTGCAAAACAGAACAGGAGTTATCGAATGGTTTTTATTTAATTATATAATCAATGATATGTGTAATATAATAAAAAATAATTAGTTAAATAATAGAATACCAATAATATCGTGTGAAGTAATTTTGTGGCGAATGATCTCATGTGAAATGATAATATATATAAATAATTATTTATAAATAGTAGAATTTAAACTACACACGAAATCACCAATCCGTATAATATCATTCCCCATGAAATCACTTCGCACGAGAACACTGGATACCAAATAATAATATATAATTAATAAATAATTGTATATAATTAATTAACATCCAATATCCAACTTTAGATACTAAATTTGTTCATATTAATATCAAAGATTTTTCTAATGAAAGATATAACACTCATGAGAAATCGTGTAATTAAATTTTGTATACAAAAACCAACAGCACCACCTATATAGGTCATTTTTTGAAACTATGTGTTTATAATGTAAATTTGTATCAAACTTTTAAAATGAAAAATAATATGCTTTAAATTATTATTTTATTAAGTGTTTATTACTAATATATAGAAATAGGATATGTTGGTTTTAAATCCTATGAATATCTATGTGGCAAGTAAAAGCTAATTTATATTGCATGTAATTTAATAGAGTAATGAAAACATTGTAGTATGCAAATTGCGGCAAATCTAAATCGATTTCGATACTGCTGCTAGAAGAGGGATGTATGAATACTAATCATGTTGCGTAGGTAGCTAGTGTTATATCTTTGATTCGCAAAATCTTTGTTAATATCTTTTAAATTATATTATATTTTAGACATGTCAATAATATTTATTTATTAACATTTTGTAATTGAAAATAATAATATTTTAATTAATAATTATTTATATGGTATTTGTATTGGTGTATTATTATAAATTTATTAATTTATTTTCAATAATTTAATGTTACTTTATTTATTTTGTAATCAGTAGTATCCAATACATATTTTGATGTACACACATGTACATACAAATATTAAATATAGTAGTATAATAATATGGAACATAATATATAAGATACAAATATATAATTAATTACAGGTGATGAATAATTACATTTAAGAAAAGTCTTTTTTGGAGTAAAAACAAAAGCTATGTTGGAATATAATACAAATTTGATTGCTGCCGGTATTCAAGGCATACTAATTGAACATGTAGGATAGCAAACTTATGCAACGGTTTGTATTTTAAATTATATAAATTACCTATTTAATCAATTAAATTAATACAGAATGTAGTACATTTATTTTAAGAACTTTTATAATCAAATTAAAGAGAAATTACTCTAAAGCTATACCAGTTAATATCAAATCACTAAAGATCCAGAATTCAATAATATTATAACTAAAATGCATGATGGTCAATACATTATTATAAAAGATCCTTTATTTAAACATGTTAGTAATTCATTATTAGTATTTATATAAAATAAAAGTTTATTTATATATTTGTTTTAAATATATGTATATTCATTATTTGTTATTAAAATATCATATTCAATTATATATCTAATCAAATGTATTATTCTATTTTTATTAATTTTATTTAATATATATTCATTATTTTTTATTATAATAATATATAATCTTTATTGAATCGATTTAGGAAATTTATTATTAAAGCTGGATTTATCAAATAATAAATTTTGATATATAAAAGTAATGGTCAGGATTCTATTCTAGAAATCGACTATATGATAAAGTTAGTAACATTTATATATTATCGATTTCAAAATATCAAATTAATGATTAATATGTATAAAATTTTGCTTTGATTAAAAATTGTTCAATTTATTTAATATCTATTAAACAATTCAAATTTATATACATATGATATTCAAATCGCCATATGACATATTCCATGTGACACGTAAAATGTAATTGTTGATATCCTATCTCGTTTCTACACCAGCTATTACCTACCTCACTTAATCTCCGTTCATAATCTAAGCCTACATTCCAGTAATTGGATGTATTTGCATTTGATTTTCGTATTTGATAAAAACTATATATATGAATTTAATTTATATTTTATATAGAAAATGTATAGGTGTTATAAATTATAACTTATAATATCCCAAGCAACCAGTATATTGTTTACAGTTTTTTATCATATTGATTTTCTTTAGATATCAAATATATTTTAAATAGATTTCAATTAATTATTATGCAATCTGGTATAGAGATAGGGATTATTATTTTATGATTTAATATTTAATGTGTTAATATTTGTATTTATATTTGATTCTTAAGAAAAATGTTTATAATATATTAATTTTATAAACTCACTCTTCGGCTTTCCCACTCCTCGCTATCTACATCATACTACTTCAATTTTATCCATGATAAATCTTGCTTCTACATGGTTTTATATACCAATTATTCTATAAGTAATCTTCACTTACCGTATACACCCACCTATTTACATTGCTTTAATTAACCTATAAATCTGATATATTCAATATATATCAATCACTAACCATGTAATATCTTTATATATATACTCTATATTTTATTTTATTTATTTACAATTTCTACTACATACCCTATATATCTATTTAAAGTCTACAATTTCTATTACGTAATCCAATTTCATGTATTTTATTTTTAATATCAGTAAATTATAATAAATATAATTAATTTCATATTCAATGGATTATTTTTTTATATTTATTTTTTAAATAACTTTTGCTCAAATTCTTTAGTGAATATATTATATGAATTCAATTGATTTTAATTAATTTATTTGCTACAGTTATCGACTACACCGGCTACGTTATTGACTTTGAAATTATGTGGAGATTATTGTGTTTACAAGAAAGCAAAATATGAACATTTAACTTTGGAATGCAGGCCTATTCATCTGCATTTGATGGATTGCTAGGATATTCATTATAATCGGTTGCAGAATATGCAGTACAACAAGACAGATTACGATGCTTGGATTCTACAAAGGTGAAGAAGAAGATGAAACATCAAGACAATTCATATGCTGCAGGATGTGCAAACATATAATTAAAATAAATTGTATATGTATAATTATATTTTTAATATCATTTAAACTATAATATATATATTAGTAACTATATATAGTGTGAGAATTAAATTAAAAAAAACTTTAAACTTGATTTAGTCAGAATAATTATTTTGTATATCTCATTAACTACATATTGAATATTTTTTCTTTAAATTTCACAATATATATAAATGAACAGTATAAATTATTAATTCTATATATATGTAGTAAATTAGTGATACATTTTTATATTATTTGTTAATCATTATTTAAAATAAATTCAAATATATTTATAATAAGATTGTTAAATAATTATTACAAAAACTTTAATATTATAAGTGGATACATTTTGAAAAGATGTTATTTTACATGTAACTAATGAATAGTACCTTTAAACACATATCAATAAACATTTTCTATATATTACTTATTGAAATATATAAGTTTATTAATTTAAATAAAATATATACATGTTGAGAATGAGCAAAATGTAGTATATTCCACAAATATTTAAAATATGATCTTGTATAGTGTTACGAAATATTAAAAAAGAAATTGAATCTGTAAGCAGATTTAGTGAAAATTTAATACAAAATAAATAATTAATTGATCATCAAAACATTGTTAACCTGAAAGGAAAATGGTTTTATATTAGTTTATTACACATAAAGAAAGAACACAGTTGTTTTCGAAACAAGATATATATAATATTAATTAATTAATAAATAATTATAATCAGATTCACTTTATAAGTACAACTTGTGAATATTTATAGAAATATAATTAATTAAAAGAATTTATAGAATAGCTTCCATTATGGTACATCTGCAATTAAAAATATTAATATTTAATAGAATTTTATTTGTTTTATATATATGATATTTATGCTAAGTATATAGGTATGTATGCTATTAATATCATTTTTCTTTGTAAAATGCTTTACAATAATTTCTAGTAAATAGTAATATTATTAAAATTATTATTATTTATAATAAAAATTATACCTCCTGAGGGCATCGTAACCAGACCTTCTGTATTGCATACAACAATCTAACCACTATACTACCAAACCAGTTTTATTAATTATATATAATTACTAATAGTAGTATTAGATTTGATTTAATTATAAATAGAATTAGAATATAATTATATTTCACAAATTTAATAAAGTATTGATAAATTATAGAATTATTATATATATAGTATTATACTAAGTATATAATATGATAGTTATTAATTATATAATATAAATCGAAAATTATGATGAATAATAACAACTTTAACTTGAACTTATTTGAATTTTTTTAAATGTTCAAAATAACCCTACAAAAATATTTTTTAAAGGCTTTTCAAAATAAGCTATGTTGAAAGTTGGCACATATTAACTGGGCCAGGGGCTGGTTGCTCTGAGATTGGCCAGAGACAATCGCAACAAGGACAAACCTTATTTATAGGTATTATTGGGTTACTCTGGGATTTTCAAAATCATTTTGTAAACATATCTTAGCCGAGATCAAGCTCAGCAATATTTCTATATTCCTAATCCTTATTTCATTTTTGAATGTTTAAAAATATTCAAAATATAATTATGTACCTAAGTTAAATATTACTTAATTATAATTCGATTATTAAAGGATGTACATAAGAGTTCTATATAGTTTCGGAAAGCTCATTTAATTTCAAGTATAATCAATAGATAATTAAATGTCTATTATCATAATAGCAGCATAATAATTATGCTTATATTAATTTGTCATGCTCTTATAAGTCTATTATGCAATTAATAGCAGCATAATAATTGCATAATAGACTTTTAATAGCACCATAATTATTATAATAGCATGACAAATTAATAGCAGCATAATATAATTATTATAATATTATAATAATATTATTAAATAAATTATTTAATAAATATTATATTTAATATACATTTACAGCACAATATAAACATTCGAGGCAATTATAATTACAATTATATTATCAATTCAATATCGAAATAATATGTGTTGATTAGATTATATAATTCTAATAACTTATTAAATAAGTATTACTTAAAGTAAATATTAATTATTAATTTAATACAATTTATGTTATTCAGTTGCATACTATTAATTATAATATTACAATTATACAGGATATCTATATAGTTTCTAGATATAATAATTAATATTTGTATGATATGATAACAAAATAATACATAACATTTTATGTGAAAAATAATTCTATTCTAATTCTATTTATAATTAAATCAAAACTAATAATACTATTTGTAATTATATATAATTAATAAAATCGGTTAGGTATACTATAGTATAGTGGTTAGATTGTTGTATGCCACGCAGAAGGTCTGGTTACGATGCCCTCAGGGGGTATATTTTTTATTTTATAATATATATTTTTTTTAATATAAATAATAATAATAATATTACTATTTACTAGAAATTATTGTAAAGCCTTTTACAAGGAAAAAGAATATTAATTATATAATTAGCATACTTATCATATATAAAACAAAACAAATAAATTCTATTAAATATTAATATTATTATTTAATAATTTATTATCATATCTATTAAAAATATTATATATTATGAAATATGTTGAACAAGAAATTATTTCGAAGCACTATATAGTGTGTTCATTATTATAATATTATATATATATATATATTAGGGATGTAACGGGTCACAATTGTGATGTTTCGAAACCAGAGCCAACTGTTTCGATACAAACAAATTTTTAATTCAGAAGTTTCAAACCAATAATGAAACCAGGCGACAATGTTTCAAAACCTAAACCTTGAAATATAGGCCCATTTTTCATTATATCGAGACAATCAAATACTAAAATTCATTATCTCGACTCTCAAGATAATGAAAGTTTATAATAAATAATATATTAAACCAGAAAAATTGACTTTTTGCCATTACAATGATTTTTTGTCATAATCTTCATCGACGCTTTTTTTAAATATTTTTTTTACATTTTTTGGAAATAATTTAAAATATTTTTAATTTTTTTTGAAATATTTTTTAATTTTTTTGAAATATTTAAAAAAAAAATTTGAAATATTTAAAAAAAAAATTTGAAATATTTTAAACATTTTTTTGAAATATTTGTAAACATTTTTTTGAAATATTTTTTAAAAATAATATTTTTTATTAGTATAATAATTCTATAATAATCATATTGTAGTTTTTGTTAATTTTTATTAAAACAAAATTATGATCAAAGATGTATATTTTTAAGTATTATAAACAACCTACAATATAATATGATGATATAAATTATATATTATATATGTATAGTATCCATTATATACTATACAATATATTCATCATATAAAATTTATCAAATAAAACTGGTTTATATTGATGTATACGTTAGGTATAAACTATAGTTATACAAAATCTAATTATATAAATATAAATAAATTCAGTAAAATAATCCAATCTGTATTTGTTTACGTTATTAATGGCGAATGTGAATTTATAATGTTTGCATTGCGAGATATGATGTGACAGGGATTGGGATAATATTATATTAAATATAAATTATATATCATATGATGTATTCAAAACCCAAAACCGGTTTCAGTATATTCAATACAATTCTGAAACCGACCCGAAAAACAGATTAAAAACCCGAAACCATTATATTTCATAAAACCCGATACCGACCCGTGAACATCCCTAATATATATATTATAGGACTATATAGGACCTATATTTCATATTTTAATATTTTATCCTATGTATTATAAATGTAATAAGGACATCTATTTGTGATCCTAAGTACTATAAAATTGTCCAAGTTTTATACAAATGTATTTCGAGATCTACTCGAATGTCATACGCGAATAAAATTTGCTAACAATTCTCAGAACAACCCATCCTCTATCTATCCTAGGCTATTTTTTTTGCTGTAATATATATGTAATATATGTATTTTTGTCCAGAACAACCCCGTTTACTGAGAATTATCCAGAGATTGTCTCTGGATAGTGATAGGAAATATTTTATTTCCAAAGTAACCGGCTCCTGATTGTTTAGTATAATAAATCCATTAGTTTATACACAATATTATATTTGAAAGAAGGAGAGGATAATAATGCTGAGATTTATTGTGAACAATAGCCATGTCGTAATATGTGACATTATTTATATATATATATATAATAATTAGGGATGTGTATAAGATGTACAGATAATTCTGTATCGGACTGTGTCACAGTCTATAGGCTACAATAATAAGTTTGGCATTTATATCTACATTTATATCTACAAGTCAATAATACAAGTGGGGATCGTACATTATTGTTAGATCAACGCAGCGCTATGGTTGACGAGGTTTGATTATCTAGATCCGGACCGGGTGTCAACGGACTAGTTGTGAGTGCGATATCCCTGGGATGAGAATGACACATTACGGAGGGGAGTATCTACATCTGAACCGAGTATCGTTGGAGTAGAGGGTAGGGCAAGAGGTCTTGAGTGATTCTCTGATGCATCTCGGTGTGTTTGTACTACCTCCTGACAGGGCGTCGACGGGGAAGTAAGGCGGATATCTCATAGATTTCTCCCGAAGGTAGAACAATCCATACTGCGGATGTTGTAACTCCGAAGTTTCATAGCTGGCTTCCATGTATTTGATATGTGGTCACGCTAGTGAATGTTTGTGAGGGGTGTTATGTTGGACAGGTACAATGAGTCTTGTTTTTTACTAGTATCGTGTGGTTGACATATTGGATGATAATTTATTCTCATTCGACAAGTCTACGGGTTAGGTGCTAGGTAAAGGGTTTGCTAACTTGTGGCTGTAGAGCAGTTCGGTGGGGCTTTGTGTCGACATCTGGAAGTTCTCAGAAATCTTCAAGCTCTGCATGGTTCCTCGGCTAGGCCGTTACTTAGGAAGTGGTATGCCTGCTTGTCACGTGGTCGAATCCCCATTCGGATGCAAATATTCGGAACGCTTGTAACGAATATAGTCCTCCGTTGTCGCTAAGTAACCGGTCTAGGATACCATGTTTTAGATGATCTACAATGGTTGCGCTGGTTATGGGCACACGCATAGTGTATATGAATGGGAATTGAGTATAAAAATCAAATATAATGAGGTACGTGATATTGTTATAGTGGACAAAATGTATACTTAGGTATTGCCATGAGTGCGTCAGTGTGTCATATGGCAATATAGGTTACTTATACAGAAGAAAGTAAGGCTTAAAGGGTTTCGTCTCCCGTTTCTAATTTTAAATATTCTATCTTCTGTGTCCCAAACTTCAATGGCTTATCTGGACATCAAGGTCTATGTGTTCACTGGCATCTGATGGTAGGTGAAAATCTATCCGTAGCTCTATTCCTGGCTTTAAAAATATTAGCGTGAAATCTTACTCCTGCACTCGTAGTAGCATTTTTTGGACTCGGGTTGGTGCTGTGAAGAGATTTTTCTGGGTGATCATCAGGGATGGGGTCAAATACGTATTTATATTTTGATTTGAATAATTATTTAGTGATGTATTTGTATTTGAGTGTCGTATTTCGTGTATTTGATCAAATACAGTTTCAAATACACTTTTAAAAATATTTTAATTTAATAATTTAATAGAATGTAGAATTTAAACAATTACTTTATGAATGTAAAAAAATTAACAAAATATTTACCATTTATATTAAAGAATACATTTATTAAATAATACAAATAATATAATAGAACAATAATTTTATGAATACTATATAAATAAATTAATATTCTATATAGAATATGTATGTGTTATAAATTATAACTTATAATATCCCAATCAATCAGTCTATTGTTTACAGTTTTTTATTTTATTGATTTTCTTTAGGAATTAAATATATTAAAATAGATTTCAATTAATTATTATGCAATCTGGTATAGAGATAGGAATTATTATTTTATGATTTAATATTTAATATGTTAATATTTGTATTTTATATTTATATTAGATTCTCTCTCTAGAACTCATATATCATTTATCCATTCATTACTCTAATTCTACGTCTTCTCCTTAATATTTAAAAATTATACCACCTATCTACATTTAATTAACCTATTAATATCATATATCCAATATATATCAATCACTAACCATGCAATAGTCTATATATATATATAATCTAGGGATAAGGATTATTATTTTATATAAAATATAATCATATGATTTAAAATATGATTAAATCAAATGATTTAATATTTAATGTGTTAATATTTGTATTTTGTATTTGTATTTGATAATATGTATTTGTATAAAAATGTAATAAATATTTGTATTTGTATTTGTATTTGATAAAGTGTATTTGACCCCAACACTGGTGATCATCTGCACTTGTGGTCAGAATTAATAATGTGAAACCATTCGATTCCGAATATTACGGCTTACATTTATTTTTCGATATTCACATAACGAGTCTCAGCGGGGCTGAATATCTTAGATGCGAAGGTGATGGGGATTTCGTCTTGTTGGATGGATGTAGGAGGATGGCGTCAAAGTAATCGTATGAAGCGTCTACTTGAATTGTTATCTTCTTCTTTGTGGCATAATATGATAGAGTAGTATATTTATTCTTCCATGTTATTGAATATATTAGGTATTCGACATCTTTTTTGAGAAGTTAACATAGAAGTATCGTAAGGTGTGACAGGTATTTATTAAAGGGCCACATATAGTTCGCGATAACTATGAATTATAATTCATAGAAATGGCGTAATAATTATGATAATGATAATTATCAATGGCTTGCGGAGAATCTTGTGAGGTTATCTGTTGAATTAACTTCTCACACTTGGGGTCGGTATGTACGCCATCATTGTTGAAGAGGAGATAATTAGTCATATATATATATATATATGCATGGATATTTGTGTATACATATAATATATTATATAAAATTATTATTATATATATATATATAAATTGTTGTTATGTATTAATCACTGTCTAAGTTGTGTAATACTAATATATTACACTGTTAAGTTGTGTTTATATATAGGGAGTAAAATGTCAAGGCTTATTTACGTTAATTGGTTAGACTTATTCTTCAAGAGATTATATATAGCGGACCACCGCAGATGTCTGAGCGTGGGGCGGTAATGCGAGACGGCAGAAACGTACATTGTACATGCATCGTGATACCAGGCACTAGGCGTATATGCGCTGATATTACGTAGATGTACAATATCGACGCATATATATAAATAAAATATATAACATCCCCTCTTCTCCCTATTGGTTATCGAAGAGGGGTTGGGGTCATTCCCTCTTCTCACGTATGGAAGAAGGATATCATGTTGGAGGTGGCCATGGGGATGGCAATACATGCGTTGTGTATGGTGCTGATGGAATCACGGATGGTGTGGGTGATGGTGAGGGGGTCACGGATATTGTGGGTGAGATCGAGAGGGTCACGGGTGATGTTGAGAACATATTGGGTATTATGTGTGATGTCGGATGCGTCACAGATGTCGTGGGTGACAGCGGGGGCGTACCGAATATGTACCTGATATAGTGGGCAAGGGCGAAAGCGTACCGGATGTCGTGGGTAGTGGCTGGGGCGTCACGGAGGTCATGAGTGACGGCGAGGGTGTACAGGATATCATACCGGATGTAGTGGGCAATGACGAGGACGTAAATAAAATGTTAAACAACATTTTCAGCTCGTCTAGCCGATCTTCATTGTGCTAATCGAAGGAAGGAGTTGGAGTAGGGTTCATGATTGTTTATAGTCGTTGGGCGTGGGGGTAGATGTTTCCTAACGTGCTCTCACTGGTTGACGTGGCAGGATGATATTCATTGGACGTGAGGTTGGACGCTTATTGATGTTACGTCAAGGCTTATGTACGTTTATTGGTTATACTTATTCTTCAAGTGATTATACATAGCGGCGGTCCGCTATATATACACAGCCGTCTGCGCGTGGGGGGGGGGGGTCATGTGATATGGAAGGAATGTACGTGCATTATGATACCAGGCACTATGCGTATATTCGCTGATATCACGTAGAGGTACAATATCGTCGCATATAAATAAATACAATATATAACAATAAGTACAAGGCATTACCTGTTAATATTTAATACATTCAATAATATAATAATCTAAAAATGTTGTTAATATATATGTTATTACATATAAAGGTTAATATATATATAGGATGATACGGATGGTAGGTAAAAATTAAATGGCAACATTACGTGGCGCACAAGGCGTGCTTGTTAAAAAAACGGAAGAATAAAACTAAACAAAATAAATCAAACAACCCACAAATATCAATACGCAAATAGGATGGTACTCGTATATGTAAATATCATATATATATATATATATATATATATATATATTAATACGAATGGTTTATAAATATATTTTTCAAAAGGAATTATTCCATATATACATGTTTCTCATTAAGATTTTATTTTCGTGTGCACTATAGTGGTACATTATACGCTCTTAGAGCATATAATGAATTAGAGCGACATACGCCTTGCGCCACATTTGTGAAATTTGATATTTATAGTTATTTAATGTTTGCCTAACGTCCGTATTCCCATGTATATAATATATATATAGTGGAAGTATATAGTAGTAATTATATTAAAAATGTAAATAAATATAAGGTTGTATAAAAATTAAAAAAAAGTATGTACAATTTTGTATATCTTATTTAATAAGTTATTATTATAATAATATTATAATAATATTATAATAATTATATATTATAAATTATAATTTATAATATAATATATATTATATAATATACCTGGTACTAGGTTAAATATCGTGAATTTTTTTAATACTCTATGATATAGTCTATTAAAGAATTATCTTAAAGCAGGCCGCCGATTGTTATTATAATAATGTCAGAGTTCATTATAATGCATCTAAAAAATACAGAAAAATAAAACAACAAATAAATTAAACAACCCCAAAATAAAAATTGAACTCAATATAATAATAATAATCGGCGGCCTTCTTTGATATTAACGTATCAGACTATATGATAGACTATATCTGATATAGTATATCACTGATAGAGTCTATGTCCGTAACATGTTTATTCGAATTATTTAAATTACACGAGTATTCTTATAATATTATATTAATTATATAATGACATGAATACTATATATTTATGTAATTACTAATTCGTATAATGAAGTATATGGGATTTTAGTGTGTTGATTATTTTTAAACTATATTTTGACTATAATCATTATAATATAATAATAATTATAATAATCCTATTATGCAATGTTATATTTAATTAGTATATTGAATATAACTATCCATATAAAGTTTACAATAACAACTAATAGTATGTGTACTATTAGAAACTACTATTGGTAAAACCCAATTCAATTAAATTAATTATTAATAGAATATTAAAAAATTTACCTGGTAAAATTTAAAATCTTACATTTTTTTTCTTACACGATAAATTACTTAATACACATTATGAATGTATATAATTATATATTTAATTCACAATTACAAATTATTCTATATATTTAAATAGTAAGTATATATTTAACAATCTTAATATATATTTTAAAATTATTAAATTTTAAATATTAAATTGATAAAAATACTTGTATTACCTTAGTATTTATAAATATTTATATTTTAATACACATGATTATGGATATATATAATTATATATTTAATACACAATTAAACATTATTCTATTTAAATGTTAAGTAAATATTTAATAATAATCTTAATATATATTTTAAGATTATTTAATTTTAAATATTAAATTTTAAATTAATAAAAATACTTGTATTACCTTAGTATTTATGAATCATTCCATTTATTATTTCAAAATATAATAAAAATAAATAATAAATTAATTAAAATGTATATTTTTTATTAATATAATATTTTATTTTTTTATTTTATATATATGATCCATATGTAATATAAAGTCTAAATCCATCAATTCCCTATAGACATATATCCAACAATACTACGTATTTCATTGAAAATGGTGTGTCTACTAAACAGTTATTTTTATGGATCCAATATATATAGAGTGAAAATTCAATCATTATTTAAACTTACCCATTCTATTGATTTTTAAATTATTAATAAATAATATACAACTTTATTTCCTATATATTAATTATATAATTTTATTAAAATTCAAATTTATACCAAAAGTGATAAATTATTGCCCTAAACTATTTGGTGGACACGAAATTGTCCTCCAAATAATCATGTCTACCAAATGATTAATATTATGCAAGAAATGTCAACCAAATCTGGTATGTTCATATATATATATATATATATATATATATATATATATATATATATATATATAGGGGATATAGGGGACATATCATACATGATGTAATATATAATAATAATATTATAGATCTATGGTTACGCCAAAATAAAACTGATATAAAATTACTAATATATACATTATTTATCTAGCTATAATATAGATAACAATATAATATAAATTAGCAGGTATAATATATTAATAGGTATAAATAATATATAGATATTATATAAATATAAATTTGAATTATTTTTAAACTTGGATTTAACTTGAGTTAATTTGGATTAATCTCGAGTTAAACTTGGATTTAACTGGGATTTAACTCGAGTGAACTTGGATTTAACTTGGATTTATCTGGGATTAATCTCGAGTTAAACTTAGATCTAGCTGGTGTTAATAGTGTTACCAAATTAGCAGGCTAAACACGAGTTTAAACTCGAGATAAATCCAAGTTAAACACGAGTATTGAATACTGGGCTAATACGGACAATTTAACAGTAAATGTTCTTAACATTTTATGACCCAAAATATTTGTATTACAAAATTACAATATATAAATATTATTTGAATATGGATATTAATGTGATTTTAAAATTGTATTTAATCTCTTTATTCAATAGATAACGGGGTTTCCTTATTCGGACACGCTGTGTTATAATACGGATACCATATATACCACTAGATAAACTATATATTGTTGATGTACAAATCAGATAAATTTCAATTACATTATTTTTAATTAATTTTATGATTAATCTAATTAGTAATTATTCATAAATATTTCAATATCTTCTATATATTCATTTTTATAATATGTTATTAATTCATTTAGTGGTGTTGGAGATGACAACTACCATCCATTGGCTCCCCAGGTTGCGGATAGGGGAAAGGCCACTAGACATTAGTGGTTAGCTGCGAATAACCAATAAGCAGTGCCGGATAACATCCAGTTTGCCATTAGGAAAGGCATAGCACATGTGATCCACCAAATGCAGGGGTACGTGAAGAGATCGGAATCAGGGTGTTGGAAAGTGGCAAGGCGATAATTCCTTACAGGGCAATTTTCGGCGAGGCACAACAACTCTATCAAATGAGCACCGTTAGCCCGTGTATGGAGTAGCGACCGCACGAAGCTATATCAGCTACTGAAAGCAACAATACACAAAACCACCAACATACATACCGCATCGCCTGTCGCGCGGTTAAACAAGGGGCACGAACTGCAACTAAACTTCAGGTTGCACTTGATAAATCAACTACTGAAATAATAGATCTACCAAGAATCATGAGAACAAACAGGAAATGCACAATCAGTTCACTAAATACATTAACAATGAGAAGCGAGTGGAAAATGGGTGAATTGGAAGCATCCGCCAAAAAGACCATGCAAGACATAATATGTATCCAAGAATATAGACTCATACATGATGACACTCATATCAAAGAACATGCAAATGAAAATTGGAAACTGCTGACGTGCTCAACCTGGAAGAATTCTATTAACACCACCACAGGAGGAGTAGGAATGCTCTTAAGCCCGCTAGCCTATGATGCACTTGAAAATGTCAAAAGAATATCAACTAGAATTATGATCGCGAATCTTCAAGGAAACCCTGGGACAACTGTCATATCATGCTACAGCCCAACAAATGTCATCGATGAAAATGAAACAGCACATTTGTATACTGAACTCAGTGTATTAACTCGGAGTATACCGAGACACATCATAATTGTACTCAGATTGTAGAGCCTATAATACATTTGTCAACGTAGTATCTAACCACCGTATTGTTACTGGACACATAAAATTGAGCTTAAGAGCCAACAATAACTAAAAACAGTAAAACTATGCCATACGATTGGACAACATTACAATATGAAAAAGATATACGTAGTGATTTTGTGACTAGAGTAGGAAATAAATTTGTGGCTTCTCAAACATTGTAAACTGATGATACAGCACGATACGATACGATATTCGCACTTCGAAACAGCTTGTAAAGAATCAGTAATCGAAGCCATTCAATTGAAACCAAAGTTAAAGAAGCATATTCCCTTAGAGACATATGTCATAAATATGAAAAGTTGCATCTAGCAGCAAAGGAAAAGGACACTATGCCTACCCAGGAAAACATATGTAACTTCAATGAGGCACAAAACTCACTTATAAAAGCATACGAAAAAGAACAAAATGAATACATACAACTGAAAATCTATGAAATTGAAAACGCCGTCACTAACAAGAAATCATCCATAGCATGGAAAGCTATAAATGAAATCCGCGGATGCAAGAGATCGAACAGAGCAAGACTGAAAGATAAAAATGATAAAGAACGCATAATTTTATGGCACAACCAATTTAAAGTGCTTTTAGGCAAACAAAAGAACACCCACAAGACATATCAATTTAGACTAAAATGATCAAGACCTAGATATTAAAAGAGGACTCTTTACCTCAGATGAACTACTGAAAGCCACCAAAAGAATACAAAATGGTAAAACTGTAAGCTTGGATGAAATTCCAGCTGAAATCTGGAAAATACTAGAAATGCAAGAATTTTAACTTGCATGCTGTAATCGAATTTACTCCCACGAAAAAATTCAAAGATGTACAGAAATCTGCCTGATACATTTCCCTAAAAAAGGTGATTTGGCTTCACCAACAAATTATAGGGGGATTACGTTGACACCAATAGCAGCACAAATTTACAATGTAATGCTGTTGAAAAGGATAATACCAAAAATAGATCTATTATTAATGAAAAACCAAAATTGCTTCCGAACAAACAGATCTACATCAGGCTAAATGCTAACGATACGTCGATTACTTGAAGGAGTAAAGTCGCACAATCTTCCAGCAGTACTATTATTAATCGATTTCTAAAAATCACTCGATTCCATAGACAGAAGAACATGAAGCACATCTTAAAAAGCTCATGAATACCAGCTGAAACAGTCAACGCCATAATGATGTTGTACATGATTACCCGCTCTATGGTTCGATCTCCAGATAGCGATACACAATTATTTGAGATAACAATAGGCGTTTTACAAGGCGATACGATAGCACCTTTTCTGTTCATAATTTGTTTAGCTTATGTCCTAAAATCATCTATAGACTGAAGCTCAAATTTTGGATTCACACTTAAGAAAAGACGAAGTAGGAGACATCCGACAACTTACATCACGATACTGATTATGCAGATGATATTGCTATCACAGTTGACTCAATGTAAATTATCAAACAGCTCTTGAATCAAATCGAAGAGAAGGTCAAAGATATAGGATAGAAAATCAACTGCTGCAAAACAGAATACATGTCTTTCAGTCAAAAAGAGGATCACATATTAACTAACAGTAAAGGTACAAAAGTGAAAGACTTTAACTACTTGGGTAGCTTTATCGGATCAACTGCACATGTTATTGATGTGAGAATCGCAAAGGCATAGGGAGAAATAACCAGTATGACGAAAATATGGAAATCAAAACTATCGGAAAGGCTCAAGCGAAACTTCTTCCTAGGGACCGTTGAATCTGTTTAACATATAGAGCGACAACATGGACACTAACATAGATTCTTGAAAATCGACTAAATAGATCACACACCACAATACTTAGAGTTGCACTAAACAAATTTCAAAAGTTCACGGAAACTATTCGAAAACAACGTATGCGCTTAGGACATTGTTGGAGAGCCGATAACGAACTGGCAATCACTGTATTACTCTTGCAAACTAAACACGGTCAACGGTCACGTGGACGCTTAGCTAAGACGTATATTGATCAATTGATTGAAGATACAGAATGCACCTTAGACGAACTTCCAAACGCGATGAACGATAGAGATGGATGGAGAAAACGTGTCAATGAATGCCGAGCAAGCTTGACCTGGTAAGGTAATTAATTAATTAATAATACAAGTTAAGTATCTAAATAATAACATTTTTAGATTTAGCTTAGTTGTTGGTATTAATATTATAACGCAAGCAATTTTTATGAAGTTCACATGCTGCAAGCTGATTGGTTATAGGGTGTCGGTATTGAGAAATCTAGTGTCCTTATTAGGGATTTATATGTCCTCTAGATATATGCTTATAACTAATTAATATTTGATAAAACACTTAGCGATTTGGTATATAATGTTTAGAATGATTTAGTTATTAATTATTTACTGTTAATTTTTATATTAATATTTTTGTATATGCCTGAGTAAGTTTTAAGTATTTTTAAATTTTTTTTCATAAACTTAAAAACGAAATAAAAAATCAGCTTATTGGATATATTAGCATTATTTTAAATAATAAAAAAAATAAAAAATACTTATTTAGGCTATATATATAATTATGAATATTTTATCCAATAAACATTTTTTTTGTAGGATTTATGGTTTCTTAGATACATATACGTCCGTATTCGGGGCACTGTTCGTAATCGGTTACTTTACCGTACTACCATACAACTCCTTATTCGTTACGTTAACCGTTCGTTACTTGTTTAGCGCAGCTCTCAGCATGTATGCATTACATGTATAGGCTCCATCACATTTTTATCTAATGTTAATGTCAAAGTCCATGTACTAGATCCGTATACAAAAGCAGTTTCAACTGTAGCCCTTAACGAAATTTATTTTGAGTTTATTTGACAAATTAATATCCAAATTAAGTTACACAATTCTAGGCTGTCAATGTAATTCAGATTATTTTATTTAAGTTATGTTGAGTTGAACTAATATAACAACATAGATATTTAATTTGTATACACATTTCATATCATGCCTGTTAGGATTTTCATGTTTATCTGTTTTTCTTTATTTAAACAAATGTATTTAGTCTTATCTGAATTTATATATCACCGATATCTTTAGCTGTTTCTTCAATTTGGTGTAGTAGTGTATTTTCACCAACCAGACTCAGTTAATACAGCTATATCATTAGTATAGTCAATATCGGTAATGTATACTGCCGGGTATATCTTTATTTTTATTAATCTTTTTGTAAGAGTGAATATCAAATAAGAGTGAGTTACTATCTTATGATTTTTTCAATATATAGTCGAGACATATATTGAATAGAAATGTTATCTTCTTATAGTATTTCTGCAGTTATATTGAAGAAAGGAGTGTTATCATTAGGATATTTTACATCAATATGGAATTTTCGATTTCAGCTAGTATACAATATATGATTAAGATATATTTCATCTTTTCACCATTTATTTAATTAAAAGCTTTAGAAAAGTCTATAAATAGGAGAGTAGGATTTTAGAATTGACACATTCTAGTATATATTGAATTATTAAAATCTGTCCTGACTTTGATCACCTATATGGAAACCATTTTATTTTTTTCTCAATATATGTTTTTATCCTATTTAATAGCATCATATTATATATCTTAGCTACAATTGGAATAAGTATAATATCCCGATAGTTCTTTGTTATAGAAAAATCTCCTTTAACCAATGTTCATTATATATATATAGGTTATTGAGAGTATTCACGTGTTTCAAGAGTTTAGTAAGTTTATTTGAAATTCCGCTAGTTTCCAAGGAAATAGTATGCACACTTATGCTGGTATTTCATCTAAGCTAATATATTTTCCATTTTGTATGCTTCTAATAGCTTTCTTTATTTCCTTAGTTGTAAAAAATAACTTTTGTGATAGATATTTCATTTTACATACTTACGGTACTTTTTTCATGTGATGATGGAATTGTTTTTTTTTTACCAATTATTTCTTTAAAATGGACGTTCCATAGTGTAATTCGTTATTGTTGACTAGTAGATTACGTTTTTTTCTGTTAGAGTTCTTCCTTTATCTAAATTCGATTACTTTTATTCCAGGCTAGAACTTATTTTATATTAAACAGTGCACTTTTGATTTCATTTATTTCATTCCAAACATATTAAGTTTATTCCTTTTCATATGAATGTATAATATAACTTTGAGCATCGTTAAAATGTCTAATTTTGTGTGGAGTCGCTTACATTTCTTTATGTCGAACTATCTTGTGAAGTATGTCACAGTTTTGACATATATTAGCAATTTTTCAGTGTATAGGATTTTCAACTTTGGTTGTAATGTGATTACTTTAGTATAAGTTTCAAAGTTAGAATATATTGTGATAGAATATTGAAAATCTCTAGTATCCAGAAGAGCTTCACATTTTTTTCATTATATAAATCATCCTATTTTAAAATATCATTGTATACACATTATATTGTACAATATTATATAATAATTAATATATTTATTAATATTTTATAATAATAATGTATTATATATTTTTAATCGATAACAAATATTAAAGTCATACGTTTAGAATACGAATTCAAAATACATTAAAATAAAATAATAACACAATTATTTAAAAATTCCATACAAATTAATATAAAGTAATATATAATAAGGGAAGATATATCATAAAATATTAAATATATATCATATAATATTTGAAATGTTAAGAATATAGTATCCAAACAAGGAAATTATTGTAATACACCTAATAAATCTACATATGAAAGATTACAACAAAGTATATATATATATATATAATAACACAATTATTTAAAAATTCCATACAAATTAATATAAAGTAATATATAATAAGGGAAGATATATCATAAAATATTAAATATATATCATATAATATTTGAAATGTTAAGAATATAGTACCCAAACAAGGAAATTATTGTAATACACCTAATAAATCTACATATGAAAGATTACAACAAAGTATATATATATATATATATATATATATATATATATTAATACATAAATCTAAAGATTCGATAACTGACATAATTGAGAATATTCAATACTATTCAATAACATTTTACCTTTTTTAATTTATATAAATAATTCAAAGAACATTAACATTTACATTACTGGGCATTTCCAACAGCGAATTAAAAGTGCAATACATTCATCCACGTGAACAATAAATATATCTTATGTTGTAAATCTAGTATACCACTTATTTTTGAATATGAAGGTTATAGGTAATATAGAAGGTAATTTTCTCATAATTATTGGTGTAGATTAAACTAGCATTATCAGTACATTTTAATGATGAATTCATATTAGATGCGTGATATTTATTGTTAATATATTTAAAAAATAATGATCTGTTACCAGAATTCAGTATACGATTTTACTTTTATATTAATGTATACTTCTTCAGATTTTCGGGTAATATTGATTGGCGTTTTCGCTATGATTTATGCATCAATTTATTATATCGTTATATAAACTTCTACATCCATTAAAAACCTTTTAATATTTAGGATAAATTTCAACTTTTTTAAGTCTTATATATGCTCTATATATTGATGATAATCGTTATCATGATAGCAAAAGTATAGGCTTCAAGTCGAGTCGTGTATTAAAGAAAAATCGGTAAACTATAATAATTGCCACGATTTAAGATTTTTCTTCTTTAGTAGAGTGCCTTCGGCTGTGGTACAGTTTTTTTTTCGAGTGCGGAACAACATTTTTTTTTAAAAGGAAGAATTTTCGCGAGTTAGAAGGATTTGAATGAAAATAATTACGGAAAAATTGAATTTTACGATTTTTGGTATAATTAACTAGAGTGAGGTGCATTTTGAAATGATTATGGCGGGAAGGTTATGTCTCGCGAAAGTGATTTAACGATATATGTATTATAAATATATATTTATTATTGAACTTCATATATATCCTTAAATCACTATCGCGAGAGATAACCAGCCCGTCATAATCATTTCAAAATTCATTCCACCATATATTATATATATATATATATAAAAAATATATAAATAAATATTATCTCATTATTAACACATGTTATTATAATTTTAATATATATAACATTTAATATATGTTATATATATATTTACTAATTTTGTTGTATATATAATTTTAAATTTGTTTACCTCTTTTCTTTCTTTCACGTTTTACTATTCTTTATGTTATCGTTGTCAGATATTGAGTGGGCCTCACTCTGATGTCTATATTGTCATATTATTGTATTATTATTGTATTGGAGGGTACCCTCGTTATGAGTATAAATTACAAGATAATCTCTGGTACTCTCCTTTGAGCAGAAATTATATATACTGTATTATATTGTATTTCTACTCAATAAATCATATTCAATTCAATTCAATTCAATATATACTCTATATATATACTCCTAGTGATAATAATTATCAAATCACAAATACTAATTAAAAATTAACGGGCGTCAAAAGTGATCATTCAGGTGAATATGGCTCCTCCAATATTTGTGAACTCGTATCTTATAAAATAATATATACAACATTTTATATACATTTTTTAATTAATATTTGACCATCCTAGGGCTCACGATAAATCCCAGAAGTTTAACATGGAGAAAATACGAAATTTAACATGTGAATTTTAAAAATGACTAAAAATGACTTCTAACCAACTAATAATTTTGTTTGTATTATGAAATTTTAATAGCATATATATTTAATGTTATAATTATGGTAATTAAAAAAAAATTCAATTATTTGTCTATAAATGAAATTAAATAAATACGGTACAATTAAAAAAATAGATATTTAATTTATAAAAAAATAATATATAGATATCATATATGATATCTTTTTTTTTTAAATATCATAAAAAATAAGAAAATAATTGTTGTTATTTGTTATACCTTTTTGAAATATATTGATTTTTCTCAAAAAATATAATAAAAGTGGTATACATATTATATACATACTTATTAGTATATATATATATATATATACTATAATAGGAGCTAGAGAAAAAAAATATTAAAAAATTAAGTTGTAGCAACCATTTTCATATATTTTCGTATATTTTCGTTAACAATTATTTTGCTATAATACTTGTCAATGTAATTTATTACTAATTTTTAAAGGTCTGTCGCATCGTCAATATGAAATACAATTTAATATTTTTTTTGCATGTGTTTTAAAACATCTTCATTTATCTTAGAATAACTTCACTAAAAAAAATGGTATCCAATGATAACTCTTAGCTGCGATCGGTGCGTATTAAAATATCGCGAAGCTTTTAACCTTGTACCAATATAATACACATTATTATGACATTTTTATTACACAAAATCCGAACAACGAAAATGAATACACTTCTGGTCAACACAAAAGAGGCGTTGGAATTAACTAGGTACTATAGTATCTATAGCAACATAGTAAACAAAATAATTTATGAAAACGCGCCATAAGGTATTATTAATTAATGTATTAATACATTACGCAATGTACATTGTAGTATGACAATTATTATGTAACGGGTACATTTTTATTAATTATTAAATATGGCGGTCGTAACATAATTATTACATTTATAAACCACATCGACTATAGTTCATTATGTAATTGTATACGGGTTTTGAAACATATACCTACACATATTATGTATAATATTTACTCGTATACTAAATATAATCGTATATAATATTTACTTTATTTATTTATATTTGTATTTTTATAATGCTGTTTATGATTATTGTTATGTTAATAGAACATGATTACTTTTCTAAAGGTTTGTATTCAATTTATACTGGTTAGTATGAAATCAGATAGGACTAAATTGATATTCTATTTAGCAGATAATATCCCAACTTTAGTAAATATCTTCAGAATTCCACTAATGAAAGAATAATTAATATTTCGTTCACAGATATATAATGTTAACTTTTTATTATCTATTTGTTATGTTAAAATATTTTATATATAATTATTAATAATTATTCAATAATCATGTATAATACAGTTTTATTAATGTACTTAATTATATTTATATTAAATGTAATGAATTGATTAATCATTAATATTTTAATATATTATATTAAAACTATATTTCTATAATATATAGTTATTAACTATATAATAAATATTTATATAAATATGAACCTTTTAGCTTATAGATAGATACACACACATATATATATATATACAGAGCTACGGGTATAGAGAGTATAAACGGGTATCCGTAGCGTAAGTTATTTTAGGATAGATCCTATAAGATCAATATATTGATAATAATTATGTCCTATACTTTCATCTGTAGCGTCTACTGTACCTATCGTGAGGGTAAAGACCTACGTCCCATTAACCGGGATCTACCAAACCTCGGCTAACAATTGCGTGTTGCTAAACCTGCAGTCACGAGCTATAGTTGGGCTTGTTAATAACTACCAAATGGAGCAAGTTAACCTAGATATTGGACAGGATAATTTCAGTTAGTATTGTTGCTATTGGTTACGGCGATACACATAATAGCGTGTTGTTTACTTTACGATTAACATGTTATCCAGTAACATAATATAAATGTAGATTACATTTATAATGTAAATATTATAGATATATATTTATATTGTATTTTAAGTTTATAAACATATTTTATTTTTTTATATATTTAAAAACTTATATAAATATAATAATTCAATATATAAATAATTGTAACTATCAATTATGTTTGTAACTTTTATACTCATGGTATAATACGTTAACATGTTATACATGCTTAAAATATGTTATATTTAAATTGATATAATGGAAATACATTCATCAAGTGTAATAACATGTGTACTAATAATAAGTTATATCAATTATCATTGTATTGTCTAATAATTCTAATATTATTATCTATATTTATTCAATGTTCATTACCCTATCTTTAACTCTGTAACTTTCAACAATCATATTATGTCATCTACAATCTCCTATCTATTTACAATATGGCGACTATTCTGGCAGTAAGTTGTTAACAAACCAGTAATGTTAATGTCATAACGAACAAGTTTAACATGCACAATTATCTCAACTGCGATTATTTCATATGATTAATAACGTTATTAACACCGTTTCATCGTTATCACCTTACTCACCATCCAACCTTACACCATCTTGCCCAAATGTATCCACGTCTCCCAAACATTCAACACCCTACTATCTACACAAACCGAAAATCTCTTCCCGCCTTTCTACCTCTCATAACCTTCCTACATCTATTCACCCTCCCATCTCCCACCCCAATTTCTCGCCTCTCTCTACCCTTATAGTTATTCTAACCATCTTACATGTCCCCACACTATATCACTACACTATAATTCCCCGCCTCCGATCAATATAAAAATATTTATAAAATCTATCTATTAACAATTAACTATTAACAATTATTAACAACTATTAAAAATTCAGCTTATCACAAATAGATTATTTAAATATCTAATTAATTCAATTTAACTACAAAGATAATTCCGTAAAATAGCTAAAACCATCCTCTCTGTGTATTGTGAAACTTTCACATTTTCATGATTTATCAGTAGCAAGTCCCAAGTTATTGAATAAACTTTTTCATAAATTCAAAGTATAATTATATCTACATATGTATTTAAGTCTATGCTAAAAACACATTTGTTGTATTTAGATTATAAGAATTATATATATATATATATATATATATATAATCATCGTCACATATATGATATATATATATATATATATTTATATATATAAATATATATACATATATCTATCACCGGAAAACTTCTTACTCAAGTTTAATTACAACAACTATGTGATTATAGGTTTTAGGTTTTCCTTTTTTTAATTATTTCCTATCACGATCACGATGGAGATCTTTTTACCGGCGATCCAAATTCCGAAGAGAGCGATCTTTTGTTCATAGCCGATACTTTTGCGATCTAGATCACTATCACGATCATTATCGAAATATAGTGGTCGATCATTGACGATCACCATTAATAATCTAATGTAATAATTGTAGTACCAATAAGTACAATTCACTATATATAATATAGATTTTACAATGTAAAATAATTAATCTCTATCTGCACTTTAGTCTTTAGTGGTATGCCTTACGACTTGGTATAAGTATCTACTATAAACTATATAAATAACCCATCTACTGATATTTATATATTGAATAATTATAGTAATATAAAAAACCTAATTGTTAAATGTAATGCAATATTAGTGCCATTATAGAGGTGTTTAGTATTACAGGGCATAGGCCTATACATAATCCTAAGCAAAAAAAAATAAACGATAATAAAATGCGAATGTTAAATATTTTAAAAGCAAATAGTACCTATTAATATTGTAATAGTAATGTTTGTTTTTATTTAACTACATGTATGTATACTAAATAAAAAATATTAGTCATGTTTGTCTTGTTATTATTCCTATATTTATTTATGATCTGCGATCATGATCCATAACTATCAATATTATGATCGGAGATTATGATCAAGATCGTTTTTTTTTGCCGTCGATCAAAATTCTAATGATCAAGATCCTTTATTTGGAGGCAATACTTTTATAATAATGATCAAGATCACAGTCATGATCTCGATAACGATCATGATCGAACCCTTTTCAAAGGATTAATGATCTTTTATATATTTATATATACGTTTATTCGAAAATCTATAAATCACTTTTTCACTATTTTCTTTATAAATTATTTAGTGATTCCTCGTTTGGACTAATATTCGTCTTTTTTCAATTGCCTCACTACTTGATAACTTATTACTCTAAATGTAATAAACTTATATACATATATAAGTTTACTTATATAATATACATATAGTATTTAATATATGTCTTTGTACGCCTATTCATCTACTGAATCTATAAAAACTCTATCTAACTAATTCCCTTTTCATTAACGTTATCTATATAATCACCACTCCATATTTAATAAATATATATATTTCCTATCGTATTAGTGTTATCCCCAATACTATTTAATATTCACATACTTCGGTCAGACTCTAGTTTCACCGTTGTTTAATTACACCCAAACCTAAATTCCAGAAAAGCACATTAACATTTATTATTTCACCGATATTGAATTAACTTATATTATCCATTCGTTCTATCTTCGCTTACTCTTCATTTACTTACTTACTTACTTTATTCCTTTACTCGCGATTCGCAGGGGAAATCAATGAGCCTGCTGTTATACAATTCCGTCGCAATTCGTTGCGGTCGTATTGTTTCACCATTAAGTCAGACTAAGTCAACTTGCTCCATTCTTTGATATCATTAATCCATTTTATTTTGGGTCTATTATATTTGCGATTACCCTGAACCATACATTGGAGGATTGTCATGTCTAATTTATAACCATACCATTTTAGTTTTCTTCAACGGATTGACTGTAATATTGGTTCATATGTATCAATTAAATTTATCATCATATCTTTAATATACTCGATTGTCTTAATTTATTTGTAAGTTATTCCAACAAGTTTTCTGTGAGATTTGTTTTCGAAACTTTTTATTGTTTGTTGTTGAAAGGGCACTTATAGTCCAAGATTCGCAACCATAAGTTAGAATAGACAATACTAGAGAGCGATAGAGATTATATTTGAGCTTGAAATGGATATTTTTGCTATTCCATATTGTAGTTAGCCTTACCATAACTAATATTATTTTAATCTCAGATAGCTTGAGCCATCTTTTGTAATTATAGCACTGATATATTTAAACTTGTCTACTTCTTCTAGCTTTTCTCCATATAATTGGATATTTGAATGAAGATTTCTGTTATTACTGTTAATCATTATCTTGCTCTTTTCAGTACTAATTTGCATTCCATACCGAATAGCACTATTTGGCAGCTTGTTTGTGAGTGTTTGCAGTTCATCGTTTGATCCAGCTATCAAGTCTATATCATCGGCGAATCTGAGATTTAATAGATTTTGGCAATTGATATTGTAGATATATGTTCATCTTGAATTCCAGCCATAATATCTTTAAGAAATAAATTGAAGAGCACATGATATAGTAGACATCTCTGTCTCGAAACAACAGTTGTCTTGAACATCTGACGGTTAATATATAGAATAAATATGTATACCTACTTATATATTTATATAATTCTATATGTAGGATTACATATGAAGAATAAAGCATGAGTTATATATCCTGATGTAACTTAATCTATACGGCATGTACTTCATATAAATGATATTCCGATACCAATACCACTAGATAATCTTGATTCATTATCAGAATCAGATGATGAAAAAGAAATTAATGATGATTTATCACAGGTATACATTCCCCATGAAAATAAATATATCTTGAACTATTTGATAAACATGATCTAAATGAATTAACAAGATACCTTGGCCTATCACTAAATAATCTGCTCAAACTTGAGTCTAGATTAGCAGAACGTCAAATGTTATCAAAATAAACAACATACTATTGGTATCGAAATCGTGACATTGAGTTTAGGCAGTATTTATTACCAATGGAGAACTTGTATATTGTAACAATATTATTGGATTGGTAGAAAGTATGAGTATTACGTATGCAGATTCAGACTGGAGATTATTTATCGATTCATCAAATAAAAGTATTAATGCAGTTTTATTAAACAATGGTAATAGAGTCTTTTCAATTCCTGTTGATTATTCAATTAGTATGTCAGAAAATTACAAAAATATGATTGTACTTGTTGATTCATTAAATTATAATAATCACAATGGGATTATTTTCGGAGACATGAAGGTAATATATTATAATATTTATTATAATAATTATAATTATTTAAAATGTTTTATTATTTTAATATATACATTTGTAGATTGTCGCTATACTTTGTGTATGAAATCTGAGTATATCAAATACCCATGTTTTCTTTACAAATGGGATGGTAGAGCTGACCGAGAACATTATTCAAGACGAATATTGTCATAATGTGATAATATACATCCTGATTCACACAATATAATACAGAATTATCTTGTTAATCTCAATAGAATACTACTTCCTCTATTACACATTAAACTAGTGATTATGAAAAATGTTATTAAAGATATTATTCGAAATGAATCTACCATGCAATTACTGAGAAGAAAATTCCCAAAAAAAAGTGAAGTAAGATCACAGCAGACATATTAAATGATCCACAAATAAGATAATTATACACGACAACAACTTCGATAACTCAATTAATGTTCTAACACTCCGAACATGGATTGCATTTAAATCTATTATAAACAATTTACTGGGCAACCATCGCAGTGTAGATTATGAAAATCTGGTAGACGAATTAATGGATTGTATGGAAATACTAAGGTCTAGAATTTCAATTGAGATGCATTTTTTAAGATCCCATCTTGATTATTTTCTAAGCAATTGTGGATGATTTTAGCGAAGAATAATTGTCATTAAGGATGAGCAATGAATAAGGAGAGCGCTTTCTCCAGGATATTACTACAATGGAAGATAGATATCAAGGAAAATAGAATGTAAATATGCTTTCAGACTACTGTTTGTGTTTAAAAAGAGACGATATTAATTCAAAACACAAGAAAAGCTATCAAACAGTCATTTATATAAGTATTTAAATATAATCTATAATATTAATACTTATTATTGTTTTTATATATTCCTAATAAATTATATATATCACCTAAATATATTTTTCTTGATAATTTATTTGAAATATTTCTCATATTTTTAACAAAATTAAAATTTGAATAAAAAAATAGAGCTGATTGAGTAAAACGGTTTTCATATTTGAATTCAGTGACAAAAAGTAGTTTGTAATCAGTTAAGAAACCCCTGGTAACAAACAAACAAAATTCAAATGCAGACCAGTGTTATCGAATTGCTTTTTGCTAGCGTTTTTATGAGGCTTTTGAGAGTTTCGTATGCTCTTTCGTATGTCGTCCATATTTCATGTATTCATGTATTGATTTACATTGCATCTGTATCCACTGCTCTTTTGCATCTTCATGTCTTTGCGTATTTGATTATTAACTTTTCTATATTTTCTATATTATTCTTATTTTTAGCAGCTTTAAGAGATATTCTTTAATGGCAAAGATCAAGTATATCCGTTTTCTTTCTTTCTATAGTTTCATATAGTTCTTGTCGCTGAGTCAATGATTATATCTTCAATTTTCTTATAATATGTATAAAGGTTATATGTATGAATATATAACTCTTTAAGTGGTTATCCCAATTCGTCTGTGTAATTATCTGCAGTCTTTCCATTTATGAACTCGTTGACATCGAATCGTATTCGTGTGGTCTTTGGTTTTGTATTCACCTTTAGTTTGATTTTCATGTTAAATATTACAAGGTCATGATCACTATTTATGTCTGCACCTGGATATATTATTGTGCTGGTGCGAATGATACTATATTTGAAATGTTGTGGCGTTAATATATAATCTAATTGGTTGTGTAATTCAGCATTAAGAGAGTGTCATGTGGTAAACCTTGACTTTTTATGTGGAAATAATGTATTCTACGCTAGGTGTCTGCGGTTTCCAGCATTTATTACCAAACTTAAAGCCTAACTTTATACCTTAAAAGTCCTACATAAATATATGTTATTTATATATATATATATATATATATATATATATATATTATTATTATTATCAGATTTAGGTACAAGTACCTGGGTAATTGTAGAAGCATTGCTGCTTGTCGAGACAATTACCCTTCCCATATATATATATATATATATATGTATATACCCAGCATTCAACTTACATAAAAACTTAAGTTGAACTTCAGTTATGATGTAAGTTTTTTAGATTAATATAAATGTAAGCATTATTATTAACGTACTATATTCAACTTTAGTAGAACATAATATATAAAATAAACAATTATATAATTACATATTATTCATTATAAACTTATGTTACATAACTTAAGTTGTTGATGTAAGTTGAACGTAAGTATAAATTAAAAATAAAATATTAATATAAATATTAGTATTTTATATTAAATTATTTTTAAGTTATATACATTTAAACATATATTTATTAATAGTATAAACTTATGGTACATGACTTAAGTTCAACTTATGTTCAACTTAAGTTATATGTAATATTATAATACTAATAATAATAATAATAATAATAATAATAATAATAATAATAATAATAATAATAATAATAATAATAATAATAATAATAATAATAATAATAATAATAATAATTAATAATCAATAGCAACGCATAGAAACCAAAATTAAAGTCGCAAAAATATAAAGCTTATTTCTACAAATGAAAAAAAATTTTATTTCTTTAAATATAATTAATTTAGACATACATTCGGATAACTAGTTCTCTATATTATACGGAATTACTTACAATAGTTACGTAGTCATTACAGTAAAGGACAAGGTTTTAAAATCGATTTCGAAAATAAGAAATTGAAACATTGTAACGCTACTTTATTTAGTAAACAATAAAAACGAATTCGGCAATTGTTCATTTTAAAATCATAGTGAAACAGTTTGTTAAAAATTATATCATTTCTAAAACTATATAATTGTAATATATTTATTACTTTAAAAATTGTAGTACATGTAATTTATAAATTAATGACGAAAATTATACATAAGTTCATGTAGTAATAAATACCATTATAAATTATTATATAAAGCACATATTATGCTTATATATAGCACACATTATCAAAACAAATTTGTCTAATAAATCACCACCAAAATATGCTATTCAATTATTTAGATCACAATAAATCTACCTAGTTTAAATAACTCATTACCATCGTCTACTATTATTGATAATAGTAATATTAATAATTTAATAAATATCACAGAAACAAAATTAAATATATTATTATCAAAAATCACTCAAATATGATTGTTGTTAAAAAAACATACGCTAATGTAACCGCTAATGTAACCTCTACTGTAACCACTTCTGATACCTATACTGACAATTTGATAAAATCAGTAAATATTATAAAAAATAATATAGATAGCTATAATGAAATAATTATTCACAATATACATATTCCTAATAATGATAAAACTAAATTCTTTAAATAATTCAATTAATATTATATTAAACAATATATATTGATAAATCGTGTGATTTATCAATAGTGCAATTATCATTTAATAAATTAAAATTAATTTTAGATAATGGTGTCTCAAAAAAAATTATTTTATCAAATGTTAACCGATTATGCAGATTACGAGATATACAAAATTCATTCATTAGAATATCTCTAGATGAAATATTACTAGAACGACATCAGATATTCTACCATGTAGTTAAAAATAAATTAATTAAAATTAAAAAAATTATCAAATGTTTTTATAATTCTAGAAGTAATTCCTATGAACTTAGATATATTATAAATAATAAAATTGACTGGAATATGTCAATTGGTGAAGATAATTTTAGTTTGTGGAAATTCATATATTACTTTTAAAAATTAAATTATTAATCAAAATAAAATAAAACTACAGGTTCTAGATGACTAACCGGCGATAAAGATGAAAATATTAAAAATAACAATTTAAATATATATTATGCTTATGCTCGTAGTATTAGAAATGAAATGAATTTTTTGGAATGTTTACATTAATCTAATAAATATGACATTATATGTTTAGTTGAAACATTCTTAACAGTATATGATAGAGATTCTCTATATTTAAATCTAGTTTATGTCCTGTAAGAAATTTTATTTCAGATATAGATGTTCAATATATACATTTAAAAATTAATTTAAAAATTCCATTTAATATTATATGTGTTTATAAACCTCCAAATTGTAATGAAGTATCTCATGAACAGATATGTAAATTATTTGATATAACCCATCAACATTTTTCTAATTCTTCTATTATTATAGGAACTTTTAATTTAACAAATTTTAATTGGAAAGAATATATATTTTCTAATTACACAAAAAGTTAACCATTCAATTAAAATTAGATTATTAAAAATTCATTTTCACAATTAATAAATAAGCCAACTCTATTTCGGATTATACAAAAATATAAGTGACCACTATTCTGTTTCAATTAATATAAATATTGAAAAATACCCATATAAACAGATTTTAAGATTAAACAATTTTGATTTCAATAATGCTAATATAAAATTGATAAATATCATCTTTCTAGATGATCTCAATTTAAATGATTATAATATCGATCAAAAAGTAGAATATTTTAATAATTTTCTTAATAAATTATTTATATCACATATTCCTAATATAAATAATAAAATAAAACAGGTACATCCGAAGAATATATTGAAATTGAAGAAGCAAGTAAATAATTGATTTCGAAAATCTACAAATAATTTACAATATAAATATAATTGGAAAGAAGCAAAAAAAAATTATCCAAAGAATTTGAATCTTTAAATTTTAAGAGAGATATTAATACAATTAATTCAAAAAAAGACAATATTTAAAATCTGGAGTAACTCCTCTAATTGATATATCAAATAATAATATTTTATTTTCAGATATCGACAAAGCAAATACGTTAAATTCATATTTTAGTTCAATTCAACAAAATAATAATGGACATTTACGCGAATTTTATAATTTAACTAAACAAAAGTTCGATAATATTGATTTAAATCTTGAAATAATTAACATGTTTTTAAATAGATTACAAATTACACATACTTTCGGAACTGATGGGATACCATCTTCTATGTTAAAATTATTATCTAATGAATTATGTAGTTCTTTATATATTATTTTTAATTCATCTTTATTATCGGGTAATATACCGAACATTTGGAAACAATCTATACAATCACACCAATTTTTAAAAAGGGTGAACCATCAAATTCAAGTAACTATAGGCCTATTTCAATAACACGTGTAATGTGTAGAGTATTAGAACGTATTATTTCTAAATAGTCAATTTTTCATTTAATATTTAATAATTTATTAGCAAAATATCAATATGGTTTTATATAATAAGTGGAAAATCTACAGAATTACTATTAACGAAATGTTTAAGATTTTGGTATAATGAATTGAATAATACAAAATATGTAAATATAATATATATTGATTTTACAAAAGCTTTTGATATTGTTTCTAATGAAAAACTATTATTTAAATTAAAATCATACGGTATATCTAATAAAATAATAAAATTGTTTTATCATTTTTTATCGAATAGATCTCAAATTACACGGGTTGAAAATTCTTTTTCAAATAGTTCTATTGTAATATCTGGAATACCACACATTTATTTTCACAATAGGCAAATAAATGGCAATTCAATATTTTATTATCAAAATGTGCAGTTATGACTTTAGGGAAGGTAACTCCATCAACATATTTTATAAATAATATTCAATTAGAAAACGTTACTTTTTATAAAGATTTAGGAATAATATTTGAAAATAAACTTTTATTTAATATACGTATTGATTATATTTGTAAAAAAGCTTATTTTTATTTGAATTCAATTTGTATATGCATTAATAAAAAATCCCCTAGAGAATTATTAAATGCATATACAGTTTATTGCAGACACATTTTAGAATATGCATCCATAATTTGGTCACCTTTTTAAAGGTTAGTAAATTTCGTAGTCTCATAGACCAAATTGAAAGAGTTCAACGATTATTTACTAGAAGATAAATTACAAGATGCGTAGGATATACAAATTCATCAAATATTAATAATAAATCATATATAGAGAAATTGGTATATTTTAAATTAGAATCACTTGAAGATTAAAAATAGATCTAACGACAATTTTTACAATTTCAAATAATTATACAGATATAAATATATCTGATATTCTTACATTTCAAATAATTGTAGAACTAGAGGTAATTTAAAAAAATTAAATGTAATACATAATTATGATAATACAATTAAAAATATAATTAATAATAGATCAGTTAATATATAGAATTTATTAAATAATGTTATAATAAAATCTGTATCTGATTCATCTTTTAAAAATAAAATAAACAAAATCTGTTTTAACAAACAACTTTTTTTAACAGAAATTTAGAATTTTATATTGATTTATGTTTCATTTTGTATCTTATTTATTGCATTAACTCTTCGGGGTTTTTTTTATTTGTTTTTGTTATAATAAAATTTGTGTTTTTATATCTATATTTCAAATATATTATAAAATAAAATTAATAATTCATTATTATTACAGATAAAGTATGAAGTATTATTTTGTTTTTTATTTGTTCTGTATTATATTTTTGTTTCATATATATTTTGTATATATGCTTCAAATATATTATATTACTAAAATTATAATTAGTAAAATACAATATTAATAATTTTCTATTATTTCAGATTATAGTGATAAGTAATATATTGTTTGTTTCGTAATATTATTGGTATGTTTTTGTATAGGTATATTAGTTTATTTATTTTTAACGTGTTCTGTTTGTATATAAATATATGTTTCAAATTTATTATACAATTAAGATATAAAATTAATAAAGTACTAACTACTATTATTACAGATTTTGGTAAGTATTACATTATTTGTTTATTTCATTCTAGTATTGGTTTAATTGATTTTTAACATGTTCTGTTTATAATATATTTAAAATTTAACATTTAAATATTAAACTATATAATTAATACTGTATTACTAAAACAGAGGTAAGAAGATAAGAAGAATTCTATAAAATTAAAGTAGAAATTGAATATTTCGATGACACTTGCAAAATAATGTATTTTATTTCTATTTTCGATTATTTTTACGCTATCTTTTAATTCTATTTTGATCATTTTTCGTTTATTTTTACTATATGATTTATTTCTAATTTCGATTGTTTTTCGTTTATTTTTACAGTAACTGTAAAACGTTTTAATTTCTTTAATTTTTTAATTTCATATTATTCTTTGTTTATTTCTATAACATAAGTTATCACATATTTATACTTTATACTTTCGATTATATTTTCGGCTATGTATTTGCTTAAATAAATTATCAATCTATAATAATAATAATAATAATAATAATAATAATAATAATAATAATAATAATAATAATGATAATAATAATAATAATAATAATAATAATAATAATAATAATAATAATAATAATAATAATAATAATAATAATAATAATAATAATAATAATAATAATAATAATAATAATAATAATAATAATAATAATAATAATAATAAGCATATCATAATAACATAGCAACCAAATTAAAAGTCGCATAAATTTAACGCGTTATTTCTACAAATTAAAAAAAAATTAAATTTCTTTAAAACTAATTAATTTCGACATACATTCGGATAACTTGTTCTCTATATTATACGGAATTACATTCGATATTTAGGTAGTCATTACATTAAAGGATAATGTTTTAAAATCGATTTCGAAAATAAGAAAATTGAAACATCGCAACGCTAATTTATTTAGTAAACAAGAAAAATCGAATTCGGCAATTGTTCAATTTAAAATCATAGGGAAACAGTTTGTTAAAAATATATATAATTTCTAAAACTATATAATTGTAATATATTTATTACATTAAAAATGGATTGTATTACATGTAATTTAGAAATTAATAACGAAAATTATATATCATGTTTATGTGGTAATAAATACCATTATAAATGCTTATATAAAGCAAAAATAATGAAAACAAATTGGTCTAATAAATCACCACCAACATATGCTATTCAGTTATTTAGATCACCAAATTTTACATTTAAATGTAATACATGTATAAATAATAATAATGATAATACACCAATAAATCAACCTAGTTTAAATAACTCATTACCATCGTCTACTATTATTGATAATAGTAATATTAATACTTTAATAAATAGCACAGAAACAAAATTAAATATGTTACTATCAAAAATCACTGAAATAAGTGATATGATTGTTGTTACAAAATCATACGCTAATGTAACCGCTATTGTAACCTCTACTGTAACCAATTCTGATACCTTTACTGACAATTTGGTAAAATCAGTAAATATTATTAAAAATAATATAGATAGCAATAATGAAATAATTATTCACAATATAAATATTCCTAATAATGATAAAACTAATTTCTTTAAATACTTTGTAAATATTATTTGTAAAACAGTAGATATTAATAAATCATGTGTATTATCAATAGTTCAATTATCATTTAATAAATTAAAATTAATTTTAGATAATGTGGTCTCAAAAAAAATTATTTTATCAAATGTTAACCGATTATGTAAATTACGAGATCTACAAAATTCATTCATTAGAACATCTCTAGATGAAATATCACTAGAACGACATCAGATATTATACCATGTAGTTAAAAATAAATTAATTAAAAGTAAAAAAATTATCAAATGTATTTATAATTCTAGAAGTAGTTCCTATGAACTAAGATATATTATAAATAATAAAATTGACTGGAATATGTCAATTGGTGAAGATAATTTTAGTGTATGGAAATTGTCATATATTACTTATAAAAATTCCATTATTAATAAAAATAAAAATAAAAATACAGGTTCTAGATGACTAACCGGCAATAAAGATGAAAATATTAAAAATAACAATTTAAATATATATTACGCTAATGCTCGTAGTATTAGAAATAAAATGAATTTTTTGGAATTTTTACTTTCATCTAATAAATATGATATTACGTTAGAAAACGTTACTTTTTATAAAGATTTAGGAATAATATTTGAAAATAACCTTTTATTTAATAAACATATTGATTATATTTGTAAAAAAACTTATTTTTCTTTGAATTCAATTTTTAGATGCATTACTACAAAATCTCCTAGAGCATTATTAAATGCATATAAAATTTATTGCAGACCAATTTTAGAATATGCATCCATAATTTGGTCACCTTTTTCAAAGGTTAGTAAATTTCGTAGTCTCATAGACCAAATTGAAAGAGTGCAAAGATTATTTACTAGACGATTAATTACAAGATGCGTAGGATATACAAATTCATCAAATATTAATTATAAATCATATATAGAGAGATTGGTATATTTTAAATTAGAATCACTTGAACTTAGAAGGTTAAAAATAGATCTAACTACAATTTTTAAAATTTCAAATAATTATACAGATATAAATATATCTGATATTCTTAACATTTCGAATAATTGTAGAACTAGAGGTAATTGTAAAAAATTAAATGTAATACATAATTATGATAATACAATTAAAAATATAATTAATAATAGATCAGTTAATATATGGAATTCATTAAATAATGATATAATAAAATCTGTATCTGTTTCATCTTTTAAAAATAAAATAAACAAAATCTGTTTCGACAAACTACTTTTTTTTAACAGAAATTTATAATTTTATATTGATTTATGTTTCATTTTGTATCTAAATTATTGCATTATCTCTTCTGGTTTTTTTTTAATGTGTTTTTGTTATAGAAAATTTAGGTTTTTATATATATATTTCAAATATATTATAATATAAAATTAATAATTCATTATTATTACAGATAAAGTGGGAAGTATTATTTTATTTTTGTTTGTTCTGTATTATATTTTGTTATAAATTTATTTTTGTTATAGAAAATTCGGATTTTTTATATCTATATTTCAAATATACTATAATATATAATTAATAATTCATTATTATTACAGATAAAGTGTGAAGTATTATTTTACTTTTGTTTGTTCGGTATTATATGTTTGTTTTATATATATTTTGTAAATATGTTTCAAATGTATTATATTACTAAAATACAATATTAATAATTTTCTATTATTTCAGATTATAGTGATAAGTATTATATTATTTTGTTTCGTAATATTATTGGTATGTTTTGTTATTAACTGTTTTTGTATATGTATATTGGTTTATTTTATTTGTAACTTGTTCTGTTTATATATATATATATATATATATATATGTTTCAAATTGATTATACAATTAAAATATAAATTAATAAAGTACCTACTATTATTACAGATTTTGGTAAGTATTACATTATTTGTTTGTTTCATTCTAGTATTGGTTTATTTGATTTTTAATATGTTCTGTTTATAATATATTTAAAATTTAACATTTAAAATTTAACATTTAAATATTAAATTATATAACTAATAATTTATTACTAAACAGGATACAAGATGAAGAATTCTATAAAGTTAAAGTAGAAATTGAATATTTCGATGCCACTTACAAAATAATGTATTTTATTTCTATTTTCGATTATTTTTACGCTATATTTTATTTCTATTTTGATCATTTTTCGTTTATAATTACTATATGATTTATTTCTACTTTCGATTGTTTTTCGTTTATTTTTACGGTAACTGTAAAACGTTTTAATTTCCTTAATTTTTTAATTTCGTATTATTCTTTATTTATTTCTATAACGTATGTTATCGTTAGCAAATATTTATACTTTATACTTTCGATTATATTTTCGGCTATGTATTTGCTTAAATAAATTATCAATCAATAATAATAATAATAATAATAATAATAATAATAATAATAATAATAATAATAATAATAATAATTATATTACAAATTAAATATCAATGTTTTTATATTGGTTTAACTCAACATAACTTAAATAAAATAATCTGAATTGCATGGACAGCCTAGAATTGTGTAACATAATTTGGATATCTAATTTGTCAGATAAACTCAAAATAAATGTCGTTAAGGGCTACAGTTGAAACTGCTTTTGTATAATGCATACATGCTGAGAGATGCGCTAATAAAGTAATGGAGAGTTAACATAAATAATTAGGATTTATACGGCAGTAAGGGTATATAATCGAATACGGATAGTGCCCCTAATACGGACATTCTCCTGTGTTATAATTACAATTACATTATTTATAATTCATTTTATGAATAATTTAATTAATCATTTAAATATCGATTATGCATATAATGTTTAGAATGATTTATTTATTAATAATATATTATTATGTTTTATATTAATATATTTGTATATGCATATCGTTATATATTTTTAAATATAAATATAATTTTAAAATCACAATAATATCCATCATCAAATAATATTAATATATTATAATTTTTGAATACAAATATTGAGTCATTGAATGTTAAGGCCATTTATTGTTAAATTGTCCGTATTGGGTTACTTTCCCTGTTCCATGAGTAATCAATAAAATATGCGAACAACGACTGAGGTCACTGCTGTTGAAGTATTACTTTGGAACCTATATACAATGGACGATCCTCTCTCTTGAATATCCACTAAGACATACATAACATAATTAAAGATGATACAATGTGTACTAGTGAGGAACTACCGATAACGAAGAGTGATATATAGGAATGTAGGATAAGTGTTATTAACTACATAGCAAGCTCGAACATGTAAGGTGAAAGATATATATATATATATAAGAACATCATATATCGCAGTTATTTATTTATAGAATAGTATGTCCAACATTACCTATATACAATGCATAAAATTGGAACAAATAAATATCATATTCAGTTATCTCAGAAAACATAATACTTTTTTTACTTTTACTGTTATTTTTTTTCCGATATTTTTTGTCCGTTATTCTGGTTAATTTTTTCCGATCACCATAATATCATATTATAATATGTTATTTATAACTAGCAATGTACGTAGGCTTTCTAAGAATAACAATACGCGAACAATGACTGAGGTTCTCCTGTAACTGCAGGAGAAACATAATTATTTCTATAGAATTCCCTACGACGCTCATGAGGGATACTTATGCAAATATTCTTAGGCTAAATAAGAGACGATATGATGTGTATAAGTGAATAACTACCTATGAGTGATATAGAGGAATGGTAGACATGTGTAAGGTACTTCGGAGAAAACATCTACCTGGGAAGGTAATACTTCCGTTGTGTAGTATATTAGTGTAATTCTCTAGGTCTCGAAATCTAGCCGCTTTGAATAGTTAACAAATGTATATATCAAATATGTTAAGTTCCTATGATTATAGAAATCATGTTATTTATATTACATATGGTAAGAATAGATGTTATACAGTCATCTTATACCGCCACTTATTACGTGATATGTGAACAATGTATTCTCTCCTGGTGACACGAACGTATTGAGCTGGGATAACATTGAAGGTAGATAGATCATTAATAAAGAGCGCTACACTGAAATAAATATTTACTATGTAGTAAATAGGTACCAATGTTCCTATTTTTAATAAATGTTAATTATTTATTTCTATATATATATAATAAGTTCAAAATAATGTTTTTCGAAATGTATAGCATTATTTAATGTATGTTTAATAAACAAATTATATTTCTATTAATAGAAATCAACATACAAGTTAATAACTACTATTATGAATATATTATATATTTTAATTCAAGTATAAAATATTAAACTAATACACAATATTAATAAAATACACTTATATCGGAATATAACTTAATTGGGTTTAATATATTACAATATCAATATATATATATATATATATATATATATATATATATATATATATACGGTAGAAATTACAATGTATACTCATAGAGTATTTAATCATCTACGTTCTTCCATCTATTGTGCAGACTCCATTGTGTCAGAAGTAAACAATGCCGCGGAATGTTCTCTCATCATAATGTAGACATTCTTGATAGTAACTGAGGAATCTCCCACTGCCTCAATTATCTATGTGATTTGGGGCTATATTACTAAGGAACGCAGTATATATAATCGTAATACTAATCATATATATATAGAGTCGTGACGAGACTTTATTATTATCGTTAACATTCATATTATATATATATATAGTTAATTAGTATAATAATTAACTTTTAATACCTAATTAATATGGTTTACAATTTAATCATCAAATATATGATTTAAATTACATTATTTTTAATTAATTTAAATATAATTTATATATGTATAGTTATTTATAATATTTAAGTTAAGCTACTTTCCGAACATAATACCCTAGGGTTTTATATAAATTTCAAATATTATCCTATAATGTAATTATAAATATATTTATACCTATAGGCCTATATATATATAAATATATTTATAATTTACAAATTTATAATTACATTATAGGATAATATTTGAAATTTATATAAAATAAAAATACTCTATAAAAACAATAGTCATGAAATAAGCTCAGTTAATTTATTTTACTTTATAAATGTTATTACATGTAATACCACTTATTATATATGTTGTAATAATAGTATTATAAACAAACTTTAAGAAAGGATTGAGTAGGAAATAATATAAATTAGTTATATCATAAATAAAGTATTATCCATTTTAATATCTCACTATTATTTATATTACATTTTAATTTATTTTATACTTTTGAATATGATGATAGAATACTAGCTCTAGTATACATATATATATATATATATATATATATATATATATATATATATATATAGATATATATATATATATATATATATTATTAGTGAATTTGTATATGAAAGTATAATTATTGTTATCTCATATTATTTGGTTTTATATTATAATTTGTTTAACATTTATAAAAGTTGCATATCTAATTTTATGTATTTTGTATAAATGTATTTTCTGTATTTTAGTTATGTAACATTTCAAAAAGCATTTATTATGTTTTAAATTTTATAAATGCATTGATTATGTAATATATGTATCTAAATTTCATTTTAGTATCAACCAATGAGCAATCAGGTTATAATGATATTATCAAATGTATATTATAAATTTTATAAAAAGCATTCTTCTTAATATAATTAGCACAAAAGGAGGTTTTATCTATTTAATTTGCTGTATTATTGTGTATCATAATTTATCATTATTTGTAATATAAACCACACTACCTAACATAATTAGTGTATGTTTTTTGTGTCTTGCATTTTTTGATTTATTTGTTAAATATATATATGTGTGTGTATTATAGTTGTGTTCATTATATTGAAATAAATCTGACTTTAATGTATATACAAAAATATTTAAACTCGTTTCTATAATTTGTAGTAGTGAATAACCAACTACAACCCTCAATATTACATATATGCTACTATTTAATTTGTTTATATTATTAATTATGTATTAACGATAATTAATGTTAGTGGATATATATGTTCGTGTATAAATATACCATTTTTCAATATATATATATATATATATATATATATATATATATATAATTAAAGCAACATATTGCATTGAAAGTATAAACATTACAACCTTTCTACCACTATAGTAGCACCTATCAATCTATAGAATATCTAATTATCATATGGTTTTGTTGTTTAACCCGGGTACTATGTTCATCCCCCTGCATTCTTAGAGATACATGCAGCTGTGTTATGTACTTCAATATTCAACTTCAGATTTACGCAGAATCATCTGTATATAAGATTATTTATATGATATAAGAGAATATTAAAAGGGACGTATAAATGTATAGAAATGGGCGTAATAAATATATAAAGATGGTAGGAATGAAGAACAGAAACAGGGGCCGGTTATTTCGATACTACAAAATTCGTCTATTCTATATAATATGCGTATACGCATATTATAAGCTAGCGCTTGATACGACTGTTGTTCGGATTACAAATAAATAGCGTAGCCGTTCTTTATCAAGGTGAAATTAGACTCATTAGACGCGAGCGAGGTAAATTAGGACTGCAGTACAACAGGGATGTGTATGTATATATATATATATATATATATATTATATAATATATGTAGGTTAGAGTTCACACGCGTGACATAGATGTGATGTATATGGTAACTTTGTAATCTTGTGATGTAGTCAGTTATACATGTATATCGAGTGTCTTTAAAAGTAATTTATATATGCGTATATAATATTTGATATTTTCCTATTTTCAAGCTTCGTCTTTTATCACATAATTCCAGAATCTCATCCATTATCCATGGTTGTTTTCTCAATCATAAACATATAATATAAAACCAATAATAAAATAAATGATGTTTTACAAAATGAAATAAATATATATTATAGAAAAATCTTTTCAGAATAATTTATCATTGAAAAAAATTATTTTTAATTCAATTTAAATTGTAAAGAATATAACAAAAATACAATAAATCAATAATGATAAATTTGATAAAATCCTAAATTAAAAAAATACAAAAATATATTATGTAATATTAACTGATATGTAATGTCTACAATTTATGATTAACAATTTATATTGGTATTTTATAACTTATATATATGATTTAAATTATATCTTTTATATCCGATTAGAATTTATAATTAATATATATTAAAATTATATAACTTAATAATTATTACTTAATAATTACTTAATAATTACTACTTATTAACTAAATATATATATATATATATATATATATATATATATATATATATATATATATATAGTATATGCACTATATATATAAATATATATCAAAATATTCAACTATATATATATATATATATGTTCCTCTTTGCATATTTGCCTTTAATAACTACTGTATACAGTCGGTATACCGTCACCTTGTATTTTAATGTTGAATCCCACTTATGGTACCAATATTGTGTAGGCCGGTTCTACCGCGTGAAGCCTACGGCGATTGAGTTGATTCAACAATATTGGTTTTACAGTTTTTTTAGGTATCTCAATAGGCAATAATAATGCTTAATAAATATTAAAATGTATGAACGGATCAAATGATTAAACCTACACGGTATTCAATTGATTAAATTTAAGTTTGAGTTAACTCAACTATGATTATAATAATATCGCGCGATACGGGTATCATCATAACCTATAGGCGCACTATAGTGAGCGTATATGCTCACATCTCTACATATAAGTGGTATACGTATAGTGTATAGCAACCTTTAGAAGTTCTAGAGCTCCCCTGTTGTTCACATGCTAAATAGCAACATATCCTCCGACAATACTGCATCAATACTTATAGACTTTATAGTTGATTCTATGTACATTTGTTTGAATATGATATGTTATTTATCCTTTATTATGTAGATTATAGCGTATAATATATTATATATAATAGACATTATACATATAATTATATAATATATTTGTAAAAATTAATAATTTTAGTATAAAATATAAATTAGTTATTGTTATAGTTTTTGTTATTTTGGTGGGGTACTTTCATAACATCCTTAAACTTAAGTTAGATTATAAATCTAATTAGGTGAAGTTTTCACTTATGATCATATGACTAAAATGTACCTTCTAATCAGTTATTATAACATATATGTTAATGCATACATAGGGTGTTAACAAGAACCGATCATTTATTTTACACAATTTTATAATATCACCTCTAAATATCAATGTAAGACATATATCAATGGTCAGATAATGGCGTATACCTGAGTCCTACTAGAAAACTGAGCCACGCATGATATATATATATATATATATATATATATATATATATATATTCTAGTACTTAATTAATTTATTATTTATTTACTTTATTACTTATTATTTGATTAAAAAAAGTGGTTTTAAAAATACATATTTAATGAAGTATTAATACTGGTAATAATATATTTGAAGCTATGTCGCATATACTGATCATGACGGCAATGCAAGGAAAGGAACGGGCAGCACTAAACAATAATAGCATCAATATAGAAATATAATCTCTCTGTAAATCTAACGAAGAATTTATTTAGGTCCACAGTCGAATCCATCCTTGTATATGGTTCCATCACATTGAAATTAACATCATATTTAGATAAAAAGATTGATGGAGCATTTAACTGCCTGTGTGGCTCAGTGGCTAAGGCGTCAGACACACAAGCAGTAGGACACGGGTTCGAGCCTCGTCCGGACCATTAATTAATTTTATAAAATGGGTCTTACAATATTATTTAGAAGTGGTCTTATATAATTGTGTATAAATAAATGATCGGCTCTCGTTAAAACCACGGATGCCTTAACATGAAAGCGGCTTCGAAGGGACATTAGAGCCATATATGGTTATAAGTGAAAACGTCATCTAAGTTACTGGATGGGATGAAAGGTTTCCACCAAATACAAATATTAATTATTATATTGTAGTATTATTAATCTTATTACTAGAATTAATAAATGTTTAATGAGAAAATGAACATTAACCTTGTTTCAAAATTCATTCTGTGATACTTTATTATTTTGATTTCGATAAATATCCATTAAATTCGTTATTTTCATTAATAGTTGATATCCGCATCAGTCCGTTATTATCATATATTTCTCAAACTCACATATACACACACACACATATATATATTATCATATACGATAACGATGAAATAAGGATATATATATATATATATCATATATTATACAAACCAATTGGATAAGGATATATTTCAACTTCGCATATGGTGACGATTCCATATTTCTGTAGAATAAAAGTATACATATCATATAGGTGACTAATATGATAGCACGTGTTACCACTATATATGGTTATATATGTATATACGTATAAGTACGAATTAACTAGCCGTGGTATTACTATCTACATTGTATTAAAGCCCATAACTTATGGTGATATAGGCGTTCTCTATAACGAAATTCGATTAATAATAATTTATTTGAATTCATATTTATACATATATATTTATATATACCAAAGGGGTATTTATACATTTAATCAATCACATATGTCAACCTTAGAATTAAACTAACATAACATTAAATTAATGATATATTCGAATTTAGATGTTAATATTATGCAATTATAATCTATAGAACTTCACGTATCACATATCAAATAAATCGATAAAATGATCACCCGCTAAATTGATATTCAGCCTTTGAAAAGCCTTTGCATAATTAATTCATTAATGATAAGAACCCAAACATAACGGAATCATAGAAAAACTACAAATATGCTATATTCCTAAACTCATAAATGTATACAAATACTACATCCTATAACTTCATATATTGTAGAATACCTTGTTATAACCAGTTATACGAGGTCATAACCGATTGATGTCAATGTCACAACATGATGTCAATGATAGCATCAAAAACGTGCAATATAAATGAATTTGGTTATGGGTTTTAGTCCAAATTGTACTCATAAAGATTTACAAAAGGTTATAAGTAGAACTGTCAAGTATCAGTTATATAGTTTTATAGTGAATATGCAGGTCGTATATAAAATTAAACACTTTAGAAACCCCCGGGGGCATTATCTAACGGTTAGTAGTACGTATTGTCCCCGGGTGAACATCGCGCAGTAACAATAGTAAACATCCAGAGCACCGACTAGCAGACAACAATGGGAATCCATAACGTGACCTGTGATCGGCCACCTCGGTACCATGCCTATTTGCAAGTTATTCATTCTTTGTTGTTCATCTACCATTAGGTATTATCGGATAATGTAATATGAATGTATTAGTTCACACTAATAATAATGATCATTTGTATGGTATATGAGATAGTATTGACATATACGGTATATGATAACATTTATATAATATATATGTAGTGATATGCATCACTTAGAATAATGCAGTGAGATGTATGACTAAGTATAATGCAGTGGTACGCATGACAGCATTAACACTGACTAACGCTTCCGAGAAGTCATCAGTTAATCGTAATACGTTAGTGATACATTACCTATATATGTAAATATCATACATAGGTATATATACCTATATATTAATTATTATAATGTAATATATAAATATATATATATTATTTAGATAGTTACCAGAGAATCAACTATATAGTCAGTAATATCTACATGGCTATTATTTGTTGTGAATTATATATATATATATATATATATATATATAATATATTATATATATATGTTAATAGTAAATGATTTGTTTATATAATAAATAATAATTATAATATTAAGATTTAAGTATATATTTTAAAGTATTAATCACTATGTATATGTTATTATTAAGATGGGCTAATTACATGTTAAAATTATATTATTTTAAGCGTATAGTTTATTGGAATAATATACATATATATATATATAAAATTAATTATATTTTATTTTTTTTAAATATCATATCATACAAAATAAATGATTGTTTTTTTATTAAAATAGTTTTTGAATAACATTTATATATTAATGTGTTTGACTCATTTTAGATACTCACATTAATAGATAATTATGTGACAATATTAAGATAGTATCATTTATGTAGATTACGAGATCTACAAAATTCATTAATTAGAACATCTCTAGATGAAATATCACTAGAACGACATAATATATTATACCATATAGTTATAAATAAATTAATTAACAGTAAAAAATTATCAAATGTATTTATAATTCTAGAAGTAGTTCATATGAACTAAGATATATTATAAATAATAAAATTGATTTAATATGTTAATTGGTGAAAATAATTTTAGTGTAGGGAATTGTCATATATTACTTATAAAAATTCCATTGTTAATAAAAATAAAAATAAAACTACAGGTTCTAGATGACTTACCGGTAATAAAGATGAAAATATTAAAAATAACAATTTAAATATATATTATGCTAATGCTCGTAGTATTAGAAATAAAATGAATATTTTGGAATTTTTAATTTCATCTAATACATATGACATAATATGTTTAGTTGAAACATTCTTAACAGTAGATGATAGAGATTCTCTATATTTAATCGGTGCAAAAAATTATATACTATTTAGATACGATAAATTAATTCATAGAGGAGGTGTTGCGATAATTTATAAATCTAGTTTATGTCCTGTAAGAAATTTTATTTCAAACATAGATGTTCAATATATATATATTTAAAAATTAATTCATAAATTTCATTTAATATTATATGTGTTTATATACCTCCAGATTGTAATGAAGTATCTCATGAACAGATATGTAAATTATTTGATATAACCTAACAAAATAATAATTTTTCTATAATTATAGGAGATTTTAATTTACCAAATTTTAATTGGAAAGAATATACATTTCCTAGTTACCCAAAAAGTTATGCATTCGATTACAATTCGATTATTAAACATTCATTTTCACAATTAATAAATAAGCCAACTCGTAATAATAATAAAATTGATTAACTTTTTACTAATCAAAAACAATTACTATCTAATATAAATATTGGATACTATTTTGGATTACAAAAAAATATAAGTGACCACTATTATGTTTCATTTAATGTAAATATTGAAAAATACCCATATAAACAGATTTTAAAATCAAACAATTTTGATTTCAATAATGGTAATATAAAATTGATTAAATATCATATTTCTAAATTTAATTTGTGAATATCTAAATTTAAATTATTATAATATCGACCAAAAAGTAGAATATTTTAATAATTTTTTTAATTAATTATTTATATCACATATTCTTAATATAAATAATACAATAAAACAGGTACTTCCGAAAAATATATTGAAATTGAAGAAGCAAGTAAAAAATGTATTTCGAAAATCTAAAACTAATTTACAATATAAATATAATTGGAAAGATACAAACAAAAATTATCCAAAGAATTAGAATCTTTAAATTTTAAGAGAGAGATTAATGCAATTAATTCAAAAAATAAATTAAAGTTTTATAAATTTATGAAAAAAAGACAACATTTAAAATCTGAGTATATCCTATAATTGATATATCGAATAATAATATTTTATTTTCAGATCTCGACAAAGCAAATACGTTAAATTCATATTTTAGTTCAATTCAACAAAATAATATTGGAAATTTACCCGAATTTTATAATTTAACTAAACAAAAGTTTGATAATATTGATTTAAATCTTAAAATTATTAAAATATTTTTAAATAGATTACAAATTACACATACTTTCGGAACTGATGAGATACCATCTTCTATGTTAAAATTATTATCTAATGAATTATGTAGGTCTTTATATATTATTTTTAATTCATATTTATTATCGGGTAATATACCGAAAATTTGGAAAAAATCTATAATCACACAAATTTAAAAAAATGGTGAACCATCAAATTCAAATAACTATAGGCATATTCAATAACATGTGTAATATATAGAGTATTAGAACGTATTATTTCTAAATAGTCAATTTTTTATTTAATATTTAATAATTTATTAACAAAAAATCAATTGGTTTTATAAGTGGATAATCAACAGAATAACAATTAACAAATGTTTAAAATGTTGGTATAATGAATTGAATAATACAAATTATGTAAATATAATATATATATTGATTTTACAAAAGCTTTTGACGTTGTTTCTCATGAAAAACTATTATTTAAATTAAAATCATACAGTATATCTAATAAAATAATAAAATGGTTTTATAATTTGTTATCGAATAGATCTCAAATTACACGGGTTGAAAATTATTTTTCAAATATTTCTATTGTAAAATCTGGATCGGTTTTAGGTCCAATTTTATTTTTATTATATATTATTGATCTTCCTAGTATATTCTCTTCAAAAATTCATCTTGATTTATTTGCTGATGATACAAAAATATATTTTTGATAAGCATATGAGAGTGCAAGATTTCTTTTACAAAATAATTTAAATTTATTTTCACAATGGGCAAATAAATGGCAATTAAATATTTCATTATCAAAATGTGCAGTTATGACTTTAGGGTGGGTACTCCATCAAAATATTTTATAAATAATATTCAATTAGAAAACGTTACTTTTTATAAAGATTTAGGAATAATATTTGAATATAACCTTTTATTTAATAAACATATTGATTATATTTGTAAAAAAGCTTATTTTTCTTTGAATTCAATTTGTAGATGCATTACTAAAAAATCCCCTAGAGCATTATTAAATACATATACAATTTATTGCAGACCAATTTTAGAATATGCATCCATAATTTTGTTACCTTTTTCAAAGGTTAGTAAATTTCGTAGTCTCATAGACCAAATTGAAAGAGTGCAAAGATTATTTACTAGAAGATTAATTACAAGATGCGTAGGATATACAAATTCATCAAATAGTAATTATAAATCATATATAGAGAGATTGGTATATTTTAAATTAGAATCACTTGAAGATTAAAAATAGATCTAACGACAATTTTTACAATTTCAAATAATTATACAGATATAAATATATCTGATATTCTTACATTTCGAATAATTGTAGAACTAGAGGTAATTTAAAAAAATTAAATTTAATACATAATTATGATAATACAATTAAAAATATAATTAATAATAGATCAGTTAATATATAGAATTCATTAAATAATGTTATAATCAAATATGTATCTGTTTCATATTTAAAAAACAAAATCTGTTTTAACAAACACATTTTTTTTAACAGAAATTTATAATTTTATATCGATTTATGTTTCATTTTTTATCTTATTTATTGCATTATCTCTTCGGGTTTTTAAAAAAAAAAATTGTTTTTGTTATAGAATATTTGGATATTTTATATATATTTAATTCAAATATACTATAATATAAAATTAATAATTCATTATTATTACAGATAAAGTAGGAAGTATTATTTTATTTTAATTAGTTCTGTATTATATTTTAGTTTTTTATATATATATATATATATATATATATATATATATTGTGTATATGTTTCAAATGTATTATATTAGTAAAATACAATATTAATAATTTACTATTAATTCAGATTATAGTGATAAGTATTATATTGTTTGTTTCGTAATATTATTGGTTTATTTTATTGTTAACGTGTTCTGTTTGTATATATGTTTACAATTTATTATACAATTAAAATATAACATTAATAATGTACTACCTACAATTATTACAGATTTTGGTAAGTATTATATTATTTGTATGTTTCATTCTAGTATTGATTTAATTGATTTTTAACATATTCTGTTTATAATATATTTAAAATTTATCATTTAAATATTAAACTATATAACTAATAATGTATTACTAAAACAGAGTACAAAGATAAAAATAATTCTATAAAGTTAAAGTAGAAATTGAATATTTCGATGCCACTTACAAAATTAAATATATTTATACCTATAGGCCTATATATATATATAAATATATTTATAATTACATTATAGGATAATATTTGAAATTTATATAAAATAAAAATACTCTATAAAAACAATAGTCATGAAATAAGCTCAGTTAATTTATTTTACTTTATAAATGTTATTACATGTAATACCACTTATTATATATGTTGTAATAATAGTATTATAAACAAACTTTAAGAAAGGATTGAGTAGGAAATAATATAAATTAGTTATATCATAAATAAAGTATTATCCATTTTAATATCTCACTATTATTTATATTACATTTTAATTTATTTTATACTTTTGAATATGATGATAGAATACTAGCTCTAGTATACATATATATATATATATATATATATTATTAGTGAATTTGTATATGAAAGTATAATTATTGTTATCTCATATTATTTGGTTTTATATTATAATTTGTTTAACATTTATAAAAGTTGCATATCTAATTTTATGTATTTTGTATAAATGTATTTTCTGTATTTTAGTTATGTAACATTTCAAAAAGCATTTATTATGTTTTAAATTTTATAAATGCATTGATTATGTAATATATGTATCTAAATTTCATTTTAGTATCAACCAATGAGCAATCAGGTTATAATGATATTATCAAATGTATATTATAAATTTTATAAAAAGCATTCTTCTTAATATAATTAGCACAAAAGGAGATTTTATCTATTTAATTGTCTGTATTATTGTGTATCATAATTTATCATTATTTGTAATATAAACCACACTACCTAACATAATTAGTGTATGTTTTTTGTGTCTTGCATTTTTTGATTTATTTGTTAAATATATATATGTGTGTGTATTATAGTTGTGTTCATTATATTGAAATAAATCTGACTTTAATGTATATACAAAAATATTTAAACTCGTTTCTATAATTTGTAGTAGTGAATAACCAACTACAACCCTCAATATTACATATATGCTACTATTTAATTTGTTTATATTATTAATTATGTATTAACGATAATTAATGTTAGTGGATATATATGTTCGTGTATAAATATACCATTTTTCAATATATATATATATATATATATATATATATATATATATAATTAAAGCAACATATTGCATTGAAAGTATAAACATTACAACCTTTCTACCACTATAGTAGCACCTATCAATCTATAGAATATCTAATTATCATATGGTTTTGTTGTTTAACCCGGGTACTATGTTCATCCCCCTGCATTCTTAGAGATACATGCAGCTGTGTTATGTACTTCAATATTCAACTTCAGATTTACGCAGAATCATCTGTATATAAGATTATTTATATGATATAAGAGAATATTAAAAGGGACGTAATAAATGTATAGAAATGGGCGTAATAAATATATAAAGATGGTAGGAATGAAGAACAGAAACAGGGGCCGGTTATTTCGATACTACAAAATTCGTCTATTCTATATAATATGCGTATACGCATATTATAAGCTAGCGCTTGATACGACTGTTGTTCGGATTACAAATAAATAGCGTAGCCGTTCTTTATCAAGGTGAAATTAGACTCATTAGACGCGAGCGAGGTAAATTAGGACTGCAGTACAACAGGGATGTGTATGTATATATATATATATATATATATATATATATATATATATATATATATATATATATATATATATTATATAATATATGTAGGTTAGAGTTCACACGCGTGACATAGATGTGATGTATATGGTAACTTTGTAATCTTGTGATGTAGTCAGTTATACATGTATATCGAGTGTCTTTAAAAGTAATTTATATATGCGTATATAATATTTGATATTTTCCTATTTTCAAGCTTCGTCTTTTATCACATAATTCCAGAATCTCATCCATTATCCATGGTTGTTTTCTCAATCATAAACATATAATATAAAACCAATAATAAAATAAATGATGTTTTACAAAATGAAATAAATATATATTATAGAAAAATCTTTTCAGAATAATTTATCATTGAAAACAATTATTTTTAATTCAATTTAAATTGTAAAGAATATAACAAAAATACAATAAATCAATAATGATAAATTTGATAAAATCCTAAATTAAAAAAATACAAAAATATATTATGTAATATTAACTGATATGTAATGTCTACAATTTATGATTAACAATTTATATTGGTATTTTATAACTTATATATATGATTTAAATTATATCTTTTATATCCGATTAGAATTTATAATTAATATATATTAAAATTATATAACTTAATAATTATTACTTAATAATTACTTAATAATTACTACTTATTAACTAAATATATATATATATATATATATATATATATATATAGTATATGCACTATATATATAAATATATATCAAAATATTCAACTATATATATATATATATATGTTCCTCTTTGCATATTTGCCTTTAATAACTACTGTATACAGTCGGTATACCGTCACCTTGTATTTTAATGTTGAATACCACTTATGGTACCAATATTGTGTAGGCCGGTTCTACCGCGTGAAGCCTACGGCGATTGAGTTGATTCAACAATATTGGTTTTACAGTTTTTTTAGGTATCTCAATAGGCAATAATAATGCTTAATAAATATTAAAATGTATGAACGGATCAAATGATTAAACCTACACGGTATTCAATTGATTAAATTTAAGTTTGAGTTAACTCAACTATGATTATAATAATATCGCGCGATACGGGTATCATCATAACCTATAGGCGCACTATAGTGAGCGTATATGCTCACATCTCTACATATAAGTGGTATACGTATAGTGTATAGCAACCTTTAGAAGTTCTAGAGCTCCCCTGTTGTTCACATGCTAAATAGCAACATATCCTCCGACAATACTGCATCAATACTTATAGACTTTATAGTTGATTCTATGTACATTTGTTTGAATATGATATGTTATTTATCCTTTATTATGTAGATTATAGCGTATAATATATTATATATAATAGACATTATACATATAATTATATAATATATTTGTAAAAATTAATAATTTTAGTATAAAATATAAATTAGTTATTGTTATAGTTTTTGTTATTTTGGTGGGGTACTTTCATAATATCCTTAAACTTAAGTTAGATTATAAATCTAATTAGGTGAAGTTTTCACTTATGATCATATGACTAAAATGTACCTTCTAATCAGTTATTATAACATATATGTTAATGCATACATAGGGTGTTAACAAGAACCGATCATTTATTTTACACAATTTTATAATATCACCTCTAAATATCAATGTAAGACATATATCAATGGTCAGATAATGGCGTATACCTGAGTCCTACTAGAAAACTGAGCCACGCATGATATATATATATATATATATATATATATATTCTAGTACTTAATTAATTTATTATTTATTTACTTTATTACTTATTATTTGATTAAAAAAAGTGGTTTTAAAAATACATATTTAATGAAGTATTAATACTGGTAATAATATATTTGAAGCTATGTCGCATATACTGATCATGACGTCAATGCAAGGAAAGGAACGGGCAGCACTAAACAATAATAGCATCAATATAGAAATATAATCTCTCTGTAAATCTAACGAAGAATTTATTTAGGTCCACAGTCGAATCCATCCTTGTATATGGTTCCATCACATTGAAATTAACATCATATTTAGATAAAAAGATTGATGGAGCATTTAACTGCCTGTGTGGCTCAGTGGCTAAGGCGTCAGACACACAAGCAGTAGGACACGGGTTCGAGCCTCGTCCGGACCATTAATTAATTTTATAAAATGGGTCTTACAATATTATTTAGAAGTGGTCTTATATAATTGTGTATAAATAAATGATCGGCTCTCGTTAAAACCACGGATGCCTTAACATGAAAGCGGCTTCGAAGGGACATTAGAGCCATATATGGTTATAAGTTAAAACGTCATCTAAGTTACTGGATGGGATGAAAGGTTTCCACCAAATACAAATATTAATTATTATATTGTAGTATTATTAATCTTATTACTAGAATTAATAAATGTTTAATGAGAAAATGAACATTAACCTTGTTTCAAAATTCATTCTGTGATACTTTATTATTTTGATTTCGATAAATATCCATTAAATTCGTTATTTTCATTAATAGTTGATATCCGCATCAGTCCGTTATTATCATATATTTCTCAAACTCACATATACACACACACACACATATATATATTATCATATACGATAACGATGAAATAAGGATATATATATATATATATCATATATTATACAAACCAATTGGATAAGGATATATTTCAACTTCGCATATGGTGACGATTCCATATTTCTGTAGAATAAAAGTATACATATCATATAGGTGACTAATATGATAGCACGTGTTACCACTATATATGGTTATATATGTATATACGTATAAGTACGAATTAACTAGCCGTGGTATTACTATCTACATTGTATTAAAGCCCATAACTTATGGTGATATAGGCGTTCTCTATAACGAAATTCGATTAATAATAATTTATTTGAATTCATATTTATACATATATATTTATATATACCAAAGGGGTATTTATACATTTAATCAATCACATATGTCAACCTTAGAATTAAACTAACATAACATTAAATTAATGATATATTCGAATTTAGATGTTAATGTTATGCAATTATAATCTATAGAACTTCACGTATCACATATACACATATCAAATAAATCGATAAAATGATCACCCGCTAAATTGATATTCAGCCTTTGAAAAGCCTTTGCATAATTAATTCATTAATGATAAGAACCCAAACATAACGGAATCATAGAAAAACTACAAATATGCTATATTCCTAAACTCATAAATGTATACAAATACTACAACCTATAACTTCATATATTGTAGAATACCTTGTTATAACCAGTTATACGAGGTCATAACCGATTGATGTCAATGTCACAACATGATGTCAATGATAGCATCAAAAACGTGCAATATAAATGAATTTGGTTATGGGTTTTAGTCCAAATTGTACTCATAAAGATTTACAAAAGGTTATAAGTAGAACTGTCAAGTATCAGTTATATAGTTTTATAGTGAATATGCAGGTCGTATATAAAATTAAACACTTTAGAAACCCCCGGGGGCATTATCTAACGGTTAGTAGTACGTATTGTCCCCGGGTGAACATCGCGCAGTAACAATAGTAAACATCCAGAGCACCGACTAGCAGACAACAATGGGAATCCATAACGTGACCTGTGATCGGCCACCTCGGTACCATGCCTATTTGCAAGTTATTCATTCTTTGTTGTTCATCTACCATTAGGTATTATCGGATAATGTAATATGAATGTATTAGTTCACACTAATAATAATGATCATTTGTATGGTATATGAGATAGTATTGACATATACGGTATATGATAACATTTATATAATATATATGTAGTGATATGCATCACTTAGAATAATGCAGTGAGATGTATGACTAAGTATAATGCAGTGGTACGCATGACAGCATTAACACTGACTAACGCTTCCGAGAAGTCATCAGTTAATCGTAATACGTTAGTGATACATTACCTATATATGTAAATATCATACATAGGTATATATACCTATATATTAATTATTATAATGTAATATATAAATATATATATATTATTTAGATAGTTACCAGAGAATCAACTATATAGTCAGTAATATCTACATGGCTATTATTTGTTGTGAATTATATATATATATATATATATATATAATATATTATATATATATGTTAATAGTAAATGATTTGTTTATATAATAAATAATAATTATAATATTAAGATTTAAGTATATATTTTAAAGTATTAATCACTATGTATATGTTATTATTAAGATGGGCTAATTACATGTTAAAATTATATTATTTTAAGCGTATAGTCTATTGGAATAATATACATATATATATAAAATTAATTATATTTTATTTTTTTTAAATATCATATCATACAAAATAAATGATTGTTTTTTTATTAAAATAGTTTTTGAATAACATTTATATATTAATGTGTTTGACTCATTTTAGATACTCACATTAATAGATAATTATGTGACAATATTAAGATAGTATCATTTATGTAGATTACGAGATCTACAAAATTCATTAATTAGAACATCTCTAGATGAAATATCACTAGAACGACATCATATATTATACCATATAGTTATAAATAAATTAATTAACAGTAAAAAATTATCAAATGTATTTATAATTCTAGAAGTAGTTCATATGAACTAAGATATATTATAAATAATAAAATTGATTTAATATGTTAATTGGTGAAAATAATTTTAGTGTAGGGAATTGTCATATATTACTTATAAAAATTCCATTGTTAATAAAAATAAAAATAAAACTACAGGTTCTAGATGACTTACCGGTAATAAAGATGAAAATATTAAAAATAACAATTTAAATATATATTATGCTAATGCTCGTAGTATTAGAAATAAAATGAATATTTTGGAATTTTTAATTTCATCTAATACATATGACATAATATGTTTAGTTGAAACATTCTTAACAGTAGATGATAGAGATTCTCTATATTTAATCGGTGCAAAAAATTATATACTATTTAGATACGATAAATTAATTCATAGAGGAGGTGTTGCGATAATTTATAAATCTAGTTTATGTCCTGAAAGAAATTTTATTTCAAACATAGATGTTCAATATATATATATTTAAAAATTAATTCATAAATTTCATTTAATATTATATGTGTTTATATACCTCCAGATTGTAATGAAGTATCTCATGAACAGATATGTAAATTATTTGATATAACCTAACAAAATAATAATTTTTCTATAATTATAGGAGATTTTAATTTACCAAATTTTAATTGGAAAGAATATACATTTCCTAGTTACCCAAAAAGTTATGCATTCGATTACAATTCGATTATTAAACATTCATTTTCACAATTAATAAATAAGCCAACTCGTAATAATAATAAAATTAATTAACTTTTTACTAATCAAAAACAATTACTATCTAATATAAATATTGGATACTATTTTGGATTACAAAAAAATATAAGTGACCACTATTATGTTTCATTTAATGTAAATATTGAAAAATACCCATATAAACAGATTTTAAAATCAAACAATTTTGATTTCAATAATGGTAATATAAAATTGATTAAATATCATATTTCTAAATTTAATTTGTGAATATCTAAATTTATATTATTATAATATCGACCAAAAAGTAGAATATTTTAATAATTTTTTTAATTAATTATTTATATCACATATTCTTAATATAAATAATACAATAAAACAGGTACTTCCGAAAAATATATTGAAATTGAAGAAGCAAGTAAAAAATGTATTTCGAAAATCTAAAACTAATTTACAATATAAATATAATTGGAAAGATACAAACAAAAATTATCCAAAGAATTAGAATCTTTAAATTTTAAGAGAGAGATTAATCAATTAATTCAAAAAATAAATTAAAGTTTTATAAATTTATGAAAAAAAACAACATTTAAAATCTGAGTATATCCTATAATTGATATATCGAATAATAATATTTTATTTTCAGATCTCGACAAAGCAAATACGTTAAATTCATATTTTAGTTCAATTCAACAAAATAATATTGGAAATTTACCCGAATTTTATAATTTAACTAAACAAAAGTTTGATAATATTGATTTAAATCTTAAAATTATTAAAATATTTTTATATAGATTACAAATTACACATACTTTCGGAACTGATGAGATACCATCTTCTATGTTAAAATTATTATCTAATGAATTATGTAGGTCTTTATATATTATTTTTAATTCATATTTATTATCGGGTAATATACCGAAAATTTGGAAAAAATCTATAATCACACAAATTTAAAAAAATGGTGAACCATCAAATTCAAATAACTATAGGCATATTCAATAACATGTGTAATATATAGAGTATTAGAACGTATTATTTCTAAATAGTCAATTTTTTATTTAATATTTAATAATTTATTAACAAAAAATCAATTGGTTTTATAAGTGGATAATCAACAGAATAACAATTAACAAATGTTTAAAATGTTGGTATAATGAATTGAATAATACAAATTATGTAAATATAATATATATATTGATTTTACAAAAGCTTTTGACGTTGTTTCTCATGAAAAACTATTATTTAAATTAAAATCATACAGTATATCTAATAAAATAATAAAATGGTTTTATAATTTGTTATCGAATAGATCTCAAATTACACGGGTTGAAAATTATTTTTCAAATATTTCTATTGTAAAATCTGGATCGGTTTTAGGTCCAATTTTATTTTTATTATATATTATTGATCTTCCTAGTATATTCTCTTCAAAAATTCATCTTGATTTATTTGTTGATGATACAAAAATATATTTTTGATACGCATATGAGAGTGCAAGATTTCTTTTACAAAATAATTTAAATTTATTTTCACAATGGGCAAATAAATGGCAATTAAATATTTCATTATCAAAATGTGCAGTTATGACTTTAGGGTGGGTACTCCATCAAAATATTTTATAAATAATATTCAATTAGAAAACGTTACTTTTTATAAAGATTTAGGAATAATATTTGAATATAACCTTTTATTTAATAAACATATTGATTATATTTGTAAAAAAGCTTATTTTTCTTTGAATTCAATTTGTAGATGCATTACTAAAAAATCCCCTAGAGCATTATTAAATACATATACAATTTATTGCAGACCAATTTTAGAATATGCATCCATAATTTTGTTACCTTTTTCAAAGGTTAGTAAATTTCGTAGTCTCATAGACCAAATTGAAAGAGTGCAAAGATTATTTACTAGAAGATTAATTACAAGATGCGTAGGATATACAAATTCATCAAATAGTAATTATAAATCATATATAGAGAGATTGGTATATTTTAAATTAGAATCACTTGAAGATTAAAAATAGATCTAACGACAATTTTTACAATTTCAAATAATTATACAGATATAAATATATCTGATATTCTTACATTTCGAATAATTGTAGAACTAGAGGTAATTTAAAAAAATTAAATTTAATACATAATTATGATAATACAATTAAAAATATAATTAATAATAGATCAGTTAATATATAGAATTCATTAAATAATGTTATAATCAAATATGTATCTGTTTCATATTTAAAAAATAAAATAAACAAAATCTGTTTTAACAAACAAATTTTTTTTAACAGAAATTTATAATTTTATATCGATTTATGTTTCATTTTTTATCTTATTTATTGCATTATCTCTTCGGGTTTTTAAAAAAAAAAATTGTTTTTGTTATAGAATATTTGGATATTTTATATATATTTAATTCAAATATACTATAATATAAAATTAATAATTCATTATTATTACAGATAAAGTAGGAAGTATTATTTTATTTTAATTAGTTCTGTATTATATTTTAGTTTTTTATATATATATATATATATATATATATATATATATATATATATTGTGTATATGTTTCAAATGTATTATATTAGTAAAATACAATATTAATAATTTACTATTAATTCAGATTATAGTGATAAGTATTATATTGTTTGTTTCGTAATATTATTGGTTTATTTTATTGTTAACGTGTTCTGTTTGTATATATGTTTACAATTTATTATACAATTAAAATATAACATTAATAATGTACTACCTACAATTATTACAGATTTTGGTAAGTATTATATTATTTGTATGTTTCATTCTAGTATTGATTTAATTGATTTTTAACATATTCTGTTTATAATATATTTAAAATTTATCATTTAAATATTAAACTATATAACTAATAATGTATTACTAAAACAGAGTACAAAGATAAAAATAATTCTATAAAGTTAAAGTAGAAATTGAATATTTCGATGCCACTTACAAAATTAAATATATTTATACCTATAGGCCTATATATATATAAATATATTTATAATTACATTATAGGATAATATTTGAAATTTATATAAAATAAAAATACTCTATAAAAACAATAGTCATGAAATAAGCTCAGTTAATTTATTTTACTTTATAAATGTTATTACATGTAATACCACTTATTATATATGTTGTAATAATAGTATTATAAACAAACTTTAAGAAAGGATTGAGTAGGAAATAATATAAATTAGTTATATCATAAATAAAGTATTATCCATTTTAATATCTCACTATTATTTATATTACATTTTAATTTATTTTATACTTTTGAATATGATGATAGAATACTAGCTCTAGTATACATATATATATATATATATATATATATATATATATTATTAGTGAATTTGTATATGAAAGTATAATTATTGTTATCTCATATTATTTGGTTTTATATTATAATTTGTTTAACATTTATAAAAGTTGCATATCTAATTTTATGTATTTTGTATAAATGTATTTTCTGTATTTTAGTTATGTAACATTTCAAAAAGCATTTATTATGTTTTAAATTTTATAAATGCATTGATTATGTAATATATGTATCTAAATTTCATTTTAGTATCAACCAATGAGCAATCAGGTTATAATGATATTATCAAATGTATATTATAAATTTTATAAAAAGCATTCTTCTTAATATAATTAGCACAAAAGGAGATTTTATCTATTTAATTGTCTGTATTATTGTGTATCATAATTTATCATTATTTGTAATATAAACCACACTACCTAACATAATTAGTGTATGTTTTTTGTGTCTTGCATTTTTTGATTTATTTGTTAAATATATATATGTGTGTGTATTATAGTTGTGTTCATTATATTGAAATAAATCTGACTTTAATGTATATACAAAAATATTTAAACTCGTTTCTATAATTTGTAGTAGTGAATAACCAACTACAACCCTCAATATTACATATATGCTACTATTTAATTTGTTTATATTATTAATTATGTATTAACGATAATTAATGTTAGTGGATATATATGTTCGTGTATAAATATACCATTTTTCAATATATATATATATATATATATATATATATATATATATATAATTAAAGCAACATATTGCATTGAAAGTATAAACATTACAACCTTTCTACCACTATAGTAGCACCTATCAATCTATAGAATATCTAATTGTTATATGGTTTTGTTGTTTAACCCGGGTACTATGTTCATCCCCCTGCATTCTTAGAGATACATGCAGCTGTGTTATGTACTTCAATATTCAACTTCAGATTTACGCAGAATCATCTGTATATAAGATTATTTATATGATATAAGAGAATATTAAAAGGGACGTAATAAATGTATAGAAATGGGCGTAATAAATATATAAAGATGGTAGGAATGAAGAACAGAAACAGGGGCCGGTTATTTCGATACTACAAAATTCGTCTATTCTATATAATATGCGTATACGCATATTATAAGCTAGCGCTTGATACGACTGTTGTTCGGATTACAAATAAATAGCGTAGCCGTTCTTTATCAAGGTGAAATTAGACTCATTAGACGCGAGCGAGGTAAATTAGGACTGCAGTACAACAGGGATGTGTATGTATATATATATATATATATATATATATATATATATATATTATATAATATATGTAGGTTAGAGTTCACACGCGTTACATAGATGTGATGTATATGGTAACTTTGTAATCTTGTGATGTAGTCAGTTATACATGTATTTCGAGTGTCTTTAAAAGTAATTTATATATGCGTATATAATATTTGATATTTTCCTATTTTCAAGCTTCGTCTTTTATCACATAATTCCAGAATCTCATCCATTATCCATGGTTGTTTTCTCAATCATAAACATATAATATAAAACCAATAATAAAATAAATGATGTTTTACAAAATGAAATAAATATATATTATAGAAAAATCTTTTCAGAATAATTTATCATTGAAAAAAATTATTTTTAATTCAATTTAAATTGTAAAGAATATAACAAAAATACAATAAATCAATAATGATAAATTTGATAAAATCCTAAATTAAAAAAATACAAAAATATATTATGTAATATTAACTGATATGTAATGTCTACAATTTATGATTAACAATTTATATTGGTATTTTATAACTTATATATATGATTTAAATTATATCTTTTATATCCGATTAGAATTTATAATTAATATATATTAAAATTATATAACTTAATAATTATTACTTAATAATTACTTAATAATTACTACTTATTAACTAAATATATATATATATATATATATATATATATATATATATATATATATATATATAGTATATGCACTATATATATAAATATATATCAAAATATTCAACTATATATATATATATATATGTTCCTCTTTGCATATTTGCCTTTAATAACTACTGTATACAGTCGGTATACCGTCACCTTGTATTTTAATGTTGAATCCCACTTATGGTACCAATATTGTGTAGGCCGGTTCTACCGCGTGAAGCCTACGGCGATTGAGTTGATTCAACAATATTGGTTTTACAGTTTTTTTAGGTATCTCAATAGGCAATAATAATGCTTAATAAATATTAAAATGTATGAACGGATCAAATGATTAAACCTACACGGTATTCAATTGATTAAATTTAAGTTTGAGTTAACTCAACTATGATTATAATAATATCGCGCGATACGGGTATCATCATAACCTATAGGCGCACTATAGTGAGCGTATATGCTCACATCTCTACATATAAGTGGTATACGTATAGTGTATAGCAACCTTTAGAAGTTCTAGAGCTCCCCTGTTGTTCACATGCTAAATAGCAACATATCCTCCGACAATACTGCATCAATACTTATAGACTTTATAGTTGATTCTATGTACATTTGTTTGAATATGATATGTTATTTATCCTTTATTATGTAGATTATAGCGTATAATATATTATATATAATAGACATTATACATATAATTATATAATATATTTGTAAAAATTAATAATTTTAGTATAAAATATAAATTAGTTATTGTTATAGTTTTTGTTATTTTGGTGGGGTACTTTCATAACATCCTTAAACTTAAGTTAGATTATAAATCTAATTAGGTGAAGTTTTCACTTATGATCATATGACTAAAATGTACCTTCTAATCAGTTATTATAACATATATGTTAATGCATACATAGGGTGTTAACAAGAACCGATCATTTATTTTACACAATTTTATAATATCACCTCTAAATATCAATGTAAGACATATATCAATGGTCAGATAATGGCGTATACCTGAGTCCTACTAGAAAACTGAGCCACGCATGATATATATATATATATATATATATATATATATATATATATATTCTAGTACTTAATTAATTTATTATTTATTTACTTTATTACTTATTATTTGATTAAAAAAAGTGGTTTTAAAAATACATATTTAATGAAGTATTAATACTGGTAATAATATATTTGAAGCTATGTCGCATATACTGATCATGACGGCAATGCAAGGAAAGGAACGGGCAGCACTAAACAATAATAGCATCAATATAGAAATATAATCTCTCTGTAAATCTAACGAAGAATTTATTTAGGTCCACAGTCGAATCCATCCTTGTATATGGTTCCATCACATTGAAATTAACATCATATTTAGATAAAAAGATTGATGGAGCATTTAACTGCCTGTGTGGCTCAGTGGCTAAGGCGTCAGACACACAAGCAGTAGGACACGGGTTCGAGCCTCGTCCGGACCATTAATTAATTTTATAAAATGGGTCTTACAATATTATTTAGAAGTGGTCTTATATAATTGTGTATAAATAAATGATCGGCTCTCGTTAAAACCACGGATGCCTTAACATGAAAGCGGCTTCGAAGGGACATTAGAGCCATATATGGTTATAAGTGAAAACGTCATCTAAGTTACTGGATGGGATGAAAGGTTTCCACCAAATACAAATATTAATTATTATATTGTAGTATTATTAATCTTATTACTAGAATTAATAAATGTTTAATGAGAAAATGAACATTAACCTTGTTTCAAAATTCATTCTGTGATACTTTATTATTTTGATTTCGATAAATATCCATTAAATTCGTTATTTTCATTAATAGTTGATATCCGCATCAGTCCGTTATTATCATATATTTCTCAAACTCACATATACACACACACACATATATATATTATCATATACGATAACGATGAAATAAGGATATATATATATATATCATATATTATACAAACAAATTGGATAAGGATATATTTCAACTTCGCATATGGTGACGATTCCATATTTCTGTAGAATAAAAGTATACATATCATATAGGTGACTAATATGATAGCACGTGTTACCACTATATATGGTTATATATGTATATACGTATAAGTACGAATTAACTAGCCGTGGTATTACTATCTACATTGTATTAAAGCCCATAACTTATGGTGATATAGGCGTTCTCTATAACGAAATTCGATTAATAATAATTTATTTGAATTCATATTTATACATATATATTTATATATACCAAAGGGGTATTTATACATTTAATCAATCACATATGTCAACCTTAGAATTAAACTAACATAACATTAAATTAATGATATATTCGAATTTAGATGTTAATGTTATGCAATTATAATCTATAGAACTTCACGTATCACATATCAAATAAATCGATAAAATGATCACCCGCTAAATTGATATTCAGCCTTTGAAAAGCCTTTGCATAATTAATTCATTAATGATAAGAACCCAAACATAACGGAATCATAGAAAAACTACAAATATGCTATATTCCTAAACTCATAAATGTATACAAATACTACAACCTATAACTTCATATATTGTAGAATACCTTGTTATAACCAGTTATACGAGGTCATAACCGATTGATGTCAATGTCACAACATGATGTCAATGATAGCATCAAAAACGTGCAATATAAATGAATTTGGTTATGGGTTTTAGTCCAAATTGTACTCATAAAGATTTACAAAAGGTTATAAGTAGAACTGTCAAGTATCAGTTATATAGTTTTATAGTGAATATGCAGGTCGTATATAAAATTAAACACTTTAGAAACCCCCGGGGGCATTATCTAACGGTTAGTAGTACGTATTGTCCCCGGGTGAACATCGCGCAGTAACAATAGTAAACATCCAGAGCACCGACTAGCAGACAACAATGGGAATCCATAACGTGACCTGTGATCGGCCACCTCGGTACCATGCCTATTTGCAAGTTATTCATTCTTTGTTGTTCATCTACCATTAGGTATTATCGGATAATGTAATATGAATGTATTAGTTCACACTAATAATAATGATCATTTGTATGGTATATGAGATAGTATTGACATATACGGTATATGATAACATTTATATAATATATATGTAGTGATATGCATCACTTAGAATAATGCAGTGAGATGTATGACTAAGTATAATGCAGTGGTACGCATGACAGCATTAACACTGACTAACGCTTCCGAGAAGTCATCAGTTAATCGTAATACGTTAGTGATACATTACCTATATATGTAAATATCATACATAGGTATATATACCTATATATTAATTATTATAATGTAATATATAAATATATATATATTATTTAGATAGTTACCAGAGAATCAACTATATAGTCAGTAATATCTACATGGCTATTATTTGTTGTGAATTATATATATATATATATATATATATATATATATATATTTATATATAATATATTATATATATATGTTAATAGTAAATGATTTGTTTATATAATAAATAATAATTATAATATTAAGATTTAAGTATATATTTTAAAGTATTAATCACTATGTATATGTTATTATTAAGATGGGCTAATTACATGTTAAAATTATATTATTTTAAGCGTATAGTCTATTGGAATAATATACATATATATATAAAATTAATTATATTTTATTTTTTTTAAATATCATATCATACAAAATAAATGATTGTTTTTTTATTAAAATAGTTTTTGAATAACATTTATATATTAATGTGTTTGACTCATTTTAGATACTCACATTAATAGATAATTATGTGACAATATTAAGATAGTATCATTTATGTAGATTACGAGATTTACAAAATTCATTAATTAGAACATCTCTAGATGAAATATCACTAGAACGACATCATATATTATACCATATAGTTATAAATAAATTAATTAACAGTAAAAAATTATCAAATGTATTTATAATTCTAGAAGTAGTTCATATGAACTAAGATATATTATATATAATAAAATTGATTTTAATATGTTAATTGGTGAAAATAATTTTAGTGTAGGGAATTGTCATATATTACTTATAAAAATTCCATTGTTAATAAAAATAAAAATAAAACTACAGGTTCTAGATGACTTACCGGTAATAAAGATGAAAATATTAAAAATAACAATTTAAATATATATTATGCTAATGCTCGTAGTATTAGAAATAAAATGAATATTTTGGAATTTTTAATTTCATCTAATACATATGACATAATATGTTTAGTTGAAACATTCTTAACAGTAGATGATAGAGATTCTCTATATTTAATCGGTGCAAAAAATTATATACTATTTAGATACGATAAATTAATTCATAGAGGAGGTGTTGCGATAATTTATAAATCTAGTTTATGTCCTGTAAGAAATTTTATTTCAGACATAGATGTTCAATATATATTGTATATTAATATATAATAGTATATATTTAAAAATTAATTCATAAATTTCATTTAATATTATATGTGTTTATATACCTCCAGATTGTAATGAAGTATCTCATGAACAGATATGTAAATTATTTGATATAACCTAACAAAATAATAATTTTTCTATAATTATAGGAGATTTTAATTTACCAAATTTTAATTGGAAAGAATATACATTTCCTAGTTACCCAAAAAGTTATGCATTCGATTACAATTCGATTATTAAACATTCATTTTCACAATTAATAAATAAGCCAACTCGTAATAATAATAAAATTGATTAACTTTTTACTAATCAAAAACAATTACTATCTAATATAAATATTGGATACTATTTTGGATTACAAAAAAATATAAGTGACTACTATTATGTTTCATTTAATGTAAATATTGAAAAATACCCATATAAACAGATTTTAAAATCAAACAATTTTGATTTCAATAATGGTAATATAAAATTGATTAAATATCATATTTCTAAATTTAATTTGTGAATATCTAAATTTAAATTATTATAATATCGACCAAAAAGTAGAATATTTTAATAATTTTTTTAATTAATTATTTATATCACATATTCTTAATATAAATAATACAATAAAACAGGTACTTCCGAAAAATATATTGAAATTGAAGAAGCAAGTAAAAAATGTATTTCGAAAATCTAAAACTAATTTACAATATAAATATAATTGGAAAGATACAAACAAAAATTATCCAAAGAATTAGAATCTTTAAATTTTAAGAGAGAGATTAATGCAATTAATTCAAAAAATAAATTAAAGTTTTATAAATTTATGAAAAAAAGACAACATTTAAAATCTGAGTATATCCTATAATTGATATATCGAATAATAATATTTTATTTTCAGATCTCGACAAAGCAAATACGTTAAATTCATATTTTAGTTCAATTCAACAAAATAATATTGGAAATTTACCCGAATTTTATAATTTAACTAAACAAAAGTTTGATAATATTGATTTAAATCTTAAAATTATTAAAATATTTTTAAATAGATTACAAATTACACATACTTTCGGAACTGATGAGATACCATCTTCTATGTTAAAATTATTATCTAATGAATTATGTAGGTCTTTATATATTATTTTTAATTCATATTTATTATCGGGTAATATACCGAAAATTTGGAAAAAATCTATAATCACACAAATTTAAAAAAATGGTGAACCATCAAATTCAAATAACTATAGGCATATTCAATAACATGTGTAATATATAGAGTATTAGAACGTATTATTTCTAAATAGTCAATTTTTTATTTAATATTTAATAATTTATTAACAAAAAATCAATTGGTTTTATAAGTGGATAATCAACAGAATAACAATTAACAAATGTTTAAAATGTTGGTATAATGAATTGAATAATACAAATTATGTAAATATAATATATATATTGATTTTACAAAAGCTTTTGACGTTGTTTCTCATGAAAAACTATTATTTAAATTAAAATCATACAGTATATCTAATAAAATAATAAAATGGTTTTATAATTTGTTATCGAATAGATCTCAAATTACACGGGTTGAAAATTATTTTTCAAATATTTCTATTGTAAAATCTGGATCGGTTTTAGGTCCAATTTTATTTTTATTATATATTATTGATCTTCCTAGTATATTCTCTTCAAAAATTCATCTTGATTTATTTGCTGATGATACAAAAATATATTTTTGATACGCATATGAGAGTGCAAGATTTCTTTTACAAAATAATTTAAATTTATTTTCACAATGGGCAAATAAATGGCAATTAAATATTTCATTATCAAAATGTGCAGTTATGACTTTAGGGTGGGTACTCCATCAAAATATTTTATAAATAATATTCAATTAGAAAACGTTACTTTTTATAAAGATTTAGGAATAATATTTGAATATAACCTTTTATTTAATAAACATATTGATTATATTTGTAAAAAAGCTTATTTTTCTTTGAATTCAATTTGTAGATGCATTACTACAAAATCCCCTAGAGCATTATTAAATACATATACAATTTATTGCAGACCAATTTTAGAATATGCATCCATAATTTTGTTACCTTTTTCAAAGGTTAGTAAATTTCGTAGTCTCATAGACCAAATTGAAAGAGTGCAAAGATTATTTACTAGAAGATTAATTACAAGATGCGTAGGATATACAAATTCATCAAATAGTAATTATAAATCATATATAGAGAGATTGGTATATTTTAAATTAGAATCACTTGAAGATTAAAAATAGATCTAACGACAATTTTTACAATTTCAAATAATTATACAGATATAAATATATCTGATATTCTTACATTTCGAATAATTGTAGAACTAGAGGTAATTTAAAAAAATTAAATTTAATACATAATTATGATAATACAATTAAAAATATAATTAATAATAGATCAGTTAATATATAGAATTCATTAAATAATGTTATAATCAAATATGTATCTGTTTCATATTTAAAAAATAAAATAAACAAAATCTGTTTTAACAAACAAATTTTTTTTAACAGAAATTTATAATTTTATATCGATTTATGTTTCATTTTTTATCTTATTTATTGCATTATCTCTTCGGGTTTTTAAAAAAAAAAATTATTTTGTTATAGAATATTTGGATATTTTATATATATTTAATTCAAATATACTATAATATAAAATTAATAATTCATTATTATTACAGATAAAGTAGGAAGTATTATTTTATTTTAATTAGTTCTGTATTATATTTTAGTTTTTTATATATATATATATATATATATATATATATTGTGTATATGTTTCAAATGTATTATATTAGTAAAATACAATATTAATAATTTACTATTAATTCAGATTATAGTGATAAGTATTATATTGTTTGTTTCGTAATATTATTGGTTTATTTTATTGTTAACGTGTTCTGTTTGTATATATGTTTACAATTTATTATACAATTAAAATATAACATTAATAATGTACTACCTACAATTATTACAGATTTTGGTAAGTATTATATTATTTGTATGTTTCATTCTAGTATTGATTTAATTGATTTTTAACATATTCTGTTTATAATATATTTAAAATTTATCATTTAAATATTAAACTATATAACTAATAATGTATTACTAAAACAGAGTACAAAGATAAAAATAATTCTATAAAGTTAAAGTAGAAATTGAATATTTCGATGCCACTTACAAAATTAAATATATTTATACCTATAGGCCTATATATATATAAATATATTTATAATTACATTATAGGATAATATTTGAAATTTATATAAAATAAAAATACTCTATAAAAACAATAGTCATGAAATAAGCTCAGTTAATTTATTTTACTTTATAAATGTTATTACATGTAATACCACTTATTATATATGTTGTAATAATAGTATTATAAACAAACTTTAAGAAAGGATTGAGTAGGAAATAATATAAATTAGTTATATCATAAATAAAGTATTATCCATTTTAATATCTCACTATTATTTATATTACATTTTAATTTATTTTATACTTTTGAATATGATGATAGAATACTAGCTCTAGTATACATATATATATATATATATATATATATATATAGATATATATATATATATATATATATATATTATTAGTGAATTTGTATATGAAAGTATAATTATTGTTATCTCATATTATTTGGTTTTATATTATAATTTGTTTAACATTTATAAAAGTTGCATATCTAATTTTATGTATTTTGTATAAATGTATTTTCTGTATTTTAGTTATGTAACATTTCAAAAAGCATTTATTATGTTTTAAATTTTATAAATGCATTGATTATGTAATATATGTATCTAAATTTCATTTTAGTATCAACCAATGAGCAATCAGGTTATAATGATATTATCAAATGTATATTATAAATTTTATAAAAAGCATTCTTCTTAATATAATTAGCACAAAAGGAGATTTTATCTATTTAATTGTCTGTATTATTGTGTATCATAATTTATCATTAATTGTAATATAAACCACACTACCTAACATAATTAGTGTATGTTTTTTGTGTCTTGCATTTTTTGATTTATTTGTTAAATATATATATGTGTGTGTATTATAGTTGTGTTCATTATATTGAAATAAATCTGACTTTAATGTATATACAAAAATATTTAAACTCGTTTCTATAATTTGTAGTAGTGAATAACCAACTACAACCCTCAATATTACATATATGCTACTATTTAATTTGTTTATATTATTAATTATGTATTAACGATAATTAATGTTAGTGGATATATATGTTCGTGTATAAATATACCATTTTTCAATATATATATATATATATATATATATATATAATTAAAGCAACATATTGCATTGAAAGTATAAACATTACAACCTTTCTACCACTATAGTAGCACCTATCAATCTATAGAATATCTAATTGTTATATGGTTTTGTTGTTTAACCCGGGTACTATGTTCATCCCCCTGCATTCTTAGAGATACATGCAGCTGTGTTATGTACTTCAATATTCAACTTCAGATTTACGCAGAATCATCTGTATATAAGATTATTTATATGATATAAGAGAATATTAAAAGGGACGTAATAAATGTATAGAAATGGGCGTAATAAATATATAAAGATGGTAGGAATGAAGAACAGAAACAGGGGCCGGTTATTTCGATACTACAAAATTCGTCTATTCTATATAATATGCGTATACGCATATTATAAGCTAGCGCTTGATACGACTGTTGTTCGGATTACAAATAAATAGCGTAGCCGTTCTTTATCAAGGTGAAATTAGACTCATTAGACGCGAGCGAGGTAAATTAGGACTGCAGTACAACAGGGATGTGTATGTATATATATATATATATATATATATATATATATATATTATATAATATATGTAGGTTAGAGTTCACACGCGTGACATAGATGTGATGTATATGGTAACTTTGTAATCTTGTGATGTAGTCAGTTATACATGTATATCGAGTGTCTTTAAAAGTAATTTATATATGCGTATATAATATTTGATATTTTCCTATTTTCAAGCTTCGTCTTTTATCACATAATTCCAGAATCTCATCCATTATCCATGGTTGTTTTCTCAATCATAAACATATAATATAAAACCAATAATAAAATAAATTATGTTTTACAAAATGAAATAAATATATATTATAGAAAAATCTTTTCAGAATAATTTATCATTGAAAAAAATTATTTTTAATTCAATTTAAATTGTAAAGAATATAACAAAAATACAATAAATCAATAATGATAAATTTGATAAAATCCTAAATTAAAAAAATACAAAAATATATTATGTAATATTAACTGATATGTAATGTCTACAATTTATGATTAACAATTTATATTGGTATTTTATAACTTATATATATGATTTAAATTATATCTTTTATATCCGATTAGAATTTATAATTAATATATATTAAAATTATATAACTTAATAATTATTACTTAATAATTACTTAATAATTACTACTTATTAACTAAATATATATATATATATATATATATATATAGTATATGCACTATATATATAAATATATATCAAAATATTCAACTATATATATATATATATATGTTCCTCTTTGCATATTTGCCTTTAATAACTACTGTATACAGTCGGTATACCGTCACCTTGTATTTTAATGTTGAATCCCACTTATGGTACCAATATTGTGTAGGCCGGTTCTACCGCGTGAAGCCTACGGCGATTGAGTTGATTCAACAATATTGGTTTTACAGTTTTTTTAGGTATCTCAATAGGCAATAATAATGCTTAATAAATATTAAAATGTATGAACGGATCAAATGATTAAACCTACACGGTATTCAATTGATTAAATTTAAGTTTGAGTTAACTCAACTATGATTATAATAATATCGCGCGATACGGGTATCATCATAACCTATAGGCGCACTATAGTGAGGGTATATGCTCACATCTCTACATATAAGTGGTATACGTATAGTGTATAGCAACCTTTAGAAGTTCTAGAGCTCCCCTGTTGTTCACATGCTAAATAGCAACATATCCTCCGACAATACTGCATCAATACTTATAGACTTTATAGTTGATTCTATGTACATTTGTTTGAATATGATATGTTATTTATCCTTTATTATGTAGATTATAGCGTATAATATATTATATATAATAGACATTATACATATAATTATATAATATATTTGTAAAAATTAATAATTTTAGTATAAAATATAAATTAGTTATTGTTATAGTTTTTGTTATTTTGGTGGGGTACTTTCATAACATCCTTAAACTTAAGTTAGATTATAAATCTAATTAGGTGAAGTTTTCACTTATGATCATATGACTAAAATGTACCTTCTAATCAGTTATTATAACATATTTGTTAATGCATACATAGGGTGTTAACAAGAACCGATCATTTATTTTACACAATTTTATAATATCACCTCTAAATATCAATGTAAGACATATATCAATGGTCAGATAATGGCGTATACCTGAGTCCTACTAGAAAACTGAGCCACGCATGATATATATATATATATATATATATATATATATTCTAGTACTTAATTAATTTATTATTTATTTACTTTATTACTTATTATTTGATTAAAAAAAGTGGTTTTAAAAATACATATTTAATGAAGTATTAATACTGGTAATAATATATTTGAAGCTATGTCGCATGTACTGATCATGACGTCAATGCAAGGAAAGGAACGGGCCGCACTAAACAATAATAGCATCAATATAGAAATATAATCTCTCTGTAAATCTAACGAAGAATTTATTTAGGTCCACAGTCGAATCCATCCTTGTATATGGTTCCATCACATTGAAATTAACATCATATTTAGATAAAAAGATTGATGGAGCATTTAACTGCATGTGTGGCTCAGTGGCTAAGGCGTCAGACACACAAGCAGTAGGACACGGGTTCGAGCCTCGTCCGGACCATTAATTAATTTTATAAAATGGGTCTTACAATATTATTTAGAAGTGGTCTTATATAATTGTGTATAAATAAATGATCGGCTCTCGTTAAAACCATGGATGCCTTAACATGAAAGCGGCTTCGAAGGGACATTAGAGCCATATATGGTTATAAGTGAAAACGTCATCTAAGTTACTGGATGGGATGAAAGGTTTCCACCAAATACAAATATTAATTATTATATTGTAGTATTATTAATCTTATTACTAGAATTAATAAATGTTTAATGAGAAAATGAACATTAACCTTGTTTCAAAATTCATTCTGTGATACTTTATTATTTTGATTTCGATAAATATCCATTAAATTCGTTATTTTCATTAATAGTTGATATCCGCATCAGTCCGTTATTATCATATATTTCTCAAACTCACATATACACACACACATATATATATTATCATATACGATAACGATGAAATAAGGATATATATATATATATATCATATATTATACAAACCAATTGGATAAGGATATATTTCAACTTCGCATATGGTGACGATTCCATATTTCTGTAGAATAAAAGTATACATATCATATAGGTGACTAATATGATAGCACGTGTTACCACTATATATGGTTATATATGTATATACGTATAAGTACGAATTAACTAGCCGTGGTATTACTATCTACATTGTATTAAAGCCCATAACTTATGGTGATATAGGCGTTCTCTATAACGAAATTCGATTAATAATAATTTATTTGAATTCATATTTATACATATATATTTATATATACCAAAGGGGTATTTATACATTTAATCAATCACATATGTCAACCTTAGAATTAAACTAACATAACATTAAATTAATGATATATTCGAATTTAGATGTTAATGTTATGCAATTATAATCTATAGAACTTCACGTATCACATATACACATATCAAATAAATCGATAAAATGATCACCCGCTAAATTGATATTCAGCCTTTGAAAAGCCTTTGCATAATTAATTCATTAATGATAAGAACCCAAACATAACGGAATCATAGAAAAACTACAAATATGCTATATTCCTAAACTCATAAATGTATACAAATACTACAACATATAACTTCATATATTGTAGAATACCTTGTTATAACCAGTTATACGAGGTCATAACCGATTGATGTCAATGTCACAACATGATGTCAATGATAGCATCAAAAACGTGCAATATAAATGAATTTGGTTATGGGTTTTAGTCCAAATTGTACTCATAAAGATTTACAAAAGGTTATAAGTAGAACTGTCAAGTATCAGTTATATAGTTTTATAGTGAATATGCAGGTCGTATATAAAATTAAACACTTTAGAAACCCCCGGGGGCATTATCTAACGGTTAGTAGTACGTATTGTCCCCGGGTGAACATCGCGCAGTAACAATAGTAAACATCCAGAGCACCGACTAGCAGACAACAATGGGAATCCATAACGTGACCTGTGATCGGCCACCTCGGTACCATGCCTATTTGCAAGTTATTCATTCTTTGTTGTTCATCTACCATTAGGTATTATCGGATAATGTAATATGAATGTATTAGTTCACACTAATAATAATGATCATTTGTATGGTATATGAGATAGTATTGACATATACGGTATATGATAACATTTATATAATATATATGTAGTGATATGCATCACTTAGAATAATGCAGTGAGATGTATGACTAAGTATAATGCAGTGGTACGCATGACAGCATTAACACTGACTAACGCTTCCGAGAAGTCATCAGTTAATCGTAATACGTTAGTGATACATTACCTATATATGTAAATATCATACATAGGTATATATACCTATATATTAATTATTATAATGTAATATATAAATATATATATATTATTTAGATAGTTACCAGAGAATCAACTATATAGTCAGTAATATCTACATGGCTATTATTTGTTGTGAATTATATATATATATATATATATATATATATATTTATATATAATATATTATATATATATGTTAATAGTAAATGATTTGTTTATATAATAAATAATAATTATAATATTAAGATTTAAGTATATATTTTAAAGTATTAATCACTATGTATATGTTATTATTAAGATGGGCTAATTATATGTTAAAATTATATTATTTTAAGCGTATAGTCTATTGGAATAATATACATATATATATAAAATTAATTATATTTTATTTTTTTTAAATATCATATCATACAAAATAAATGATTGTTTTTTTATTAAAATAGTTTTTGAATAACATTTATATATTAATGTGTTTGACTCATTTTAGATACTCACATTAATAGATAATTATGTGACAATATTAAGATAGTATCATTTATGTAGATTACGAGATTTACAAAATTCATTAATTAGAACATCTCTAGATGAAATATCACTAGAACGACATCATATATTATACCATATAGTTATAAATAAATTAATTAACAGTAAAAAATTATCAAATGTATTTATAATTCTAGAAGTAGTTCATATGAACTAAGATATATTATAAATAATAAAATTGATTTTAATATGTTAATTGGTGAAAATAATTTTAGTGTAGGGAATTGTCATATATTACTTATAAAAATTCCATTGTTAATAAAAATAAAAATAAAACTACAGGTTCTAGATGACTTACCGGTAATAAAGATGAAAATATTAAAAATAACAATTTAAATATATATTATGCTAATGCTCGTAGTATTAGAAATAAAATGAATATTTTGGAATTTTTAATTTCATCTAATACATATGACATAATATGTTTAGTTGAAACATTCTTAACAGTAGATGATAGAGATTCTCTATATTTAATCGGTGCAAAAAATTATATACTATTTAGATACGATAAATTAATTCATAGAGGAGGTGTTGCGATAATTTATAAATCTAGTTTATGTCCTGTAAGAAATTTTATTTCAGACATAGATGTTCAATATATATTGTATATTAATATATAATAGTATATATTTAAAAATTAATTCATAAATTTCATTTAATATTATATGTGTTTATATACCTCCAGATTGTAATGAAGTATCTCATGAACAGATATGTAAATTATTTGATATAACCTAACAAAATAATAATTTTTCTATAATTATAGGAGATTTTAATTTACCAAATTTTAATTGGAAAGAATATACATTTCCTAGTTACCCAAAAAGTTATGCATTCGATTACAATTCGATTATTAAACATTCATTTTCACAATTAATAAATAAGCCAACTCGTAATAATAATAAAATTGATTAACTTTTTACTAATCAAAAACAATTACTATCTAATATAAATATTGGATACTATTTTGGATTACAAAAAAATATAAGTGACTACTATTATGTTTCATTTAATGTAAATATTGAAAAATACCCATATAAACAGATTTTAAAATCAAACAATTTTGATTTCAATAATGGTAATATAAAATTGATTAAATATCATATTTCTAAATTTAATTTGTGAATATCTAAATTTAAATTATTATAATATCGACCAAAAAGTAGAATATTTTAATAATTTTTTTAATTAATTATTTATATCACATATTCTTAATATAAATAATACAATAAAACAGGTACTTCCGAAAAATATATTGAAATTGAAGAAGCAAGTAAAAAATGTATTTCGAAAATCTAAAACTAATTTACAATATAAATATAATTGGAAAGATACAAACAAAAATTATCCAAAGAATTAGAATCTTTAAATTTTAAGAGAGAGATTAATGCAATTAATTCAAAAAATAAATTAAAGTTTTATAAATTTATGAAAAAAAGACAACATTTAAAATCTGAGTATATCCTATAATTGATATATCGAATAATAATATTTTATTTTCAGATCTCGACAAAGCAAATACGTTAAATTCATATTTTAGTTCAATTCAACAAAATAATATTGGAAATTTACCCGAATTTTATAATTTAACTAAACAAAAGTTTGATAATATTGATTTAAATCTTAAAATTATTAAAATATTTTTAAATAGATTACAAATTACACATACTTTCGGAACTGATGAGATACCATCTTCTATGTTAAAATTATTATCTAATGAATTATGTAGGTCTTTATATATTATTTTTAATTCATATTTATTATCGGGTAATATACCGAAAATTTGGAAAAAATCTATAATCACACCAATTTTAAAAAATGGTGAACCATCAAATTCAAATAACTATAGGCATATTCAATAACATGTGTAATATATAGAGTATTAGAACGTATTATTTCTAAATAGTCAATTTTTTATTTAATATTTAATAATTTATTAACAAAAAATCAATTGGTTTTATAAGTGGATAATCAACAGAATAACAATTAACAAATGTTTAAAATGTTGGTATAATGAATTGAATAATACAAATTATGTAAATATAATATATATATTGATTTTACAAAAGCTGTTGACGTTGTTTCTCATGAAAAACTATTATTTAAATTAAAATCATACAGTATATCTAATAAAATAATAAAATGGTTTTATAATTTGTTATCGAATAGATCTAAAATTACACGGGTTGAAAATTATTTTTCAAATATTTCTATTGTAAAATCTGGATCGGTTTTAGGTCCAATTTTATTTTTATTATATATTATTGATCTTCCTAGTATATTCTCTTCAAAAATTCATCTTGATTTATTTGCTGATGATACAAAAATATATTTTTGATACGCATATGAGAGTGCAAGATTTCTTTTACAAAATAATTTAAATTTATTTTCACAATGGGCAAATAAATGGCAATTAAATATTTCATTATCAAAATGTGCAGTTATGACTTTAGGGTGGGTACTCCATCAACATATTTTATAAATAATATTCAATTAGAAAACGTTACTTTTTATAAAGATTTAGGAATAATATTTGAATATAACCTTTTATTTAATAAACATATTGATTATATTTGTAAAAAAGCTTATTTTTCTTTGAATTCAATTTGTAGATGCATTACTACAAAATCCCCTAGAGCATTATTAAATACATATACAATTTATTGCAGACCAATTTTAGAATATGCATCCATAATTTTGTTACCTTTTTCAAAGGTTAGTAAATTTCGTAGTCTCATAGACCAAATTGAAAGAGTGCAAAGATTATTTACTAGAAGATTAATTACAAGATGCGTAGGATATACAAATTCATCAAATAGTAATTATAAATCATATATAGAGAGATTGGTATATTTTAAATTAGAATCACTTGAAGATTAAAAATAGATCTAACGACAATTTTTACAATTTCAAATAATTATACAGATATAAATATATCTGATATTCTTACATTTCGAATAATTGTAGAACTAGAGGTAATTTAAAAAAATTAAATTTAATACATAATTATGATAATACAATTAAAAATATAATTAATAATAGATCAGTTAATATATAGAATTCATTAAATAATGTTATAATCAAATATGTATCTGTTTCATATTTAAAAAATAAAATAAACAAAATCTGTCTTAACAAACACATTTTTTTTAACAGAAATTTATAATTTTATATCGATTTATGTTTCATTTTTTATCTTATTTATTGCATTATCTCTTCGGGTTTTTAAAAAAAAAAATTGTTTTTGTTATAGAATATTTGGGTTTTTATATATATTTAATTCAAATATACTATAATATAAAATTAATAATTCATTATTATTACAGATAAAGTAGGAAGTATTATTTTATTTTAATTAGTTCTGTATTATATTTTAGTTTTTTATATATATATATATATATATATATATATATATATATATATATATATTGTGTATATGTTTCAAATGTATTATATTAGTAAAATACAATATTAATAATTTACAATTAATTCAGATTATAGTGATAAGTATTATATTGTTTGTTTCGTAATATTATTGGTTTATTTTATTGTTAACGTGTTCTGTTTGTATATATGTTTACAATTTATTATACAATTAAAATATAACATTAATAATGTACTACCTACAATTATTACAGATTTTGGTAAGTATTATATTATTTGTATGTTTCATTCTAGTATTGATTTAATTGATTTTTAACATATTCTGTTTATAATATATTTAAAATTTATCATTTAAATATTAAACTATATAACTAATAATGTATTACTAAAACAGAGTACAAAGATAAAAATAATTCTATAAAGTTAAAGTAGAAATTGAATATTTCGATGCCACTTACAAAATAATGTATTTTATTTCTATTTTCGTTTATTTTTACGATATCTTTTATTTCTATTTTGATAATTTTCGTTTTACTATATAATTTATTTCTACTTTCGATTGTTTTTCTTTTATTTACGGATACTGTAAAACGTTTTAATTTCTTTAATTTTTTAATTTCATATTATTCTTTGTTTATTTCTATAACGTATGTTATCAATAGAAAATATTTATACTTTATACTTTCGATTATATTTTCTGCTATGTATTTGCTTAAATAAATTATCAATTAATAATAATAATAATAATAATAATAACACTAATAATAATAATAATAATAATAATAATAATAATAATAATAATAATAATAATAATAATAATAATAATAATAATAATAATAATAATAATAATAATAATAATAATAATAATAATAATAATAATAATAATAATAATAATAATAATAATAATAATAATAATAATAATAATAATAATAATAATAATAATAATAATAATAATAATAATAATAATAATAATAATAATAATAATAATAATAATAATAATAATAATAATAATAATAATAATAATAATAATAATAATAATAATAATAATAATAATAATAATAATAATAATAATAATAATAATAATAATAATAATAATAATAATAATAATATTATTAATAATTTTTTTAATAATTATTAATAATTATAATATAATTTTATGTTGGACTCTAATATTAAATTGGTTTTCAACAAATTTACAAATAAATATGAGCTTCATAAATTAGTTGATAATAAGATTGACTGGCATTCAAAAATTCCCGAAGTTGATTATGAGAAGTGGTCCACATCGTTTATAACATATCAAAAATCGTTTTCTTCTAATGACAATTCAACCTGACTATCAAATTCATCTAATTTAAAAGTTATGTTTTCAAATTGTCGCAGTGTTAGAAACAAACTACCTTATTTAGAGTTAATTCTTAGTTCTAACATGTATGATATTGTTTGTCTTGTTGAAACATTTCTAACAAATGTTGATACTGATGCTTTACTCCTTTTTGGTAATACTAACTATAAAATATATCGTAATGATAGGAAATCTCATTCAGGTGGTGTAGCGATAATCTGCAAATCTAATTTAAATCCAATTCAATTATATTTCAATAATTTTAATAATATTGAGCATATTACTCTTGTACTACATTCTACTAAAAATATAAGATTATATTGTATTTATCGTCCACCTTCAACTGATTTTAACACTCATAAATCGATTTGTAAATTTTTATTTGCACTATGTGATACAATTTCACCTACTATTATTGTAGGAGATTTCAACTTACCTCTTTATAATTGGAATGATAATACATTTCCTAATTACCCATCAACATATTGCGAATTTGAAAATAGTCTATGTCAAAACTCACTCATTCAATTAATTACTTTTCCAACTCGTAATAATAATTTGCTGGATTTATTACTAACCAATAATCCTATGATTATTTCGAAAATTAATGAATGTCCCCCTTTTGGATTTGGTAAATATATTAATGACCATATATCATTTTCATTTTCTCTACCTTTCCAAGCTAATTTAAAAATAAATCAAAAAGTTGGGCTAAATTTTAGAAAGTCTAATTTATATAGTATACATCAATCCCTTTCTTCTATTGATTGGAATTTATTATTATCCAATTCAACAGATATTAATAATATGTTTAATATTTTTTATAATACTTTATATAATATTATTAATGATAATGTTCCAGCTTATAAACATATCAAAAATAAAAAAACGTATCCAAAATATATTCTACGTTTAAAAGTAAAATGTTTAAAATATTATAAAACTAGATTAGATTCACATAATAATTTTATAAATTGGAAAAATATTAAAAAATTATTAGATTATAACATTACAAAATTAACTATCGATAGAGAAACATTAATTTTATCATCTAATGACAAATCACGATTTTATAATTATATTAATTCAAGATGTTCCTCTTTTTCCACTATAGGTCCCATTAAATCAGACGATAATACATATATTTTTTCAGATACAGTTAAATCTAATATACTCAATAATCAATTTTCTTCTGTATTTATTAATGATAATGATAATATTCCTCATTTATCTCCACCTAAACATAATTCAACTATAAATAACTTTTTATTCTATAGGCATAACATAAGAAAGCATCTAATAAATCTCTCACTATCATGTACATTGCCACCAGATAATATCCCTTCAATATTTTTCAAACAATTCTCATATGAACTATCTATTCCACTTACGATATTATTTAATAAAACTTTATCAGCTGGTGTATGTCCTGACATGTGGAAAGTAAGTTATATAGTTCCGATATTCAAAAAAGGTGACCCTTCAAATAGAGAAAACTATAGGCCGATTTCAATTACCTCAATTATGTCTAGAGTATTCGAGCGTATATTAGTTGAGGAAATTAATTGTTATCTAGAACGTAACTCATTAATTACTGATTCTCAATTTGGATTCCGTCATAAAAAATCTGTTGAACTGCAACTATTAAATTGTTATACTAAATGGATTACTGCAATTGATAAAGGCAGTTTTATTGATATCATATATCTTGACTATGCTAAAGATTCTGATAAGGTCTCTCATAGTAAATTACTTGTCAAATTAACTAATTTAGGTATATGTGGTAACATACATTCTTGGATAAGTAGTTTTCTATCTGGTAGATCTCAAAGAGTAAGAGTTAACAATCAAATGTCTGATACAGTTAAAATAATATCTGGTGTTCCACAAGGATCTGTAATAAGGCCTTTACTCTTTCTAATATATATCAATGATTTAGTCGAAGTGATTGATAAAGATATATCCATTAATATTTTCGCGGATGACACTAAATTGAGTTTTATATCTAATGACATAGATCATAGATATAAATTACAACATAATATTGATAAATTTTATGAATGGTCTAATTCTTGGCAATTAGAAAACGCTGCAAAAAAATCAGCTGCTCTTACATTAGGTAATACTAATAAACCATTGTATACTATAAATAATGTTTCAATAGTAAACTGTAGATCGTATCGTGATCTTGGTATCAAATTTGATCCATCTTTACATTTCTCTGAACATATTGGTGTGTGCTGTGCAAGTGCATATTGTGTTATAAATCGTATATTTCGCTGTTTCATTACTAATAATATGCCAGCTATTAGAAAAGCATATATATCATATGCTAGACCCCACCTTGAATATGCGTCGACAGTCTGGAATCCGGGATTAGATGCCAGGACATTCAAAGGACTGAAGATAAAACTAGAGAAGGTCCAAAAATTCTTTACGAGAAGATTAATCGAGAGATGCGGTTTACCTTATAAACCTTATAATGAAAGATTAATATACCTAAATCTAGATTCTCTAGAAATCAGAAGAACTAGATTTGATCTTGTTATGGTATATAAGCTATTTAACGGATTGGTATCTATGAATACATCATCTATTATTAATATCAAAAAGACCAGCTATAATACCAGAGGCCATTCTCTGCAAATTAGTATGAATACATGTAAACTAAATGTAACAAAAAATCTACTAAATAATCGAATAGCTAAAATTTGGAATGGTCTTGATGAACATATTGTATTAGCAAATAGTTTATATACCTTTAAAAATCATATTAAAAAAATTATAACTTAATATTTATTTATACATATATATATATATATATAAGTATATATATATATAATTTTATAAATTATTAATTTTAATTATTAATTGTTTTTATCACCGGCACATGTGATACGTTTCTAATTTACTATTGTTATTTTTATATGTGTACTATCTACGTTTTGTTGTCGTTTTGTGAATTTATCACTACATATTGTTAATTATTACTAAATCGAACTTGAAAAATTCATAATAAATATTAATTCAATTCAATTCAATTCAATTCAATAATAATAATAATAATAATAATAATAATAATAATAATAATAATAATAATAATAATAATAATAATAATAATAATAATAATAATAATAATAATAATAATAATAATAATAATAATAATAATAATAATAATAATAATAATAATAATAATAATAATAATAATAATAATAATAATAATAATAATATGATCACATACTTAAAACAAATGAAACAATTAATAATTTTATATTTACAACAGAAAATGTTAGACAAATTGTAAGTCAATATATTCATTCAATTCAATTCAACTCTCAAATTCATATACAATTCCTCCAGATAAAATACCATATTTTATATTTAAAAAATTATAATATGATTTATCACTACCACTATCAATAATATTTAATAAATCAATTTATTTTGGTAAATGTCCCTTTATGTGGAAATACAGTTTTATTACTCACATTTTTAAAAATGGCGATTCTTCTGTTAAAGAAAATTATCGGCCAATTTCAATAACTTGTATAATGTCAATGGTATCTGAAAAGATTTTAACTAATAGTATTACATCACTTTTTATTACAAAATTCACTTTTATCTCCATCGCAATTTGGTTTTACAAGTGGTAAGTCGATAAAGTATCACACATAAAACTTCTCGTTAAAATCAAAGATATTGGTAATATTTATAAATGGATTGAGAGTTTTTTAACTAATAGAAAACAACCAGTCAAAATAAATTATACATATTCTAAATTTAAAAATATATTATCAGGCGTGTATCAGGGCTCAGTTACTGGACCCATTCTTTTTATTATTTTTATTAATGATGTAACTAATTTATTTAATGATAAAATAAAAATTGAGCTATTTGCAGATGATACAAAATTCACCTACAATCTAAAAATCTATTTGATAGAAATCACATGCAATTATCGATAAATTCATTTTTATCATGGAGCAATAGTTAGCAACTCGATATCGCTTCACATAAAACAGCAATAATGGAATTAAATAGTATATATATATGCCAATCTACTATATAGATAACACGGTAATTGATACATGTGATACACATAACTATTTAGGTATACAATTTGATAAATATTTATATTTTGATAAGCACATATTATATTGTTGTATGGGTGTTCTTTTAACGAGTACTAATGTATTCCGTTGTTTTTTAACTAATAATCTTATTACACTTATAAAGGCATATCATATTTATTATTTTATCAAAAGTAGAATTTTCGACGACAGTATGGAACCTGGTCTGAAAGCTAGACTATATAATGGTCTAGCTGACAAGATAGAAAGGATTCAACGAGTATTTACGAAAAGATTATTCGGAAGATGTGGATTGGCATATATTAGTTATAGCGAACGTCTTCGTTATATTGGCTTACAATCATTATTATTAAAACGTTTGCATAAAGATATAATAATGATATATAAAATAATTTATAATATGTGCAATATCGATTTATCTAATATACTCAATCCATTACAGACAAACTCTCGTACTCGTGGCCATGGAATAAAACTCGTGGCTACAAAATATCGTACACATATACATATGAATTATCTAAATAATCTTACATTAAATATGTGGAATAATCTAGATTATGAAACTGTTCATTCACAATCATTTAACTGTTTTAAATCACGTATTGTCAACATTAATTTCAAAAATTATCTATAAATTATGAGACTTACTATCTCATAATTATTTATTTTTATTATTATATATATGTGTAATGCATATTATGTATATATTTATATTAATTATTTTCCGTTACATATAATTCGTCGTACTATGTTAATGATTTACTATTATATTTTTATTTTACGTTTTGTTATCGTTTTGCGTTTTATTTTTTTATTATTTATTTATTTGTTTACTATTCATATTATATGAATATAATTCGTAATAAAATTAATAAAATTAATTCAATTCAATTCAATAATAATAATGATAATAATAATAATAATATTAATATTAATATTATAAATAATATATAATATAATAAATAATATAGTATATGATACAAGACTTTAGTTCAACTTAAGTTAATAACTTAAGTTATTGATGTAAGTATTATTATTAAGTTTATATAATTTGTTTATTATAGAAAGAATAAAATATGATACCTTTTAATTATTTTGAAACATTGATTTAATTGTTATCTATGCAATTAATTAATAATTATTATTTTAATTTTATATTTAAGTAAATATACTGTTTTAATAATAAAAACTAAAATTATTTAAGTAATACTATGTATTTTACTACATTATCATAATCTAATTCAGGTGAATCATGTACAATTTTAATAATAATTATATTGATAATACAAATGGAAATCATGTTGAACCAATTGCCCATATAGCAATTGCCTATTGATTAAGTATTGTATTCAATATTAAAATGATTTTATTATTAAATGAAATTATATAATATATTATAATATATAAGTTAATATTTTGCTACGATACCACTTACTAAGCTAAGATACTAATATTTATTTTACTTTAATTTATTGTTATTTATTTATACATATGTATATAAACTTACGTTCAACTTACATCAACAACTTAAAGGGTAGGTGCCGTTAAGGCCGTTAAGTTGAACTTAAGTTTATTTGTTACCATCTACTTAAGTTGAACTTAAGTTATTGATGTAAATTGAATGCTGGGTATATATATATATATATATATATATATATATATATATATATATATATTAATATACATGTGTATGTGTGTGACTGTTACAATAATTACAATCATTCATAACAGATGCAGATGATATACATGTCTATGTGGTGGCAGATGCATCCTATATAATAAATAACACCATACCAGAGTTAACTGAATGCAAACTTAACTTTTTCACATCTTCTACGATCATATTTAATTGTAATATCATCGGTCGTGTGTTGTTTATACAATATTTAGCCGCCAGTGAAATAGATATATGCCTCAATAATATAACAGGAGGTTAGTATTTATATATTTATTTATTAATTAGTATATAAAACACGTATACAATATTTAAATATATAATTAATCATCGAAAATGTAAATTAAAAATATAAGATCAAACTTATACTCACAAAAAAACATATAATCTTAAAAATATGTTTTAATAGCTATACATTATTCAAAAGTATATTCATTTAATATAAACAAAAACAAAATGTTTATCAGCGAGTGCGAATAATATTATCTGATGAGTATATTAGTTAAGGAAAAGGGGTATTACCTGCATAATAACTCTCGTAACACGTTTACCCTACCTCTCGGCCATGTAGTGCTGACTAGTTCCATATGCCGACTAAAGCCGACTAGGCAAGACTCCACAAACGGAAACGGGCACCGACCCCGATTAGCGGTAGACGGAGTATACCATAGGACTCACACCAACTGCGCATATACAGATGTGGTGGCTGGCTGGCATTGGTGGTCGGTTAATCTACAGCAGCAGTACACAATTAGATATGTTAGAGTATTCAACAGAGTCAGTTAGTTAATACACATATTATAATAATTATCTATATATATATAATAATAATATTAATAATACTCAGAGTTGGCTTAAAATCCTAGATGAATGAAAAAGCAAAAGCTTGTCTGGTCATTCACCTATTTACGATATATTTTTTTATATATATATATTATAACACTCCATATCTACACAACGTAATTAATAATTCATAATTGTCGCTGGTACACTGAAATAGATTAGATCGACGCGGTTTTATACAGCAATATTTTTCATTGTTCTATTTGAATACATGAATATATATTAGTTTTACTCATCTCATAGATATGAATATCATTTAAAACCTAAATATCTCATTAATATATTAATAATAATTTAAAACCATTTTATATATTTTTAAAAGTGTATAGTTTTATACGAATTTACATTATAAATTCTCACAATTCTAGGAAATAATATACTATATAAGAAGCGCTGTTTATATGTTGTGTACAAACTCGTATAAGAGTTATCCATTTATTTGTAAAACCGTTGACATTAGTACAAAAGCTAAATAAAGAGTCTATATTGGTTTACTTTCAAAATTTAAAATATAATTCTTTATCTTTAAAATGAGGTATACGATGTTATTCAATAGTAACTACAAATGCCTAAACTATGTATTATATACATACTCATGTATAATATATAATATATTATTATTATTATTATTATTATTATTATTATTATTATTATTATTATTATTATTATTATTATTATTATTATTATTATTATTATTATTATTATTATTATTATTATTATTATTATTATTATTATTATTATTATTATTATTATTATTATTATTATTATTATTATTATTATTATTATTATTATTATTATTATTATTATTATTATTATTATTATTATTATTATTATTATTATTATTATTATTATTATTATTATTATTATTATTATTATTATTATTATTATTATTATTATTATTATTATTATTATTATTATTATTATTATTATTATTATTATTATTATTATTATTATTATTATTATTATTATTATTATTATTATTATTATTATTATTATTATTATTATTATTATTATTATTATTATTATTATTATTATTATTATTATTATTATTATTATTATTATTATTATTATTATTATTATTATTATTATTATTATTATTATTATTATTATTATTATTATTATTATTATTATTATTATTATTATTATTATTATTATTATTATTATTATTATTATTATTATTATTATTATTATTATTATTATTATTATTATTATTATTATTATTATTATTATTATTATTATTATTATCATTATTATTATTATTATTATTATTATTATTATTATTATTATTATTATTATTATAGATTGATAATTTATTTAAGCAAATACATAGCCGAAAATATAATCGAAAGTATAAAGTATAAATATTTGATAACTTATGTTATAGAAATAAACAAAGAATAATATGAAATTAAAAAATTAAAGAAATTAAAACGTTTTACAGTTACTGTAAAAATAAACGAAAAACAATCGAAATTAGAAATAAATCATATAGTAAAAATAAACGAAAAATGATCAAAATAGAATTAAAAGATAGCGTAAAAATAATCGAAAATAGAAATAAAATACATTATTTTGCAAGTGTCATCGAAATATTCAATTTCTACTTTAATTTTATAGAATTCTTCTTATCTTCTTACCTCTGTTTTAGTAATACAGTATTAATTATATAGTTTAATATTTAAATGTTAAATTTTAAATATATTATAAATAGAACATGTTAAAAATCAATTAAACCAATACTAGAATGAAATAAACAAATAATGTAATACTTACCAAAATCTGTAATAATAGTAGTTAGTACTTTATTAATTGTATATCTTAATTGTATAATAAATTTGAAACATATATTTATATACAAACAGAACACGTTACAAATAAATAAACTAATATACCTATACAAAAACATACCAATAATATTACGAAACAAACAATATATTACTTATCACTATAATCTGAAATAATAGAAAATTATTAATATTGTATTTTACTAATTATAATTTTAGTAATATAATATATTTGAAGCATATATACAAAATATATATGAAACAAAAATATAATACAGAACAAATAAAAAACAAAATAATACTTCATACTTTATCTGTAATAATAATGAATTATTAATTTTATTTTATAATATATTTGAAATATAGATATAAAAACACAAATTTTATTATAACAAAAACAAATAAAAAAAACCCCGAAGAGTTAATGCAATAAATAAGATACAAAATGAAACATAAATCAATATAAAATTCTAAATTTCTGTTAAAAAAAGTTGTTTGTTAAAACAGATTTTGTTTATTTTATTTTTAAAAGATGAATCAGATACAGATTTTATTATAACATTATTTAATAAATTCTATATATTAACTGATCTATTATTAATTATATTTTTAATTGTATTATCATAATTATGTATTACATTTAATTTTTTTAAATTACCTCTAGTTCTACAATTATTTGAAATGTAAGAATATCAGATATATTTATATCTGTATAATTATTTGAAATTGTAAAAATTGTCGTTAGATCTATTTTTAATCTTCTAAGTTCAAGTGATTCTAATTTAAAATATACCAATTTCTCTATATATGATTTATTATTAATATTTGATGAATTTGTATATCCTACGCATCTTGTAATTTATCTTCTAGTAAATAATCGTTGAACTTTTCAATTTGGTCTATGAGACTACGAAATTTACTAACCTTTAAAAAGGTGACCAAATTATGGATGCATATTCTAAAATGTGTCTGCAATAAACTGTATATGCATTTAATAATTCTCTAGGGGATTTTTTATTAATGCATATACAAATTGAATTCAAATAAAAATAAGCTTTTTTACAAATATAATCAATACGTATATTAAATAAAAGTTTATTTTCAAATATTATTCCTAAATCTTTATAAAAAGTAACGTTTTCTAATTGAATATTATTTATAAAATATGTTGATGGAGTTACCTTCCCTAAAGTCATAACTGCACATTTTGATAATAAAATATTGAATTGCCATTTATTTGCCTATTGTGAAAATAAATTTGTGGTATTCCAGATATTACAATAGAACTATTTGAAAAAGAATTTTCAACCCGTGTAATTTGAGATCTATTCGATAAAAAATGATAAAACAATTTTATTATTTTATTAGATATACCGTATGATTTTAATTTAAATAATAGTTTTTCATGAGAAACAATATCAAAAGCTTTTGTAAAATCAATATATATTATATTTACATATTTTGTATTATTCAATTCATTATACCAAAATCTTAAACATTTCGTTAATAGTAATTCTGTAGATTTTCCACTTATTATATAAAACCATATTGATATTTTGCTAATAAATTATTAAATATTAAATGAAAAATTGACTATTTAGAAATAATACGTTCTAATACTCTACACATTACACGTGTTATTGAAATAGGCCTATAGTTATTTGAATTTGATGGTTCACCCTTTTTAAAAATTGGTGTGATTGTATAGATTGTTTCCAAATGTTCGGTATATTACCCGATAATAAAGATGAATTAAAAATAATATATAAAGAACTACATAATTCATTAGATAATAATTTTAACATAGAAGATGGTATCCCATCAGTTCCGAAAGTATGTGTAATTTGTAATCTATTTAAAAACATGTTAATTATTTCAAGATTTAAATCAATATTATCGAACTTTTGTTTAGTTAAATTATAAAATTCGCGTAAATGTCCATTATTATTTTGTTGAATTGAACTAAAATATGAATTTAACGTATTTGCTTTGTCGATATCTGAAAATAAAATATTATTATTTGATATATCAATTAGAGGAGTTACTCCAGATTTTAAATATTGTCTTTTTTTGAATTAATTGTATTAATATCTCTCTTAAAATTTAAAGATTCAAATTCTTTGGATAATTTTTTTTGCTTCTTTCCAATTATATTTATATTGTAAATTATTTGTAGATTTTCGAAATAAATTATTTACTTGCTTCTTCAATTTCAATATATTCTTCGGATGTACCTGTTTTATTTTATTATTTATATTAGGAATATGTGATATAAATAATTTATTAAGAAAATTATTAAAATATTCTACTTTTTGATCGATATTATAATCATTTAAATTGAGATCATCTAGAAAGATGATATTTATCAATTTTATATTAGCATTATTGAAATCAAAATTGTTTAATCTTAAAATCTGTTTATATGGGTATTTTTCAATATTTATATTAAATGAAACAGAATAGTGGTCACTTATATTTTTGTATAATCCGAAATAGAGTTGGCTTATTTATTAATTGTGAAAATGAATTTTTAATAATCTAATTTTAATCGAATGGTTAACTTTTTGTGTAATTAGAAAATATATATTCTTTCCAATTAAAATTTGTTAAATTAAAAGTTCCTATAATAATAGAAGAATTAGAAAAATGTTGATGGGTTATATCAAATAATTTACATATCTGTTCATGAGATACTTCATTACAATTTGGAGGTTTATAAACACATATAATATTAAATGGAATTTTTAAATTAATTTTTAAATGTATATATTGAACATCTATATCTGAAATAAAATTTCTTACAGGACATAAACTAGATTTAAATATAGAGAATCTCTATCATATACTGTTAAGAATGTTTCAACTAAACATATAATGTCATATTTATTAGATTAATGTAAACAATCCAAAAAATTCATTTCATTTCTAATACTACGAGCATAAGCATAATATATATTTAAATTGTTATTTTTAATATTTTCATCTTTATCGCCGGTTAGTCATCTAGAACCTGTAGTTTTATTTTATTTTGATTAATAATTTAATTTTTAAAAGTAATATATGACTTTCCACAAACTAAAATTATCTTCACCAATTGACATATTCCAGTCAATTTTATTATTTATAATATATCTAAGTTCATAGGAATTACTTCTAGAATTATAAAAACATTTGATAATTTTTTTAATTTTAATTAATTTATTTTTAACTACATGGTAGAATATCTGATGTCGTTCTAGTGATATTTCATCTAGAGATATTCTAATGAATGAATTTTGTATATCTCGTAATCTGCATAATCGGTTAACATTTGATAAAATAATTTTTTTTGAGACACCATTATCTAAAATTAATTTTAATTTATTAAATGATAATTGCACTATTGATAAATCACACGATTTATCAATATATATTGTTTAATATAATATTAATTGAATTATTTAAAGAATTTAGTTTTATCATTATTAGGAATATGTATATTGTGAATAATTATTTCATTATAGCTATCTATATTATTTTTTATAATATTTACTGATTTTATCAAATTGTCAGTATAGGTATCAGAAGTGGTTACAGTAGAGGTTACATTAGCGGTTACATTAGCGTATGTTTTTTTAACAACAATCATATTTGTGTAATGTGTAATTTGTAATCTATTTAAAAATATTTTAATAATTTCAAGATTTAAATCAATATTATCAAACTTTTGTTTAGTTAAATTATAAAATTCGGGTAAATTTCCAATATTATTTTGTTGAATTGAACTAAAATATGAATTTAACGTATTTGCTTTGTCGAGATCTGAAAATAAAATATTATTATTCGATATATCAATTATAGGATATACTCAGATTTTAAATTTTGTCTTTTTTTCATAAATTTATAAAACTTTAATTTATTTTTTGAATTAATTGCATTAATCTCTCTCTTAAAATTTAAAGATTCTAATTCTTTGGATAATTTTTGTTTGTATCTTTCCAATTATATTTATATTGTAAATTAGTTTTAGATTTTCGAAATACATTTTTTACTTGCTTCTTCAATTTCAATATATTTTTCGGAAGTACCTGTTTTATTGTATTATTTATATTAAGAATATGTGATATAAATAATTAATTAAAAAAATTATTAAAATATTCTACTTTTTGGTCGATATTATAATAATTTAAATTTAGATATTCACAAATTAAATTTAGAAATTGATATTTAATCAATTTTATATTACCATTATTGAAATCAAAATTGTTTGATTTTAAAATCTGTTTATATGGGTATTTTTCAATATTTACATTAAATGAAACATAATAGTGGTCACTTATATTTTTTTGTAATCCAAAATAGTAAACAATATTTATATTAGATAGTAATTGTTTTTGATTAGTAAAAAGTTAATCAATTTTATTATTATTACGAGTTGGCTTATTTATTAATTGTGAAAATGAATGTTTAATAATCGAATTGTAATCGAATGCATAACTTTTTGGGTAACTAGGAAATGTATATTCTTTCCAATTAAAATTTGGTAAATTAAAATCTCCTATAATTATAGAAAAATTATTATTTTGTTAGGTTATATCAAATAATTTACATATCTGTTCATGATATACTTCATTACAATCTGGAGGAATATAAACACATATAATATTAAATGAAATTTATGAATTAATTTTTAAATATATATATATTGAACATCTATGTTTGAAATAAAATTTCTTACAGGACATAAACTAGATTTATAAATTATCGCAACACCTCCTCTATGAATTAATTTATCGTATCTAAATAGTATATAATTTTTTGCACCGATTAAATATAGAGAATCTCTATCATCTACTGTTAAGAATGTTTCAACTAAACATATTATGTCATATGTATTAGATGAAATTAAAAATTCCAAAATATTCATTTTATTTCTAATACTACGAGCATTAGCATAATATATATTTAAATTGTTATTTTTAATATTTTCATCTTTATTACCGGTAAGTCATCTAGAACCTGTAGTTTTATTTTTATTTTTATTAACAATGGAATTTTTATAAGTAATATATGACAATTCCCTACACTAAAATTATTTTCACCAATTAACATATTAAAATCAATTTTATTATTTATAATATATCTTAGTTCATATGAACTACTTCTAGAATTATAAATACATTTGATAATTTTTTACTGTTAATTAATTTATTTATAACTATATGGTATAATATATGATGTCGTTCTAGTGATATTTCATCTAGAGATGTTCTAATTAATGAATTTTGTAGATCTCGTAATCTACATAAATGATACTATCTTAATATTGTCACATAATTATCTATTAATGTGAGTATCTAAAATGAGTCAAACACATTAATATATAAATGTTATTCAAAAACTATTTTAATAAAAAAACAATCATTTATTTTGTATGATATGATATTTAAAAAAAATAAAATATAATTAATTTTATATATATATGTATATTATTCCAATATACTATACGCTTAAAATAATATAATTTTAACATGTAATTAGCCCATCTTAATAATAACATATACATAGTGATTAATACTTTAAAATATATACTTAAATCTTAATATTATAATTATTATTTATTATATAAACAAATCATTTACTATTAACATATATATATAATATATTATATATATATATATATATATATATATATATATATATAATTCACAACAAATAATAGCCATGTAGATATTACTGACTATATAGTTGATTCTCTGGTAACTATCTAAATAATATATATATATTTATATATTACATTATAATAATTAATATATAGGTATATGTACCTATGTATGATATTTACATATATAGGTAATGTATCACTAACGTATTACGATTAACTGATGACTTCTCGGAAGCGTTAGTCAGTGTTAATGCTGTCATGCGTACCACTGCATTATACTTAGTCATACATCTCACTGCATTATTCTAAGTGATGCATATCACTACATATATATTATATAAATGTTATCATATACCGTATATGTCAATACTATCTCATATACCATACACATGATCATTATTATTAGTGTGAACTAATACATTCATATTACATTATCCGATAATACCTAATGGTAGACGAACAACAAAGAATGAATAACTTGCAAATAGGCATGGTACCGAGGTGGCCGATCACAGGTCACGTTATGGATTCCCATTGTTGTCTGCTAGTCGGTGCTCTGGATGTTTACTATTGTTACTGCGCGATGTTCACCCGGGGACAATACGTACTACTAACCGTTAGATAATGCCCCCGGGGGTTTCTAAAGTGTTTAATTTTATATACGACCTGCATATTCACTATAAAACTATATAACTGATACTTGACAGTTCTACTTATAACCTTTTGTAAATCTTTATGAGTACAATTTGGACTAAAACCCATAACCAAATTCATTTATATTGCACGTTTTTGATGCTATTTTTGATTGACATCATGTTGTGACATTGACATCAATCGGTTATGACCTCGTATAACTGGTTATAACAAGGTATTCTACAATATATGAAGTTATAGGTTGTAGTATTTGTATACATTTATGAGTTTAGGAATATAGCATATTTGTAGTTTTTCTATGATTCCGTTATGTTTGGGTTCTTATCATTAATGAATTAATTATGCAAAGGCTTTTCAAAGGCTGAATATCAATTTAGCGGGTGATCATTTTATCGATTTATTTGATATGTGTATATGTGATACGTGAAGTTCTATAGATTATAATTGCATAACATTAACATCTAAATTCGAATATATCATTAATTTAATGTTATGTTAGTTTAATTCTAAGGTTGACATATGTGATTGATTAAATGTATAAATACCCCTTTGGTATATATATAAATATATATGTATAAATATGAATTCAAATAAATTATTATTAATCGAATTTCGTTATAGAGAACGCCTATATCACCATAAGTTATGGGCTTTAATACAATGTAGATAGTAATACCACGGCTAGTTAATTCGTACTTATACGTATATACATATATAACCATATATAGTGGTAACACGTGCTATCATATTAGTCACCTATATGATATGTATAGTTTTATTCTACAGAAATATGGAATCGTCACCATATGCGAAGTTGAAATATATCCTTATCCAATTGGTTTGTATAATATATGATATATATATATATATATATATCCTTATTTCATCGTTATCGTATATGATAATATATATATATATATGTGTGTGTGTGTATATGTGAGTTTGAGAAATATATGATAATAACGGACTGATGCGGATATCAACTATTAATGAAAATAACGAATTTAATGGATATTTATCGAAATCAAAATAATAAAGTATCACAGAATGAATTTTGAAACAAGGTTAATGTTCATTTTCTCATTAAACATTTATTAATTCTAGTAATAAGATTAATAATACTACAATATAATAATTAATATTTGTATTTGGTGGAAACCTTTCATCCCATCCAGTAACTTAGATGACGTTTTCACTTATAACCATATATGGCTCTAATGTCCCTTCGAAGCCGCTTTCATGTTAAGGCATCCGTGGTTTTAACGAGAGCCGATCATTTATTTATACACAATTATATAAGACCACTTCTAAATAATATTGTAAGACCCATTTTATAAAATTAATTAATGGTCCGGACGAGGCTCGAACCCGTGTCCTAATGCTTGTGTGTCTGACGCCTTAGCCACTGAGCCACACAGGCAGTTAAATGCTCCATCAATCTTTTTATCTAAATATGATGTTAATTTCAATGTGATGGAACCATATACAAGGATGGATTCGACTGTGGACCTAAATAAATTCTTCGTTAGATTTACAGAGAGATTATATTTCTATATTGATGCTATTATTGTTTAGTGCGGCCCGTTCCTTTCCTTGCATTGACGTCATGATCAGTATATGCGACATAGCTTCAAATATATTATTACCAGTATTAATACTTCATTAAATATGTATTTTTAAAACCACTTTTTTTAATCAAATAATAAGTAATAAAGTAAATAAATAATAAATTAATTAAGTACTAGAATATATATATATATATATATATATATATATATATATATATATATATATCATGCGTGGCTCAGTTTTCTAGTAGGACTCAGGTATACACCATTATCTGACCATTGATATATGTCTTACATTGATATTTAGAGGTGATATTATAAAATTGTGTAAAATAAATGATCGGTTCTTGTTAACACCCTATGTATGCATTAACATATATGTTATAATAACTGATTAGAAGGTACATTTTAGTCATATGATCATAAGTGAAAACTTCACCTAATTAGATTTATAATCTAACTTAAGTTTAAGGATGTTATGAAAGTACCCCACCAAAATAACAAAAACTATAACAATAACTAATTTATATTTTATACTAAAATTATTAATTTTTACAAATATATTATATAATTATATGTATAATGTCTATTATATATAATATATTATACGCTATAATCTACATAATAAAGGATAAATAACATATCATATTCAAACAAATGTACATAGAATCAACTATAAAGTCTATAAGTATTGATGCAGTATTGTCGGAGGATATGTTGCTATTTAGCATGTGAACAACAGGGGAGCTCTAGAACTTCTAAAGGTTGCTATACACTATACGTATACCACTTATATGTAGAGATGTGAGCATATACGCTCACTATAGTGCGCCTATAGGTTATGATGATACCCGTATCGCGCGATATTATTATAATCATAGTTGAGTTAACTCAAACTTAAATTTAATCAATTGAATACCGTGTAGGTTTAATCATTTGATCCGTTCATACATTTTAATATTTATTAAGCATTATTATTGCCTATTGAGATACCTAAAAAAACTGTAAAACCAATATTGTTGAATCAACTCAATCGCCGTAGGCTTCACGCGGTAGAACCGGCCTACACAATATTGGTACCATAAGTGGGATTCAACATTAAAATACAAGGTGACGGTATACCGACTGTATACAGTAGTTATTAAAGGCAAATATGCAAAGAGGAACATATATATATATATATAGTTGAATATTTTGATATATATTTATATATATAGTGCATATACTATATATATATATATATATATATATATATATATATTTAGTTAATAAGTAGTAATTATTAAGTAATTATTAAGTAATAATTATTAAGTTATATAATTTTAATATATATTAATTATAAATTCTAATCGGATAAAAAAGATATAATTTAAATCATATATATAAGTTATAAAATACCAATATAAATTGTTAATCATAAATTGTAGACATTACATATCAGTTAATATTACATAATATATTTTTGTATTTTTTTAATTTAGGATTTTATCAAATTTATCATTATTGATTTATTGTATTTTTGTTATATTCTTTACAATTTAAATTGAATTAAAAATAATTTTTTTCAATGATAAATTATTCTGAAAAGATTTTTCTATAATATATATTTATTTCATTTTGTAAAACATCATTTATTTTATTATTGGTTTTATATTATATGTTTATGATTGAGAAAACAACCATGGATAATGGATGAGATTCTGGAATTATGTGATAAAAGACGAAGCTTGAAAATAGGAAAATATCAAATATTATATACGCATATATAAATTACTTTTAAAGACACTCGATATACATGTATAACTATGTAATATATATATATATATATATATATATATATATATACATACACATCCCTGTTGTACTGCAGTCCTAATTTACCTCGCTCGCGTCTAATGAGTCTAATTTCACCTTGATAAAGAACGGCTACGCTATTTATTTGTAATCCGAACAACAGTCGTATCAAGCGCTAGCTTATAATATGCGTATACGCATATTATATAGAATAGACGAATTTTGTAGTATCGAAATAACCGGCCCCTGTTTCTGTTCTTCATTCCTACCATCTTTATATATTTATTACGCCCATTTCTATACATTTATACGTCCCTTTTAATATTCTCTTATATCATATAAATAATCTTATATACAGATGATTCTGCGTAAATCTGAAGTTGAATATTGAAGTACATAACACAGCTGCATGTATCTCTAAGAATGCAGGGGGATGAACATAGTACCCGGGTTAAACAACAAAACCATATGATAATTAGATATTCTATAGATTGATAGGTGCTACTATAGTGGTAGAAAGGTTGTAATGTTTATACTTTCAATGCAATATGTTGCTTTAATTATATATATATATATATATATATATATATATATATATTGAAAAATGGTATATTTATACACGACCATATATATCCACTAACATTAATTATCGTTAATACATAATTAATAATATAAACAAATTAAATAGTAGCATATATGTAATATTGAGGGTTGTAGTTGGTTATTCACTACTACAAATTATAGAAACGAGTTTAAATATTTTTGTATATACATTAAAGTCAGATTTATTTCAATATAATGAACACAACTATAATACACAAACATATATATATTTAACAAATAAATCAAAAAATGCAAGACACAAAAAACATACACTAATTATGTTAGGTAGTGTGGTTTATATTACAAATAATGATAAATTATGATACACAATAATACAGCAAATTAAATAGATAAAACCTCCTTTTGTGCTAATTATATTAAGAAGAATGCTTTTTATAAAATTTATAATATACATTTGATAATATCATTATAACCTGATTGCTCATTGGTTGATACTAAAATGAAATTTAGATACATATATTACATAATCAATGCATTTATAAAATTTAAAACATAATAAATGCTTTTTGAAATGTTACATAACTAAAATACAGAAAATACATTTATACAAAATACATAAAATTAGATATGCAACTTTTATAAATGTTAAACAAATTATAATATAAAACCAAATAATATGAGATAACAATAATTATACTTTCATATACAAATTCACTAATAATATATATATATATATATATATATCTATATATATATATATATATATATATATATATATAAATATATATATATATGTATACTAGAGCTAGTATTCTATCATCATATTCAAAAGTATAAAATAAATTAAAATGTAATATAAATAATAGTGAGATATTAAAATGGATAATACTTTATTTATGATATAACTAATTTATATTATTTCCTACTCAATCCTTTCTTAAAGTTTGTTTATAATACTATTATTACAACATATATAATAAGTGGTATTACATGTAATAACATTTATAAAGTAAAATAAATTAACTGAGCTTATTTCATGCCTATTGTTTTTATAGAGTATTTTTATTTTATATAAATTTCAAATATTATCCTATAATGTAATTATAAATATATTTATATATATATAGGCCTATAGGTATAAATATATTTATAATTACATTATAGGATAATATTTGAAATTTATATAAAACCCTAGGGTATTATGTTCGGAAAGTAGCTTAACTTAAATATTATAAATAACTATACATATATAAATTATATTTAAATTAATTAAAAATAATGTAATTTAAATCATATATTTGATGATTAAATTGTAAACCATATTAATTAGGTATTAAAAGTTAATTATTATACTAATTAACTATATATATATATAATATGAATGTTAACGATAATAATAAAGTCTCGTCACGACTCTATATATATATGATTAGTATTACCATTATTAATACTGCGTTCCTTAGTAATATAGCCCCAAATCACATAGATAATTGAGGCAGTGGGAGATTCGTCAGTTACTATCAAGAATGTCTACATTATGATGAGAGAACATTCCGCGGCATTGTTTACTTCTGACACAATGGATTCTGCACAATAGATGGAAGAACGTAGATGATTAAATACTCTATGAGTATACATTGTAATTTCTACCGTATATATATATATATATATATATATATATATATATATATATATATATTGATATTGTAATATATTAAACCCAATTAAGTTATATTCCGATATAAGTGTATTTTATTAATATTGTGTATTAGTTTAATATTTTATACTTGAATTAAAATATATAATATATTTTTATAGTAGTTATTAACTTGTATGTTGATTTCTATTAATAGAAATATAATTTGTTTATTAAACATACATTAAATAATGCTATACATTTCGAAAAACATTATTTTGAACTTATTATATATATATAGAAATAAATAATTAACATTTATTAAAAATAGGAACATTGGTACCTATTTACTACATAGTAAATATTTATTTCAGTGTAGCGCTCTTTATTAATGATCTATCTACCTTCAATGTTATCCCAGCTCAATACGTTCGTGTCACCAGGAGAGAATACATTGTTCACATATCACGTAATAAGTGGCGGTATAAGATGGCTGTATAACATCTATTCTTACCATATGTAATATAAATAACATGATTTCTATAATCATAGGAACTTAACATATTTGATATATACATTTGTTAACTATTCAAAGCGACTAGATTTCGAGACCTAGAGAATTACACTTATATACTACACAACGGAAGTATTACCTTCCCAGGTAGATGTTTTCTCCGAAGTACCTTATACATGTCGTTCATTCCTCTATACCACTCATAGGTAGTTATTCACTTATACACATCATATCGTCTCTTATTTAGCCTAAGAATATTTGCATAAGTATCCCTCATGAGCGTCGTAGGGAATTCTATAGAAATAATTATGTTTCTCCTGCAGTTACAGGAGAACCTCAGTCATTGTTCGCGTATTGTTATTCTTAGAAAGCCTACGTACATTGCTAGTTATAAATAACATATTATAATATGATATTATGGTGATCGGAAAAAATTAACCAGAATAACGGACAAAAAATATCGGAAAAAAAATAACAGTAAAAGTAAAAAAAGTATTATGTTTTCTGAGATAACTGAATATGATATTTATTTGTTCCAATTTTATGCATTGTATATAGGTAATGTTGGACATACTATTCTATAAATAAATAACTGCGATATATGATGTTCTTATATATATATATATCTTTCACCTTACATGTTCGAGCTTGCTATGTAGTTAATAACACTTATCCTACATTCCTATATATCACTCTTCGTTATCGGTAGTTCCTCACTAGTACACATTGTATCATCTTTAATTATGTTATGTATGTCTTAGTGGATATTCAAGAGAGAGGATCGTCCATTGTATATAGGTTCCAAAGTAATACTTCAACAGCAGTGACCTCAGTCGTTGTTCGCATATTTTATTGATTACTCATGGAACAGGGAAAGTAACCCAATACGGACAATTTAACAATAAATGGCCTTAACATTCAATGATTCAATATTTGTATTCAAAAATTATAATATATTAATATTATTTGATGATGGATATTATTGTGATTTTAAAATTATATTTATATTTAAAAATATATAACGATATGCATATACAAATATATTAATATAAAACATAATAATATATTATTAATAAATAAATCATTCTAAACATTATATGCATAATCGATATTTAAATGATTAATTAAATTATTCATAAAATTAATTATAAATAATGTAATTGTAATTATAACACAGGAGAATGTCCGTATTAGGGGCACTATCCGTATTCGATTATATACCCTTACTGCCGTATAAATCCTAATTATGTATGTTAACTCTCCATTACTTTATTAGCGCATCTCTCAGCATGTATGCATTATACAAAAGCAGTTTCAACTGTAGCCCTTAACGAAATTTATTTTGAGTTTATCTGACGAATTAGATATCCAAATTATGTTACACAATTCTAGGCTGTCCATGCAATTCAGATTATTTTATTTAAGTTATGTTGAGTTAAACCAATATAAAAACATTGATATTTAATTTGTATGCACATTTCATATCACGGCCTGTTAGGATTTTCATGTATATTTGTTTTTCTTTATTTAAACACATGTATTTAGTCTTATCTGAACTTATATATATATACCAATATCTTTAGCCGTGTCTTTAATTTGGTGTAGTAGTATATTTGCACCAACCAGACTATCCGTTATTACAGCTATATCGTCAGCATAGTCTATATCGCTAATGTGTACTACTGGGTATATATTTATTTTTCTTTATCTTTTTCTAAGAGTGAATCCCAAATGTGAGTTACTATACAATGATTTTGTCAATATATAGTCGAGACATATAATAAATATAAATTGTGCAATTGTTTCTGCTTATAGTATTCCTGCAGTTATATTGAAGAAGAGAGTCTCATCATCAGGATAGTTTACATCAATATGCATATTGCCATGGAATTTACGATTTCAGCTAGTATACAATATATGATTAAGATATCTTTCATCTTTATATTCACCATTTATTTAATTAAAAGTTTTAGAAAAGTCTATAAATAGGAGAGTAAGATTTGACACATTCTAGTATATATTGAATTATAAAATCTGTCCTGACTTTGATCTCTCATATGGAAACCATTTTAATTTTTTCTCAATATATTTGTATCCTATTCAATAGCATCATATTATATATCTTAATTATACTTGGAATAAGTATAATACCCCGATATTTCTTTGTTATAGAAAGATCTCCTTTAACCAATGTTCATTCTATGTATATATAGTTTATTGAGAGTATTCACGTGTTTCAAGAGTTTAGTAAGTTTATTTGAAATTCCGCTAGTTTCCAAGGAAATAGTATGCACACTTATGCTGGTATTTCATCTAAGCTAATAGATTTTCCATTTTGTATGCTTCTAATAGTTTTCTTTATTTCCTTTATTGTAAAAAATACCTTTTGTAATAGATAGTTCATTTTACATATTTACGGTACTTTTTTCATGTGATGATGGAATTGATTTTTTTTACCAATTATATCTTTAAAATGTTCGCTCCGTAGTGTAATTCGTTATTTTTGACTTGTAGATTAAGTTTTGTTCTGTTAGAGTTCTTCATCTAAATTCGATTACTTTTTTCCAGGCTAGAACTTATTTTATATTAAACAGTTCACTTTTGATTTCAATTATTTCATTCCAAACATATTAAGTTTATTCCTTTTCATATGAATGTACAATATAACTTTGAGCTTTGTTAAAATATCTAATTTTGTGTGGAGTCGGTTGAATTTCTTTATGTCGAACTATCTTGTGAAGTATGTCATAGTTTTGACATATATTAGCAATTTGTCAGTGTATAGGATTTTCAACTTTGGTTGTAATGTGATTACTTTAGTATAAGTTTCAAAGTTAGAATATATTGTGATAGAATATTGAAAATCTCTAGTATCCAGAAGGGCTTCACATTTTTTTCATTATATAAATCATCCTATTTTAAAATATCATTGTATACACATTATATTGTACAATATTATATAATAATTAATATATTTATTAATATTGTATAATAATAAAGTATTATATATTTTTAATCGATAACAAATATTAAAGTCATACGTTTAGAATACGAATTCAATATCATAAAATATTAAATATATATCATATAATATTTTAAATGTTAAGTATATCCAAACAAGGAAATTATTGTAATACACCTAATAAATATACATATGAAAGATTACAACAACGTATATATATATATATATATATATATATATATATATATATATATATATATATTAATACATAAATCTAAAGACTCGATAACTGAAATAATTGAGAATATTCAATAACATTTTACATTATTTAATGTATATAAATAATTCAAAGAACATTTACATTTACATTACTGAACATTTCCAACAGTGAGTTCAAAGTGCCATACATTCATCCACGTGAACAATAAATATATCTTATGTTGTAAATCTAGTGTATCACTTATTTTTTAATATGAAATAGATATTTTAGCATTATCTGCAAATAATGAAGATGTAATTTAGTCCATAAATATATGGTAGGTCATTAATATATCATCTCAATAAGAGCGGTACAATGACTGAATATTTAGGTAAACCGAATAAGCATGTATATTACTAGATAACAAATTATGTATTATAACTATCTGAGTCCTATTATATGGGTATGATAATATGCCAATCATATCCACATATTCCATAATTGTTCAACATTAATTCCCACACAAACTAAACTATTAATAGTAGTTTATCACGTGATATCTTATCAAACGCCTTCGCCCTTTCTACCTACACAATATCAGTAGTGTATAAGTTATCCATAGCTATTATAATATTCTTGTAGTTTTTAACAAATTGTAGTTATGGGGATATACCAGACAAAAACCCAAATCTCTACACATATAGAATATTATTAGATATAAGATAAAAAGTAAAATAATATGATAATACATTCATGATATGAGAATAACACAATATTAGGTAACTATAAATATGATGTTATTAGGTCTGTAATTATATGTAATAAATGGATTTATTTTCTTTACTATATTATAAATCAGTTATGTGCACTTGTTTCATATGCATTAGATGAATAATTATATTTAATTTTTAATAACACTTTCTAACTGTATCATGGGATATTGAACAACTAGAAATTTTTTGTTATTTAGACGATCAAGAAATGTATAGAATCCTGATTAATTAGTTAAGAAAAATAGACTCAAATTATTTATATAGAAGGTAACTTTCTCATAATCATTGGTGTAGATTAAACTATCATTACCAGTACATTTTAATGATGAATTCATATTATATGCATGATGTTTATTGTTTATATAATTAAAAAATAATGATGTTACCTTAAATCTGTTACCAGAATTCAGTATACGATTTTACTTTTATATTAATGTATACTTCTTCATCTTTTCGGGTAATATTAATTGGCTTTTGCGCTAAAATTTATGTATCACTTTTTTACATGTTAAATTCTACATCATTAAAAACCTTTTAATATTTAGGATAAATTTAATTTTTTTAAGTCTTATATATGCTCTATATATTGATGATCATTGTTAATTAATGCATTACGCAATGTACCATGTAGTATGACAAGTATTATGTAACGGGTACAGTTTTATTAATTATTAAAAATGGCGGTCGTAACATAATTATAACATTTATAAACCATATCGACTATAGTTCATTATTTAATTTTATACGGGTTTTGAAACATACACATAAACACATATTATCGACATTGAAATGTTGTAGAATAAACAATATTTACCCGAATACTAAATATAATCGTATATAATATTTACTTTATTTATTTGTTATAATGCTGTTTATGATTATTGTTATGATAATAGAATATGATTACTTTTCTAAAGGTTTGTATTCAATTTATACTGGTTAGTATGCAATCAGATAGGACTAAATTGATATTCTATTTAGCAGATGATATCCCAACATTAGTCAATATCTTCAGAATTCCACTGACTAATGAAAGAATAATTAATATTTCGTTCACAGATATATAATGTTAAATTTTTATGATCTATTTTTTATGTTAAAATATTTTATATATAATCATTAATAATTATTCCATAATCATGTATAATAAAGTTTTATTAATGTACTTAATTATATTTATATTAATTATAGTTAACCTACATATTGGACAGGAGAACTTCAGTTAGTAATGTTGCTATTGGTTACGGTGATACTAATAACAGCGTCCAGTTTACTTCACTATTAACTTGTTATCTAGTAACATACTATAAATGTAGATTATATTTATAATGTAAATATTATAGATATATATATATATTTATTTGATTATTTTGATTAAGTATTTTTTATATATTTAAAACCTACATTTAATAATTCAATATATAAATTATTGTAACTATCAATTATGTCATTAAATTTTATATACATGGTATAATTGTATACAAGCTTAATATATGTTATATTAAATCGATTTAATGGAAATACATTTATAACGTTTACTAACACGTGTACTAATAATAAGATAATATAAATTATTCATCGTATTTTCTAATAACTCTATCATTATGATCTATATTTTTTCCAAAGTTTATTACCCTATATTTAACTCTTTCTATCAGTATAACTTTCAACAATCATATTATGTAATCTACAAATTACTACATATATACAATATGGCGACTATTCTGGTATAAAGTTGTTAACAAACCAGTAATGTTAATTTCATAACCAACAAGTTTAATATGTACACTTATCTCAACTACGATTATTTTGTATGATTACAAACATTATTTAAACTGTTTCATCATCGTCACTTTATTCACCCTCCTATAGAAGGGTACACTTCTACCCCTTCATATATCTCTCCACATCTCCCCAGTATCCAACTCATTATACATACTACTATATACACCAACAATACATGGTTTGTATACAACCTCTCCACACACTATTATATCTCCCAACCTTCCAAGCTCTATTCACCCTCTCACCTACCACTACTATATGTAAGTTTATGCTCAAAACACATATATTGTAATTAGATTATAAGTATTATATATATATATATATATATATAAATATCACGTCGGAAAACTTCTTACTGAGGTTGAAGTATCCATAGGTAACCTGAAACCTATAATTAAATAGTATATATACTATGTAATTAAATAGTATATATACTATGTAATTATAGGTTTCAGGTTACCCCTCTTTGCCCTCTTAGTTATACCTACCTTATTATCTCTACAACCTCCTACCTCCTACAACCTTTCATACTCTTAGCCCCCTTCTCACACTACTCGTAACATCTTATTCTTCCTTTATAATAACTATACTACATCGATATAATTATGCGACCTTTAAACAAACTTTCTGATAATTATACATATATCTCCTATTCTTTGAAGAGTATTTTATATTATATTAATAATTCATATCTAATTATTGATCATGTTATATAATTTAAGGTGTATTACATTTATATATTATATAATACTACATTTAACTTATGGTTAGTGATAGGCAGATATCCTTTATTTCATGATGTCCGATCACGATCACGATGGAGATCTTTTTGCCGTCGATCCAATTTTGACGATCGATATACTTTATTAATAGCCGATAATTTTTGCGATCCCTATAAAGATAATTGCGGTGATCTCGATTATCATTGAAAATAGTTACCCCCGATCACGATGAATTAATAATCTAATGTAACAATCGTAGTGACAATAAGTTCATTTCACTATATGTAATATAGATTGTAAAATTTAAACTAATTAATCTCTAGCTGCACTTTAGTCTTAAGTGGAATGCCTAACGAGTTGACGAAAGTAGGGGAGATTTCTTATCGACATGCACGTAATATCGAATCTCTAGATATCTCCTATAATATAATTCCAATCAAAAAAATAATTAATGTATGAAATGTTAATCAATATAATTCTAATTAATATAAGTATATTTTTTTTTTTAATATTTATATTTTTTAATTATAAACAAAAAACAGGTTTTTTCATTACAACTCAAACAACTACATTTATGAAATTTTTCGATGTACAATATCGATTCTTAATCTTTAAAAATATAGGTATTTTAAATATTTAAAATAAATCTTATAGATCTAATTATATTTTACAATGTGCTGAAAATATTTTGTATTTTTCATAATATGTTACAAAGTAATTAACTTTTATCTCAGCGACATACATTTTAATAATACCGATTTAATTATATCTAATTGCACATAATATCGACACCCCTGTTATCTCAAAGTTAAACAAATTAAATTAAATTATAAAATATCTATTATATGTATATACCTACTTAAAAATAAAATTTGGAAAAATGTAATTGAGAAATAATAAAGTTATGATGATTTATTGTTAGGGTTTCGGTATTCGAGTAATCTCCCCTATATACTATAAACTATATAAATAACTATTCTACTGATATTAATATATTGAATAATTATAGCAATATTAAATATTTACTTGTTAAATGTAGGGGATATCCCATTTATCAAATTTAACATGTGAAGATACACATTTAATGCATGTATTCAAATATAGTAGTAATCTTAATGATTGGAATAATTACAAGATTTATTTACCTATATTAAGAGCTATTCAAAAATATAAAGTTAGAAAACCTATACAATTTTACAAATGTTACCTGAATATGATATAAAATAAAATTGAATATGTAATGCATATCCTATATTTCATAGTTATTAGTATAGCATATTGATAATTACAAATATCCCAACATTAGATTATAGCTATTTATATTATATTGCTAAAATATATAAAATTTAGTAATTATATTTAAAAAAATTAAATTTTAACTACATTTATGATAGACCTATAAAGGTATTAGATAGGTTTATATAATCATATTATTAATAATTGTTTTATCTAATTATATATTATATACATATTACATTATAATAATGTATATTTAGAAACTAATGAACTAATTATTTCATTATTGCATTAGTACATTAATGTGGGACGTGAAATAAATCACAGAAATATTAATCAAAAATAAGTGTGTACATTAACACTATTAGATAGAATATATATATATATATATATTTTTTTATTGTTATTATTATTTGTATTTGGTGGAGTACTTTCATCCCATCCAGGAACTTAGATGAAGTTTTAACTATTAATCATATATGGCTCTAATTCCCTTCGAAGCCGCTCTCATGTTAAGGCATCTATGGTTTTAATGAGAGCCGATTATTTATTTATACACAATTATATAAGATTACTTCTAAATAATATTTTAAGACCAATTTTATAAAATTAATTAATGGTCCGGACGAGGCGCGAACCCGCGTCCTACTGCTTGTGTGTATGACGCCTTAGCCACTGAGCCACACAATCAGTTAATATATATATATATATATATATATATATATATATATATATTCTATCTAATAGTGTTAATGTACACTATTATATATATATATATATATATAATAATAATAATAATAACATCAGATTTGGCATAAAGCCTGTGTGAATGAAAAAGCATGGATTAAGCCTTTGACAATTGTCAAGTCTTTCACCCATTAAGATAATGATGAGAAAAATTAAATAAATAAAAGCAATAAACGAGTGTAATAAATTATATATAATTGAATCAAAATAAAAAAATCAAAATCAAAATTTTTTAAATATATTTTTAAAAATGTCGGTTAAAAATTTTAAATAACCAAGTTTAACAATACAATTTATATTTACTTATATACTGACAACATTAAACTTTTATAATTCAATACTTGATTAGGTATTCATAAGACTTACCTTTGAAAAAAATAGTATTATTATATTTTATTATTGTAAGCATTTGCTTTCCTCCAAAATGTAATAATATATGATATATATATATATATATATATATATATATATATAAAACAAGTCAACATATTATTAAAATTTCAAAAAAGTGGTAATTATTAAATAAAAATATTAAAGAACTGCAATAATAATATAAAAAACTCCTCAAAATCTAAATCGTCATTTAAAATTTACATAAAAGATAACCATACAAATAAATTAAAAATACAATAGATATAAATATATATATACAAGTAATATAGTAATTACTAACTTAAGATAGTTAAAGTTTAATACATTTAAGATTATATTTAAAAATTAATATCATTAGTTATTTATCATTAGTCATGTAAAAGATACAAAAATATATAGGTATAAACATACAAATTGACACAAACAATATATATATAAATAACAAAAAAACATCAAAATATTAAAATAAAATATAAAATAAATATAAAATTAAAATTAAATGTATATTTTTTTGAAATTTTTCGAAAATAATTTTAAATTAGAAATGTTAATTAATGAACTTGGAAGATTAAATTTATATAAATTAGCTAATTAGCTTTATTGGTGATATTAATATTATAACGCACGCGATTTTTATGAAAGTCAGAATACTTCATACGATGCGCGCTGATTGGTTATATGGTGTCCGTATTCAGACATCTAGAGTGTCCGTATTAGGGACTTATATGACCTCTAGATATATGCTTATAACTTAATGAATATTTGATAACAAATATAGAAATTATATATATAATTTTAGAACGCTTTATTTTTAATAATATCGTGTTATATTTTATATAGATACATTTGTATATTTTTGAGAAGGTTTTAAGTTTACATTTTTTTAATAAATTAAAAATCGTAATAAAAAAATCAGTTTATTGGATATATCAGCAATATTTAGAAAAATTAAAAAATTAAAAATACTTTTTTAGACTATATATATAATTATGAATATTTTATTCATTAAATATTTTTTTGTAGGATTTATGGTTTCTGAGATACCGAGAGTGTCCGTATACGGGAACTGTCGTTATTCGGTTACTTTCCCCTAGTAACAATAATATTAATATCAATAATGACGACATTATTCTTATATTTATGTTTCTCTGCCTAAATAATGGGTACATATTCGTGTTGAATGTTTGAGTTAACGTTAGCTTTAGCATCTTATTTTAATTGTTGTTCTATTGATTTTTCATATCCCAGTAAATAGAAGTCTCACTATTTTGGTCTCAAACACCTTCATTTTTCAAAGTTTTCAAAACATGGTCGACGGCTAGTTTTTTAGAAGGTTTTCAAGACATCATTTAAAAACACATTTGAAACAAATAGGTCTCAAATACATTTTTGAAAGACCAACTTAATATATAATTATAAAATATATATAAAAGGGTATAAAAGACTCTAAAACATAATATGATCATATAATGTTAAATATAATTCAAATTATTCACATTGATATTTATATTATATCTATATATTATTTATACCTATTTATACCTGCTATAACAGTATATAATTATAATTAAATAGCTAAGTATATCAATTATATCAATTATATCAATTTATATTATATTGTTATCTATATTATGGCTAGATAATTAATTTATATATTTGTTTTATATCAGTTTTATTTTGGCGAAACATTAGTTTCTGGCGAATCTATATATATATAGATCTATAATATTATACTTATATTATACTTGATTTTACATCATGTATGATATGTCCCTATATTCCTTATATATATATATATATATATATATATATATATATATATGTGTGTGTACCCTTATATATAAGTATGATCACTAAATACTTATATGATCTTAATTATTGTATAAGTATTTATAAATATATAGTATTTTATATATATATTATAGTTATACATTGTTATACCCGTAAATAGAAGTCTCACTATTGTGGTTTCGAAAACCTTCATTTTAAAAGCTGTAAAGACTTATTATTTCAAAATCAATTATATAAGATATTATTATATAATTTAGATCAATTATAATGTTATTCAACATAAACAATGTTAATGAACAATTATAATACCATTAATTATATATAAACAAGATATTTAAATATTATATTAAGACTTTACAAAATATATTTAGTGTGTTTTCAAAACCAACATTATAAATATGTTCGAGACTTTATGAGGATTATTTTTTTCAACTATAATACAATTATAGCTTATTTTATTATTTATATTACACATATATACATATATAGTACATTATAAATTATAATTAGTAATATTAGATTATATATAGAATATTAGAAATAAGTGTCTCAAAAATGTTTATATAGTAAGTATTGAAAACCTACTATATACTTTTTTCAAAAATGTTTATTTAGTAAGTTTTGAAAACCTACTATATACTTTTTTTTGAGACTCAATATTTAATCAAATTCAAAGTATAAATGTTACCAATTATTTAATTATTTATTATTTTATTAAATTTAAGTAAATCTATTGCATTTAAATTAATAAATATAAATAAAAAATATTGAATATTTTTTAATAAATGTTTCATATTACAATTTTTTTTTTTAAAAAACAATTTATTTAACCTATATATAACAATGTAACTATAATATATATATATATATATATAAAATACTATATATTTATAAATACTTATAAAATATTTAACATCATATAAGTATTTAGGGATCATACTTATATATAAGGGTACACCTATGTACATATATATATATATATATATATATAAGTAATATAGGGACATATCATACATGATGTAAAATCAAGTATAATATAAGTATATTATTATAGATCTATATATAGATTCGCCAGAAACTACAGTTTCGCCAAAATAAAACTGATATAAAATCAATATATAAATTAATTATCTAGCAATAATATAAATAACAATATAATATAAATTGATATAATTAGCTAATTAATTATAATTATATACTGTTATAGCAGGTATAGATATAATATAAATATCTATGTGAATAATTTGAATTATATTTAACATTCTATGATCATATATTGTTTTATACCATTTTATAATATAATTTATAATTATATATTAAGTTGGTCTTTCAAAAATGTATTTGAGACCTATTTGTTTCAAATGTGTTTTCAAATGATGACTTATAAACTTTCTAAAAAACTAGCCATCGACCATGTTTTGAAAACTTTAAAAAATGAAGGTGTTTGAGACCAAAATAGTGAGACTTCTATTTACTGGTATTACAATAATTTTTATTTTTAATAAGTCTGATTTGCAAATTAATCGGTAATTTATTATAGAAGCCTCTATGTATTCATTTTATAGAATTAAATTTAACAATATCATCAAACTTAAAAATAAAATTGCTCTGCATGAAATCATGAATCTTAATATTTGTATTTAATATTATGCATTTTAATGCTATTTCCTGTAAAATTGCAATATATGATTTATTAGTTTTAAAAGTTTTACCCCACATATGTAAACAATAATTTAAATGAGACATGAATAATGATTTAAAAATTAAAATTCTAGTATTTAAATTGAGGTTAATATTCAATTTTTGTTTATTATACCAATAACTCTACATAGCTTCAAAGTAACATATCCGTATTGCTGTTTCCAGTCAAGTTTTTCATCAATATAAACTCCTAAAAACTTATAATTTAATACATGTTTAATTGGAATTTCATTTAAAAATTGGTAATGTATTACTTGAATGAATATTCCGTACATTAAAAAGTATATAAATACATTTATCAATATTCAGTGTCAACCTGTTTATCGCTAACTAAGATGATAACTTTTTCAATTCACTATTCATTAAATTACTTAAATCAGATATAGTATCACTTGAACAAATTATATTCGTATTATCAGCATAAAGTACTGGTTTAAATAATTTCGATATATTTGGCAAATCATTAATATATAAAATAAATAAAATTGGTCCTAAAACAGAACCTTGTGGAACACCACATTTACTTTTTTTAAATCAGATAAAACACCATCAAACTCAATACATTGAAATCTATCAGATATATATGATTTAAATAAATCTAAAGTAATACCTCTAATTCCATAATGATCCAATTTCTTTAATAATATATTATGTTCAATGGTATCAAATGCTTTTTTAAAGTCAATAGATACCACTGAACATTTTTTCAAATTTTCAATATTATTATTTATGGTTTCAATTACATCTGCAAGGGCATCACCAGTAGACATGTTTTTCCTTAATCCATACTGTGATTTATCAATTATTGAATAATTATTTAAAAAATCAACTAAACGAAATTTAATAATTTTTTCAAAATATTCAGAAATTTGTGGTAAAATAGATATTAGCCTAAAATTATATCATATATTATTTTAATTGGATTTGTACAATGGTTTTATTTTAGCCTTTTTAAATTCATCTGGAAATAATCCCTCATTAATACATCTATTAAACAAAAGTGATAAAATAGGACTTATTTCATCATTAATATATTTAAATAAGATAGTATTCATATTAAAAATATCAGTACTATATTTGGAAGTATTTTTATCGATAATATATATATATATATATTAATATATATATGTGTGTATGTATATATTATATAATTATATTGATATATAATTCTATTAATACTAATTCTTATTGATAAGAGATCTATTTTATAAAATATAATATTGCACAATATATATCGCTGTTGTAATATCCAATGTGTTTATTTTACCTATAAAATATACAAAATTGGAACATATATTAAATACATAAAATAATTATATCCAAAGTGTTTATTTTACATATAATATATACAACATTGGAACGTTGTTATATATTTTATGTTGACGGTCAACATGTTTGGTTGCTTGGGAAGTGTTAGAAATAATTATATAAATATATACATAAATTGACAAATATGAAAATACTGAAACAGAAAATATATACACACTGATAAATATAAAAATAATTGCAAGACAATGAAACATATAGAGAACAATTATATACAAATTTAATAAATAACTAATTATTAAATAATATTTATCAAAGAAATTGAATAACGTATAACCAATATTATAACCATAATGTAATTTATTTGAAAATAAATGCAGGTGACTCTCAAATCAATTTTAATGTTGGTTATATTAAAACCGATATTGGTATTAATCCAGATTATATCCAAAAATAATAGAATAATAATAGATAATAATCAAAATGGTTTTTTAATATTAAAATCCACCAAATATAAGTGATATAATTTTAAATTTCAATAATGTAATTATTATTATTTTATAAATGTATACATATATATATGAAATATTATTTTATTATTTTATTATACTACTTTCAGAAAATATGCATTTTATGTAATTATAATTCATATTTCTTTTCGAAATTTCATAAGTTTAAATATATGATTTTTTTTAAATCGTAAGAAAAATAAAAAATAATATTACAACTGAAGTATCCACTTAAATATAATGCAACATTAGCGATATTAGAGATGATTTTAAGAATTTAAAGGCATAGGATTATAAACTAACCATAAGTGTAGTTACATGGCATTCATTGGACGATACAGGAGGCGATCCCGGATAACATACGGAAGACGTCTAAGGCGATAACGGAGATGATATTTAACATATTCATGAAGATATTCATCTACATAATTATTAATTAATAAATAATAATTGAATAATTATTAAAATAGTATATAATTAATAATTATTAAAATATAATTAATTATTATTAATTAATAATAATTATTGATAAATAATTATCAATTAGTAAATTAGAATTGAATAATTAATTGAATAATTATTAACATAATATATAATTAATAATTATTAATATATAATTAATTATTATTAATTAATAATAGGTATTGATAAATAATTATTAATTAGAAAATTAGAATTGAATAATTAATAATTATTAAAATAATATATATTAATAATTAATAATTTTACGGCACTAATATATATATATATATACATATATACATATAATATATATATATATATATATATATAGTCATTATATACGGGAACGGCTGACAATCAAAAATATACTGTATACAAAAATATACCATCTATTGTGCAGACTCACTTGTGTCAGAAGGAAACAATGCCGCGGAATGTTCTCTCATCATAATGTAGACATTCTTGATAGTAACTGACGAATCTCCCACTGCCTCAATTATCTATGTGATTTGGGGCTATATTACTAAGGAACGCAGTATTAATAATCGTAATACTAATCATATCTATATAGAGTTATGACGCGCCTTTATTATTATCGTTAAAATTCATATTATATATATATATAGTTAATTAGTATAATAATTAACTTTTAATACATAATTAATATGGTTTATAATTTCTTCATCAAATATATGATTTAAATTATTATCATAAACATATATATTTCCGTATTATTTTTAAGTAGAGTCATTTATAATATTTAAATTCAGATACTTTCCAAACATAATAAACTGTTTATAATGTATTTATAGGATAATATTTGAAATTTATATAAAACAAAAATACTCTACATAAATTATAGTCATACACTAAGCTAAATTAAGTTATTATTATAAACCTTCCAGCGTTTTAGTAAATTCTGTATCTCTAAACCATGTATTATTCTCAATGTTTACAAATTATATTTTGTTAATATATATTTAAAATAATAATTTTAATATAAATATAAAACTACTAATAATTATGTTTAATATGTATAATGTATAATATAAGTTATAACATAACTTATTATATTATAATTATGTTAATTAATAAATAAATACTTGGAATATTACATGTTTCATTTAATAAATAACATTATATTATTTATATTAATATATATTTTATATTTTTATGAGCTAATTAACATTTTATTTTTAATTCATATTATTATTATTTATAATTAGTTTTAATTTGTGTTATACTTTTGAATATGATGATAGCAGACTAGCTCTACTATACATATATGTATTATTAGTGAATTTGTATAAAAAGTATAAATATTGTTATTTCAGATTGTTTGATTTTGTATATTATAATTTGTTTAATATTTATAAAAGTTGCATATCTAATGTTGTGTATTTTGTATAAATGGGTTTTATATATTTTAGTTATATAACATTTCAAAAGCATTTATTATGTTTTAAATTTTATAAATGCATTGATTATGTAATATATGTATCTAAATTTCATTTTAGTATCAACCAATGAACAATCAGGTAATAATGATATGATCAAATGTATATTATACATTTTATAAAATGTATTATTGTTAATATAATTAGCATACAAGGAGATTTTATCTATTTAATTGTCTGTATTATTGTGTCTTGCATTTTTTGATTTATTTGTTAAATATAATTGTTAAATATAAATTTGTTAAACCTTTAGCAGTTCTAGGGCTCCCCTATTGTTTACATGCTAAATAGTAAAATATCCTCCTACAATACTGCATCAATATTTATAGACTTTATATTTTATTCTATGTGCATTTGTTAGAATATGATATGTGAGTTATCCTTTATTATGTAGAGTATAGCATATAATATATTATATATAATAATACATCTAATAATAATAGTTATTTATCTAGTAAAATTGTATAAAGATATATATGTATATATATATACACACACTCACACTCATGCATACATATACACACACATAGTACATACAAGTATACTTGTTACCATTTATAAATGCAGTAATTCTGTAATATATGTATCTAAATTTCATTTTAGTATCAATCAATAAGCGACCAGGTTGAAATTATATGATTGAATATATATTATATATTTTATAAGATGCATTATTCTTGTTATATTAGCACACAAGGAAGTTTTATATACCTATTTGGCTGTATTATTGTGTCCACACTACCTAACATAATTAGTATATGTTTTTTGTGTCTTGCATGATTTATTTGTTAAATATATATATTTGTTTATTATAGTTGTGTTAAGTATATTGAAATAAATCTGACTTTAAAGTAAATAAAAAAACATTAAAAATGATATGTTGTAGTGAATAACCAACTACAACCCTCAATATTACATATATAATACTATGTAATTTGTTTCTGTTATTAATTATGTATTAACGAAAAGTAAATATAACGTTGGTGGACATATATATATATATATATATAATTAAAGCAATATATTACATGGAAAGTATAAACATTACAACCTTACTACCACTATAGTATCACCTATCAATCTATAGAATATATAATTGTCATACGGTTTTGTTGTTTAACCCGAGTACTATGTTCATCCCCTGCATTCTTAGCGATACATGCATCTGTGATATGTCCTTCAAGATTCAGATTCAGATTTAAGCAGAATCGTTACTGTATACATGATTATTTATATTATATATGAGAATATTAAAAGGGGCGTAATAAACGTATATAAATGGGCGTAATAGACATATATGAATATTAACCTTGTGTTTATTAATTCTGTGATTGTTTACTAATTCCATGTCGGTAAATATCAATTAAATTCGTTATTTTTATTAATAGTTCATGTCCGCATCAGTCCGTTTTTATCATATATTTTTCACACTCATATACACACACACATATATATATATATATATATATATATATATATATATTATCATATATGATAACGATGAAAGAATTATATATATATATATATATATATATATATATATATATCATATATTATACAAACCAATAGGAAAAGGATATATTTAAAATTCGCATATGTTAACGTATCCATTTTTCTGTTGAATAAATATATATATATTTCATATCAAATAGGTGACTAATATGATACCACGTGATACCACAATATATAGTTGTGTATATACTTATAAGTACGCTTTAACTAACTAGGTTATTAATAGGCACGTTGTGTTATAAGCAGGTCTCTCTAAATTCGTACATTTTGAATTTGCACGAATTAAACCAAATTCGTGCACTTTTTATATATAGAATTCGTACAAGCACGAATTTAAGAAAAAATTATAAAAGCTATTAGTTAAATATCCGTAATTATATTGGTTATATTACTAGAAAATATACATGAATGTCAATTATAGGTGATCTATATCGAAATTAGATTAATAATATTGTATTTGAATTCATATTTATACATATATGTTTATATACACCAAAGTTATACAACAAAGTTATACATTTAATTAATCACATATTATAACCTTAACATATTAAAATAGGTTACATCCATTCTAATACACCTTTTTTTTATATATAATTAAATTAATGATATATTCGAATTTATATTTTAATGTTATGAAATTGTAATCTATAGAACTTCACGTATTACATATAAAAATAACAAATAAATCGATAAAATGATCACCCGCTAAATTGATATTCAACCTTTGAAAATCCTTTGCATAATTAATTCATTAACGATAAGCACCTAAACATAAAGGAATCGTAGAAAAACTACAAACATGCTTTATTAATAAAGATATACAAATACTACAACCCATAACTTTACATATTGTAGAATACCTGGTTATAAACAGTTATACCCGGTCATAACCAGTTTTCAAGATGTCAATGATATCATCAAAAACGTGCAATATGGATAATTTGGTTAAGGGTTTTAGTACAAAGATGTACTCATCATTGAAAGCTTGACAAATGGTTAAGTGTAAAACTGACAGGTAGTATCATTATAGTGTGTTATAGTTAATATTTAGGTTGTATATATATATATATATAATTAAACACTATAGAAACCCAGGAGCGTTAACTAACAGTTAGCAGTACGTATTGTCCCCGGGTGAACATCGCGCAGTAACAATGGTATATATCCAGAACACCGACTAGCAGACAACATTGGGAATCCATCACATGACCTGTGACCGGCCAATTCGGTACTATGCCTATCTGCAGGTTTTCCATTCTCGGTCGAGCTGTTATTGTTATGTGGTAGCGGATAATCTAATATGAATATATCCGTATACATTAGAAATATTGAAATATTTTTTGAAAATTCACAACGAAGTTTTTGAAATATTTGAAAATAATATACGAAAATAATACAATAATTTTACGAAAATAATATGCAAATAAAATGAAAATGGTGAACATTTTTTGAAAATAAAACACAGTACATAATTTGAAAATAATGTAAGCAAATATATGAAAATGTTTTCGAAAATTTTACGAAAATAATTTACAAATAAAACTATATTAATATAAATTAATTAACATATTAAGATTTAATTAGCAATTTAAAATATAAATTTTATTGCTAAGATAAATGTTTAAATTTTTATAAAAGTCTATATACTATTATTTATTTATATTAACGAAATAATATAAAATAAATAAAATGTTTCATTCTTGATGGTTATTAATTGAAAAATAATGAAAGATAGGTTTACAAATACCTATTAATAAAACTAATTTTTGAATCATTTAATGACGTATAACATATGTATTTAATATATTAATATATGTATTTATTATATTTTAATATATTTATTCTAGGCTAATATATATATATATATATAACCATATCTCTTATTTTTATTATATTTTCCAAATCATTTATTTTTGATTTGCTAATGTGCTGATTAAATATTTATTAAATTCTGAAAATTATGTATTTAATATATATATATAGTCATTATATACGGGAACGGCTGACAATCAAAAATATACCTAATGGGCATACCTTTTTTTAACAATAGGTATCAATTTGAAATTTTATATTATACTTAATTAATATATATAATATAATGTTCCATATTTGGTTTTATAAAATAATCATTAATGACAAATATACAAAATAATTGTCAACCTAAAAAAACCCACGCAAAGTATACCGGAATGGTATTCAATTTTATTCATGCATAATAAACACGAATGGGGATACAATTAAGATTGAATATAATCCGCTACTAGGTATCCATTATTTATGATGAATCATATACTCTAGTTTCATATTATAATGAGAATATTCAATGCGCATGCGTTATTTTAATCATCGATGTAAATAAACTATAATTTTAATTCATTTGAATATATTTATTCATCTAAACAAGTTATACAGACAATTATATGTTAGTTTTTTATTAATATAATATTTTTAAATAATATATTTATAAATTTAATTGTAAATTGAATTAACAGTTAATTATATACAACATTTTTAATATTATCTATATATTTTAAATTATTTTAAAAATACAATTTGGAATATTCAATAATTGAATATAACATATGTTTTTAAATCAGATTTATATTATTAAATTTGTCGTAATAATTATTAATATAATAATTTAATTTATAATAAATAATTATGAATATTAAAGTTATGGCGAATAAAATATGGAAACTATTTATTTTGATTACTCGAGTAACAGTATTAAATTTAAATACTCGTGGGGTTATCAGTAGATTTTAATTAATTAATATATTATGTGCAAATAAACATAACTAATAAACACCATAAAAATACAATAAACGCGATTTTAAACTCTAAATCTAAACATGCTCACTTCACATATTTTAAATGTTATGTATAATATAATATTATATTTAATATAATATTAAATATTATATTAAATATAATTATTATAATAATATAATTATAAAACTTATTATTGATAATTGTATAACATCTATTATTGTTCAATTTATAATATTGTCAACTAGATAAATCATTTATTAAATTAATTTATATTAATTAAATAAATGATGTAATCATTACAGTAATGCTCAATTTACATTCTTAATATTTATTTACTTATCATTATATATATTATAATAAAAATTCATAATATAATAGTATTATTAATACACATAATATATTTACTATAATAGTATTTGTTTAGTAATGTATAAATAATTGTTGATCATTATTTTATAATAATTTATTATAGTATAATTTTAAATATGATAATTTATTAACTATAAAATTAATAAAATCGTATTCATTAGTGTTAAAATTATATTATTATGTTTAGTATATTATTATCTGTATAATCATATAGTGTTTAATAATTAATATTTATACATCATAATTATAGTATGATTTATAACTTATATTTTAATAACATGTTTAGTATTAATTACGGTAGAAAGTAATCTTGTACGAGATAATTTCGGACTATATAATCTAGTACGTCTTATTAAATTTATTCTAAAAGTATTATTTATGAATTTAATATTATAGTTATCTTAAAAGTATTATTTATGAATTTAATATTATAGTTATCTTAAATTATTTTAATTTGGACTCTATATTCATCATTTATATACATATATATATATTATATTTTCCATCAGTAATTAATAATTAAATATAAATATTAGAATAATTCTATAATTATGAAAACACTTAATTTTACAAGTCGTACCAGAGTACTAATAAGTAGTACGTTTAAATTACGTTCATTCTAATTACCTCGTGCGATATAATTTAATTATTAATTACTCATATAAATGTATTAAGTAATCTCTGACGACTTTTTGAGTAATCTATTATGACTTATTTCGTCAATAAGTAATTTTATATATAAAACCAATTTAACTTATCTATAAAAAAACTTATCTAAAATTAATCTTGTACGAGGTCATTTCGGACTATGTAATCTAGTACGTCTTATTAAATTTAGTTTATTCTAACATTATTATTTATGAATTTAACATTATAGTTATCTTAAATTATTTTAATTTCTAATCTAGATTTATTATTTATATACATATTTGTATATATTATATTTTCCATCAATAATTAATGATTAAATATAAATATTAGAATAATAATTGTAGAATTATGAAAACACTTAACTTTACAAGTCGTACGAAATTACCTCGTGTGATATTACTTAATTATTAATTACTCATATTAATTTATTAAAGTAATCTCTTACGACTTATTTAGTAATCTATTAAGGCTTATTCCGCCAATAAGTAATTTAATTTATAAAACAAATTTAACTTATATATATATTAATAAATATAGTTATCTATATTTATACTTATCTATATTTTTCTAATTTCTATATTCAGGACACCATTGGGGCAATAAAGTAAACCTGGCGAGGTATGTTCCACTCTGAATGTCATCGCATAAATGACGTGTCTATAAAGAACCATATACAGCAGCCGATGGACGATATAGTATGCATGTCTGGTGCTCTACTAAATATGATGAGAGATATATATATGATCGGAGAATGCTATTCATAGAGTGCCGAAAAAGCTTGCCATAGTAAGGTAAATTAATTTTGTGTATATAAATATATATATATTTATCAATTGAGAGGATATTTATATTGAATTAATACTAAATAAATAGGCTTACATAATTATATAAGTGTGTATATAATAATAATATATATTTATTGAATACAATACAAAAAGCGGATACAAATATGATTATTAATATATGCGTTAATAATATTGAATATATACTATTAAAACATATAAATTATTGAATGAATCATGATTTCATAAGTATTATAAATTAATTAAAACATGCATAATTCCTATCTACACCATGTATTATTTTTACTATTTTTTGTGTGCATAACTTTTTTAAAAATAAAAATAAAATTAAAATACGACTTCTATTATAGAATTTAATAATATATCTAATGATATCAAATTTATTATAATAGCATCAATATAAAAAATCGTATTCTTATAGGTTTTATTCCTATGGTTTTATTTATATCGTACAAATACATTATAGTTGGATTATTCGTAGACTATAAATGTATAGTATTTACATTTTATACTAGTTTGGTTTATAAATATTAAAAATTATAGTAATATTACTAATATTAGATATTATATAGGAAGGTTAAAATGAATTAATAATGTAATATAATGAAAAATAAATAACTTATTGAAAAACAAATATTTCGAAAATCGTCACTATAGTATCTTACTTACGATTCTATATTCAATACATTTATATATTTATACAAACATACATTTATATATTTATTTACTATATATATACATAGATAATTTATTAAAATATAATACATACTATATTTAATGATATATAAATTATTTATTATTATTCAAATTTTGAAATAATCTGAAACAATAATATTGAAATTTAAATAATGACTACTATTTCCTAAGTTTTTATGAGTCATACAAATCTTTGAATATAAATTGAAATGGATGTATATTTTTACAAAATAATAATAATATTTAATTCAAAATGTATATTTTTAATTAATAACATCTTTTATATTTTTATTCAATATATTTATTCTAAAGTAAATTTAATATATCAATTCATAAATTGCCATTTGATATATACGCATTAAGTTGCTGTATTTCGGTAAAAACAGTGTGTCAACAGATTCTGTTTTTTTGTGTAACCAAGTATATACACGCAGAAATCTAAAAATGTTATTATTTATAGTCTATTCTCTATAAAACAAAATGATAATTAAATATATTCATTATAATATAACGATTATTAAAATATTATTTAATTAGATACAAATTATTTCTCTAACATATAGTAATTCCTAAATTAAAATAGGTGGTTGACACAAAATTGTCGGCGTAATCTTCGTGTCAGCGTATTCCGTATTTATATGCCCGTTTTGTCTTCTCATTCCGTATATTATATATCTATATATATATATATATATATATATATATATATATAATATATATATATTACTATAATATGTTAGTATAGTGTATATATGTATATATATATAATCAAAATTTCAATACTATTAGAAATAAATATTATATTTACAACTATGAAATCATATAACGCCACCTATTATTAATAAAAAGGTGCATTCATCTACGTGAATTATTTTTATGTACAGAAAAATAGGATCATTCCTATTTCACTTTCTGTACAGAAAACGATTACAGAAAAATAGGAATATGACTCATTACAGAAAATTGTATGTAAATGATTCATGAAAATGTATTTTCTGTGCGGATTTCACGTAACGTAAGGAAAACGGAACTGATGTGAACGCCCTATTATAATATTTATATAATAATTATATAATTTTAATATATTTAATTTATATCTAAAAATTATAATATTTCAATGATTAGTTGAAAATTATAAATAAATATTTCAAATAATATTTTTAAAAATACAAAAAATATAAATAATATTTAAAAATATATTTAAAAAAAATGTCCAAAAAATGTACATAAAATTTCCAAAATTTTTTTTACAAATATTTGAAAAAAATGTTTAAAAATATTTCAAAAAAATGTTTAAAAATATTTCTAAAAATGTATAAAAATATATCAACAAATATTTCAAAAATTTCAAAAAAATTTCCTAAATATTTCACAAAATTTCAAAAAAATATTTCACAAAATTTCAAAAATATTTCAAAATTGTCAACAAAAATTTCAAAAATTTGAAAAATATTCAAAAAAAAATTAAACAAAATTTTCAAAAAAATTCAAAAAAATTTTTAAAATATCAAAAAAATATTTCGAAAAAATGTAAAAAAAATATTTCAAAAAAGCGATGCCGAAGATTTTATTTTACAAAAAGTTTAATTTTTCGGGTTTCTCTGGGGTACGCGTTATATTTGTCTAAATTTGTTTGTATTTTAGCAAAAATGTATGTTATTATATATTTTAAAAAGGCTGAATTATGAATAGCCATAATTAATAAATAATAGATAGACAAACTATCAAATAATGAGTAAAGCAGGGTTTGGTACGGCTAGAAATTCCAAATCAGGAATAATTATAATTCCTATAATAAACTTTATTAAAGTTAATGTTAATGTTATATCATTTTAATATTTTAACTTGAATATATAATATAAAAGTATTCAAAATATTATATAATATTTTTAAGGGGGGGGGGGCGTTATTTTCAGTTATTTAATATTTAATATTATATAATTATATAATTATTCATAATCTTTAAAATGAAGTATTAAATGTTGTTCAAGGGTAGATTACCTTACAGATCGAATCTTTAGACAAATCTTTATAAAATGTACAATTTTTATGAATACTATATAGATGATGTTATATAAATATATGTAATTTTGAATATATATTTATTTATTGCTAATTATGCTTTTAATAAAATATTCTATGAAAAAAAGGTATGTTTTTAATTTTTTTTGTTTTTAATAAAATTATAAGTATTTATAAGTATATCAAAACAATATATATATATATTTTATATATATATATATATTTGTCAAAAGTAACTAGATCATATCATCTGTATAGATATTATATAGATATATAATATCTATACATATTTAATATTTAGAAATATGTATTGAATTGTTCAAATTGTGAAACTTTCCAAATATTATAAATTGTATAAAAAATACCGATATATAAGAATATACAATTTATGAGTAATACATTACATAACAATGTGTAATATATATTGTACAGGAGTATGTATATAATACATAGTTTAGGAGTTTATAGTTACAATTGAACAATATTGTATACCTCATTTTAAAGATAAATAATCATATTTTAAAATTTGAAAGTAAAATAATTATTGAAAAAAAAAGCAAATGAACGATTTCCTTTTAAACCAATATAGACTCTTTATTTAGCTTTTGTACTAATATCAACCGTTTTACAAATAAATGTATAACTCTTATATGAGTTTGTACATAACATATAAACAGCGCCTCTTACATAGGCTATTATTTCCGAGAATTGTGAGAATTTATAATGTAAATTCGTATACAATTATAAACTTTTAAAAAGGTATAAATTGTGTTAAATTATTATTAATATATTATTAAGATATTTTTATTTTAAATGATATACATATTTATGAGGTGAGTAAAACTAATTTATATTCATGTATTAAAATAGAACAATGAAAAATGTTGCTGTAAAACCGCGTCCATCTAATCTATTTCAGTGTACCAGCGACAGTTATTAATTATTAATTACATTGTCTAAATATGGAGATATAAAATATATATATAGATAGTTATTCTTATATGTGTATAAACTAACGCATTCTGTTGAATACTCTAACATATCTAATGGTGTATTTCTGCTGTAGGTTAACCGACCACCATTGCCAGCCAGTCGCGAGACCGTTATAGGTACAGTAGTCAAAATAACGTTGGTAGTTACCGTTTACCGCTAACAAGGATCTGTGCCCTGCATCGTGATTTGAGTTTTGCGTAGTCGGCTTTAGTCGGCATACAGAACTTGTGATATCTACAAGGATGCGATGTTACGAGGTTACGAGAGGGTTACGAGAGTTGTATCGCAGGTAGGTTACCCTTATCTCTTAACTAGTACAATCATCAGAGAATGTATTTCGCACTCGCGGAATAAATGATAATCATTTAGTTATTGTTTATATTAAATGAATATACTTTTGAATAATGTATAGCTAGTAAAATATATTTTTAAGATTATATGTTCTTTTATGTTTATAAGTTTTATCTTATATTTTTAATTTACATGTTCGATGTTATATATTTATATATTTAATTCGTGTTTTATATACTAATTAATAAATAAATATATTAATACTAACCTCCTGTTATATTATTGAGGCATATATCTATTTCACTGGCGGCTAAATATTGTATAAATAACACACGACCGATGATATTACAATTAAATATGATCGTATCAGATGTGAAAAAGTTAAGTTTGCATTCAGTTAACTCTGGTATGGTGTTATTTATTATATAGGATGCATCTGCCACCACATAGACATGTATATCATCTGCATCTGTTATAAGTGTGCATGATTATAAGTATTGTAACAGTCACACACATACATATATATATATATATATAAAATATATTTATGTAGAGGTTTTAAGGTATACATTTAGGTTTTAATGTATAGGTTTTAAGTTTGGTAGTAAATTAAGAGTAAGAGAAGACAGAACGGATTGATAATATAAGTGAATTCAATATAGGTGAAATAATATATGAGCTTTTCTGGATTTTATGTTTGGATGGCTGTAATTAAACCACGGTGAAAACAGAGTTTGACCTAAGTATGTGAATATTAAGTCATATGGGGTAAAACTAATATACGACAGGAAATATATATATATATATATATTTATATATATTTATGGAATATGGAGAGGAGACTATAACGATATCGTTTATGAAAGGAGAGTAGGTTAGAGAGAGTTGTAATAGACTCAGTAGATATTATTAATATTTATATATATGTATGGAATATGGAGAGGAGACTATAACGATATCGTTTATGAAAGGAGAGTAGGTTAGAGAGAGTTGTAATAGACTCAGTAGATATTATTAATATTTATATATATGTATGGAATATGGAGAGGAGACTATAACGATATCGTTTATGAAAGGAGAGTAGGTTAGAGAGAGTTGTAATAGACTCAGTAGATGAATAGGTTTAAATACACATAATAAATACAGTATATATCGATGTAATATATGAATGTAATATAATTATTATAAAGAAAGACTAATATGTCATGAGTAATGTAAGAAGAGGGCTAAGAGTAAGAAAATATGTAGGATATGGGGATAGGTTATAGGAAATAGGATGTCGGAGAGCTAAGAAGTTGTAAGGAGAGTTAAGAAGGTGTAAGGAGAGTTAAGAAAGCAAAGAAACCTAAAAGCTGAAACCTATAATCATATAATTATTGTACTTAATCTTCAGTAAGAAGTTTTCCTGCGTGAGTTATATATATATATATATATATATATATATATATATATATATACATATATATATATATATATATATATCATTTATATGATGATGATTATATATATATATATATATATATATATATATATAATACTTATAACCTAAATACAACAAATGTGTTTTTAGTATTGACTTAAATACATATGTAAATATTTTTATGTTAGTGCATTAATCTAACTATATAGGTATCGATCTTGATACGTAACGGTGGCTGAGTTCTGAGTTTATTCTCCATATCAGATATATTAATTAAGTCATGACTGGCTAAGTATATATTTATTTAGAAGTGGAAGTTAAGTTGAGTATGTTAAGGGTCGTAGGTCACAACCAATGACAATTAATAATAATAAAACCATAGACAATGTATTAGGTAGACTGATATTTGTATTAATCTACAATGTATTATTTTTCACCATTTGAATAATCTGCATACATAAGAATTCATTAAATTAAATATATTAATTCAAATATTCTTTATAATGTATCAATTTATATGCAAGATATGTAATTAGTAGTTGTAAATATATAATTATAATATATATTTAAATGGAATTTTTCATATATTAAATTAATTATATATTAATCATATATTAATCTAAAATAGTGTAATATCCATTTTATATAAGTTAATCTAATTTAGTAAATTGATATTTAGTTATTAAATGAAATATTTAAAAATAAATATTATATAACATCACTTTTTACTAGGTTTAATATGATTATTTTATAATTTTATATGATAGGTGTACTTATTTGTATAATTGTAATCATTCAGTTTATTTTAACAGATTCAGCATATTTTTTAAAGTAATTGCATGTCATTATAGTAATGTAGGTGAATTTGACTTTTTATTGAAAATATGATGTAATTGATAAACTTGACAAACACAATAGCATATTATCATTCAAATTGGTAAACACAATTTATCTCTAATAACAGTCTACTTAATTATAATGTCTATGAATACAACATATATATTTATACGTAGAATTTATGAAAAAGTTTGTTAAATAATGTGGGACCACTACTATAAAATCATGAAGATGTGATAGTTTAACGTTATAAAGATCGGAAGGTTTTATCTAATTTATGGAATAGGTAGTAAGTTGTAGATTACATAATATTATTGTCGAACATTGGATAAATATAGATCATAATGATAGAATTATTAAAAAATACGATGAATAATTGATATTATCTTATTATTAGTACACATGTTACATGAATGTATTTCCATTAAATAAATTTAAATATAACATATATTAAGCATGTATAATATTGTAACGTATTATACCAAGAGTATAAAAGTTACGAACATAATTGATAGTTATTTAATACAATTATTTAAATATTGAATTATTACATTTAGTTTTAAATTTAATATATAAAAAATAAAATATTTGTATAAGCTTAATTAAATACTATATTAAATTAAATATATAAACTGCACGCTAATATTAGTATCACCGTAACCAATAGCAACAATACTAACTGATGTTATCCTGTCCAATATCTAGGTTAACTTGCTGCACTTGGTAATCATTAACAAGGTCAACTATAGCTCGTGACTGCAGGTTTAGCAACACGCAATTGTTAGCCGAGGTCAGGTAGATCCCGGTTAATGGGGCGTAGGTCTTCACCGTCACGATAGGTACAGTAGACGCTACAGATGGAGGTATAGGACTTAATTGTTATCATAGGATCTATCCTAAAATAACGTACGCTACGAATACCCGTTTATACTATTTATCTTTCTGTACCCGTAGCTCTGTATATATATATATATATATATATATATATATATATATATATATATATATAAATATAAATATATGTTTGTGTATCTATCTATACGCTAAAAGTAAGTTTCATATTTTTATAAATATGTATTATATTGTTTTAATAATAACTATATATTATAGAAATATAGTTTTAATATAATATATTACAATATTAATGATTAATCTATTCATTACAATTAATATAAATATAATTAAGTACATTAATAAAACTTTATTATACATAATTATGGAATAATTATTAATGAATATATATAAAATCTTTTAACATAAAAAATAGATCATACAAAATTAACATTATATATCTGTGAACGAAATATTAACTATTCCTTCATTAGTCAGTGGAATTCTGAAGATATTGACTAAAGTTGGGATATCATCTGCTAAATAGAATATCAATTTAGTCCTATCTGATTTCATACTAACCAGTATAAATTGAATACAAACCTTTAGAAAAGTAATCATATTCTATTAACATAAAAATAATCATAAACAGCATTATAACAATACAAATATAAATAAATAAAGTAAATATTATATTCAAGTAAATGTAGTATACGATTAAATATTGTTTATTCTAACATTGCAATGTCGACAATATATGTTTATGTATATGTTACACAACCCATATACAATTAAATAATGAACTATTTTCGATGTGGTTTATAAATGTAATAATTATGTTACGACCGCCACTTTTAATAATTAATAGAACTGTACCCGTTACATAATACTTATCGCATTAAAATGTACGGAAAACATTGTAATCCATTCATATTATATTATAGCACGATTTTCGTAAATTCATTTTTTTTACTATTCCTATAGTTCCTTAGCAACTGGGTACATTTGGTAAATAGTAACGTATCTTTTTTGTTGACTGGATTGTATTCATAGATTACCAGATATATATATAATACAAAAAATTACAGTGAAACTACAATTTCTTATACAATGAATTATCATTTTACTCAAAACGGTAATAAACTAGCTGATATACCTACTTATTATTTATTTAAGTTTACTAATGATGATATACCTAATAAATAATGATGATTATTTAAATAATCGACTATTTTATTTCTATTGTTTTATCTCCTTTATCAGCTAGTGAAATTTATTTAGCCATTTATAATTGTAAAACTAATGTTTCTCTAGATGGAATTGACTTATCCATGAAACTTATTCAAGAAATATAATTATCTATTATAACTCCTTCAATAACAAAATTCTTAATGTATATTTGTAATAAATCATTTGAGATGGACATTTCATAGTTTTAAAAAAAAATCTACATTTATTCCTATGTTTAAATCTGGTGATTGTAGTAATTTTAATAATTATCGACCTATTTCATTAACCTTGACATTTTCAAAAATTCTATACAAATTATTTCCAAATAGACTTTTATCTTTTTGTAATAAATGCAATTGCAATATTAATATTATTAAATAATATTAATGATGAACAATTTGGTTTCAGACAAAATATAAGTACACTGAACTCAATTGAAACATTATAAAACGAAGTTATAGAATCTTTTGACTAAAATAAATAATGTGTAGGATTATTTGTAAACCTAAAAAAAGGCGTTCGGTACTGCCAATCATCGAATTATAATTAACAAACTAGATTATTACGAAATAATAGGGAAAACCATTGATTAGTTGATTAGTTATCTTAATGAATCAACAATGTATACAATATAATGCAAGTAAATCAAATATATACCTATAACTTATAAGTCTACTTATAGACACGTGGGTTAAGCCGGAGTGGCTCGGTAATTTTTTTTTGAAAATTGCTGCACATTTTTTTATATTAACTAGATAACATATTAAATTGAATACAAAAAAAAAAATTAAAAAAATTAATTATTGGAGGTGCGCCACCTCATTAAAGTTTAACATGAAGAGATAGGAAGTTTAACATGGAGGAGATAGGAAATATTTGAAACTTCGATTTAACATCATTACAATTTTTTTTTTAGTTTTATCTGCAATTATAGTTTTAATTATATATTTTTTTATAAGATAATATTTGTAATATATTTTTTTTCGATTTTCCAGGAAATTTCCAGGAAATTTTGGAAAAATACAAAATATTTTAATTTTAATTAAAAAAAAATTATTTATAAAAAAATATAAACATAAATATATATACATAAGTATATGAGTGTACTATTACATGAAATTAATATTAAAAAAATAATGTATAGTATAAAATATGGTTATTTATTCACTATTTTAATGTAAAAATATGATAAATTTTATATTTGAAAAAAAAAAGTTTACGCACTATTACAAAAATTTTTTTTCAATCGACTGGATTAATAATAGGGTTTTTTTAAAGAATTTAAATCGTTAGAAATTTTTTTAAATATATTTTACTTTTTATCTTATTTTTTTATAAATTTTAAATTATTAGTTTGCTCTATCATTTTTTTTCTTTTGTAAATTTGTAAAAACCAAGATACAACTTATATTATAGAATTTAAAGAGCTTTGTAAAAATATAAATTATATTAATTTTAGATAAAAAAATATTATTAAAAAAAAAAATCCCAATTTTCCCCATATTGGTCAGAAATGCTTATATTTTTTTTATTTCTATAAATATTTAGATAGCTATATTTATAATATATATATTATGTCAATTTCATTATATAATATTCATTATTGAATGAGTTATGTTATAATATGTATTATAAATAAATTAATACATTCATAATTTCTATCTACAAAATTAAACATTTTTACTAATTTTGTTTTCACAATTGTGGTCATAACTTTTTTTTAAATAAAAATTTAAAAAAACTAAGATATGACTTCTATTATAGAATTTGATAAGCATTCCAACTATACACATTTTATTATAATAGCATAAATATATAAAATCTCATTTTAGTACCAATATCCCATATTCGAATATCTTTATAGTTATTATTTATACAGTAAGATTAGCCGATTATATCCATATATGTTGTTATTTGTCATTTAGTAAATGGTTTGGGGTTATATAAAATATAAAAAGGTGTATTAGTAATAAGGTTCGTGGTTAAAAAGTATAATAAAATGAATATAAATTTGAAAATTAGTTGTTTATAATGGTTTATAAACTAACTGGCTACCAAGGACCTATATATCTACCTAGATAACTATATGTCTACCTAGGACCTATATATCTATATGTTTACCTAGGACCTATATGTATACCTAGAGACCTATATGTACACCTAGAAACTTATGAGTCTAACTATGATACCTATATGTCTACCTAGGGAACTATATGTCTTCCATAGGATCTATATGTCTAACTAGATACATATGGGTCTACATATTTGTCTATCATAGGGACATATGGATCTAACTAGGACATATAGGCATACCTAACAATTAAAATTAATATATTAATAAATGAATTCATAAATAGACAAATTTAATTTATTTTTTAATGTATATATCAAAAGTATATATTTACTAACAATGTCAAAGATGAATAAAGCCTAAAATTTTAAAAAATATCCCGTACCGAGTTATCGTGGACATTAATGTAAATATACCTGTTTATTTCAGAATCTGTCAATAATTTCCTTAATATATAATAGGAATTAATACAGTGTCGTAAATCAACAATTATTAACTTTGATTAAAGATTATTATATTAATAGTGACATTTAGCATCTAACCTCAACAGTTGAATATTTGGCTGAGATTTAATTATTTCTATATTTATTTCGATTGTATTTTGTTTAAAATTTTCCTCAGATAATATGTTATTCAATAAATGAAATATGTATATATATATATATATATATACATATATATATATATATATATATTTATTACATATTATATATATACCAGGAAACCAAATATGTTTTTTTACGTTGAATTTGGTTGAATTACGTTGCAAAAGTTAATAAATATGTTTATTGTGCAACTTCATATGAAACATATAATTATTTATAAATATATTTATAAAATGTTGGTTGCATTTAAACATAAAATATAGTTAAAACAAACTTTAATCAATTTATTTATAAATATGTTGAATAATAAAGATAAATACTATTTATCTGCAACTATAAATACATCTCATTTAATTGAATAATATAATCTATATATATATATATATATATATAGGTATCATGTGTATATCACCTATATGTATCATATGTAATTGTAATATTATAATTAATAGTATGAAACATACTAATATAAATTATATTATTATTTAATGGTCCTAAATAATATTTACTTATAAAGTATATTATAGTATTGTTATAGTATTATATTCCTGTTATATTATTATAATATTATAATAACCCAGCAAATAGTAAAAGCCTCATAATAGTAACATAATATCATATATAATAACTTCAAATGTTTACATTGTGCTATTATGCTGTGTTATGTTTCCATTAAAAGTATATTATGCTGTTATTAATTTGTAATTCTATTATGCTGATATTATGTTGCAATTAAAGGTATATTATGCTGATATTATGTTGCTATTATAATAATAACAACATAATAGCAGCATAATATCATTACAAATTAATATTAATATTATAAATTTATTTAGAAAAATAAATTATTTAAATATATTAAAATAATATATATATTAATTAATAATAGGTTTAATAATTAATATTTAATAATTAATAATTAATATTATTTGAATAATTATTAATTTATAAATTATATAATGAATTATATAATTTATAAATTAATAAATATATATATATAAATATTAAAAATATAAAAATGTTATGCAACAGCGAGGATTTGAACATACACTTTTTGACAAAATGAATTCTAATACATCACGCTAGACATCCTGGCTAGACACCCTTAGACACGCTAGACACCCTTAGGGTAAATCACTGTTTTTTATTTATATAAATTTACGTATAATTTAAGGATCATAACAAGAATTCGACAGCAAGAACACGAACACATACTTGCGGTTATATTTATATTGCGGGAGTTGAAATATTCAAATAAATATACATACGTGTGAAAGTATATCCGAATGAAAGTAGATCCTAGCAACTAGTAATTATATATATGTATGTGATAAAAAAACAGCTCCAGCTAGATTCGAGCTCACGACTTTCTGCTTAGAACGCATCCTTTATAGCACTCAGCCACAATTGTGGGGTTAACCCATGTTATATATTATGCTATTTATTTTCCTATTTAAAAAACATTTACTATAACCGATAGCATATTTATGACGTATAGTATTATTTATATATAATATATTGATTCTACTTGAAATTAAATGGACATTCTAAAACTATATCGATCTCATGCGTACGTAATATATTCGAATTATAATCGAATAATTTATAATAGTAATAATTTAAATGTAATCAAAAATAAAATGTATATATATCCAGGTTCGACGTGCACACGCAATGCGCGTCGCGTTGCGAATACGTATTATTTATATCTGAATAATCGTGTATGAATATAAATTATATATCACTGCAAAGTCAATAATTCATTTAAAGTAATAACTAATCACTTAATTCAAATAGTCTATAGCAAATTCATTGTTTTTAATACGCAGAATAGTTCAATTCCTTCAATATAATATTCATGTCATCGAAGTGCACTGAGTGAGAGTGCACTCTTGCATGCATGTACTCTCATAAGGCCCGCCCACAACATATCACGTGTGAACATATGTCACTCTGATACTTCTAGAATTTATATACATTTTTAATTTTATTTAACTCTAAAATAATACTTTTATCATATTATCATGTTTATATTGATAATTGTATAAAATAAGATTCTGTATTATAACATATAAATACTTCAAGAAAATATCTAAACACATGAAGACTAATGAAAAAAAGAAAAAGGTTTTATTTAGATATTTAAAATAAATTTAATAATTCTTATAATTATTATAATAATATATGAATTAAACAATATTTGATATATTTGATATATATTTATAAGTTGTAACTCAATGTTTAATAATGCATGCATAACTTAATAATTTAAATATTAAAATTATTTTTTAAATATTATTGAATACATACATATATACTTTGTTTCAATAGTTATAGTAACATATGTTATCAGAGTTATAAGACTATAGGCTATAGTATAATTTCGAGTATTTACTAAATACAATGTATATATAGAACCACGTAAGGCTTACGTGGTAAGCATTCTAAATAACGAAAATGGCGAAATAGATCCAGAAATTTCATATGCATTTTATATATCCATAATTATTATTTCTTATATTATATTATATAATATTATATTAAATATATATAATTATTATAATATTATAATAATATTATAAATATATTCTAGAAAATATAATGTGTTGGAGGAACTTTTACCATATACGAATATATTGAATACGTAATTTGTATCATTAAAGCATAACTTATCAATTACATATGTATTCAATAAATCTATTTTATAATAATTTATTATATTCTAAGAATAATTTTGTAATCGATTACAATAACTCATATTATATAAATTCGGATATGTATAAAGTATACTTATTATTATGAGAATAATAATTTGTTTTATGTTATCTTTCCAAATTTTATTAATATAATTTTTGGATCAAGGGAACTTTATGATCAATGGACTTCGATGTCCGTAGATTTTTCCGATGAACGTAAAGTTACTCTTATATACTATCTCTATATATTTACAAATGTCCGCGGATCGTAAAGTTACTATAATATATATATATGTCTATATTTATATATATATATTTATAGATGTTTTACTGATCGTAAAGTTACTCTTATATACATTATATGTATTTATATTAATAGATGTCGCCTAATCGTAATGTTATTATTATATACATTATATATCTATATATTCATAGATGTGGAAATCTATGAATAATATCGATGTCCATCGAATGTGTCCATTGATCGTAAAGTGCTCTTGATCCTATTTTTTTAATAAATTACCCTAGTTATATATTTATATTAATTCAAATACATGTAAATTATAATGATTATTAATTTGTATTAGGTAAATGAAAATTACTAAATTTATACGTTATTAATTAATTAAATAAAACTTTACAATATTATTGTAACTATAAAATCATTATATATTGTACATAATTTTGTTTATACTTAAATAATACTTTACAAATATTTTAGTAACATTTAAAAGTGTAATTTTGATAATGTATGTATCAAATTATAATAAATATTATAAATCTGTAAAACGTAGCTATAGTTTAAGTAATATATTGAATGTAGAAAGTTTGCGTAAATTTTATAGTGATTTATTAAAATTACTACATGACGAATATAAAGAATTGCCATTATTATATGCCAAACTATAACTTTATTAAATAATCCACAACGAAATTCATTAATATTAAAATCTGATGTACGTATTCTTATTTAAATTAAAAAAAAATTGTGTATACTAATCTTTTATCATATTCAAAAAATCTATTATCACAACATATCCGTGTCAATCTAAATAGTTCGCTTGCCGTGTCGAGTTGCTAAAGAGGTCGTATGCCGTGTCAAGTTGCTAAAGAGGTCGTCTGTCATGCCAATCTGCTATAGAGTTCACCTGCCGTATCGAGTTTCTACCTTATCAAGTGTTCACATACCATGTCGAGCCGTAATATAATTCTATCAGCTTTGCCATGAATACGCCGTAAGAATATCTTAATGTTTAAGAGGTAACTCTATATAATTATTATTATGATAATTATTAAATGTTAATATCAATTATAATTTTATTAAAAAATCCTCAATGTAATTCAATAATATTAAAATCTCGTGTAGAGTATTCTTAGTTAAATTAAAAAAAATCCTTGTATAATAACTTTTTTCATATTCAAAAAATCTATTATCACAACAGATCCATGCCAATATGTTAAAGATTTTACATGCCGTGTTGAGCTGCTAGAGGTCACCTATCATGCGTATCCGCTAAAGAGTTTGAATACCGTGTCGAGCTGCTAAATAGTTAGCATACTAAGTCAAGCCGTAATAGATATTGTGTATGCTATCAGTTTTCATACAGCGTGTCATGTATCACGCCGTAAGAATATCTGTATGTAGTAAGATGTAACTCTATATAATTAGTATTATGATTATTATTAATTGTTAATATCAATTATAATTTTATTAAAAAATCCTCAATGTAATTCAATAATATTAAAATCTCGTGTTGAGTTAGTTAAATTAAAAAAAATCCTTGTATAATAACTTTTTTCATATTCAAAAAATCTATTATCACAGCAGATTCGTGCCATCTAAAGAGTTCACCTGCCGTATCAAGCTGCTAAATAGTTAGCATACTAAGTCAAGCCATAATAGATATTGTGTATGCTATCAGTTTTCATACAGCGTGTCATGTATACGCCGTAAGAATATGTTAATGTTTAAGATGTAACTCTATATAATTAGTATTATGATTATTATTAAATGTTAATATCAATTATCATTTTATTAAAAAATCCTCAATGTAATTCAATAATATTAAAAAATCATGCCAATCTTCTAAAGAGTTTGCCTACTGTGCCGAGCTACTAAAGAGTTCATCTATCAGCTTTGACATGTATACGCCGTAAGAATATCTTAATGTATAAGAGGTAACTCTATATAATTATTATTATGATTATTATTAAATGTTATTATTTTCAATTATATCTTATATTATCAAATTGATATTTAAAATATTCAGTAATGAAAATATTCCCATTATGGGGAGGCACGCGTTCATCTAAACAATGCTATTTTAGCTCTATCTAAAAACGCTAATGATAAATAACTAATGGAGATAATTTCAAGTTTTTTTAAACAAATAATTACAAAATATTATAATATATATATATATATATATATATGTATTACATTTATATATATATAAATGACAAGTAAAATATAATGGTAAATAAACAACACTGAAACAATAATAATTAGTACTAATCAGGGTTGGGGTCAAATACAAATTTGTATACAAATAAAAATACATTTTTCTTAAAGAATCAAATACAAATACAAATATTTATTACATTTTTATACAAATACAAATACAATTACAAAATAAAAATATTAATACATTTAATATTAAATCATTTGATTTATTCATATTTTAAATCATATGGGCATATTTGATATAAAATAATAATCCTGATCCGTATACCAGATTGCATAATAATTAATTGAAATATATTTTAAATATATTTAATTTCTAAAGAAAATCAATAAAATAAAAAAATGTAAACAATAGACTTGTTGTTTGGGATATTATAAGTTATAATTTATAAAGCGCTGTTCACATGAGAAATCTATTCCAAAAATGTAAAAGTCTATGTTTTTTCTGCGATTTTTGCTAAGTGTTCTAATACCAATTTATTCTAGTTTATGTGACAATTTATGTAATTGGTAATTGGTAAAGCGCACGTACAAGTATACTGACTAACATTAATGCATATACATTTACATTTCTATAGGTCAATCTAATATCAATCAATTATAATCAATAATAATTATATAAAAATCATAAAATGAATTATAATTAATTCAATTTAAGTTATTTAATCGTTTACGAATGTTTAATTAATAATTAATAATAATTGATTAATAATTATAATATATAATTCCTTATATAATTATAAAATTATGAATATATATATTACCACTTTATGATTATATAATGTACTTAAGTTCATATGTTCATCAAATGTATGTATTTTTAAGTATTCTGCGAAAATACATTGCTCATGTGAACATCCTAACATGTATACCGCTAGGGGATTTTGAAACAGGAATTCCTAAGAATTTATTACGACATTACTTGAATAGATTGCTCATGTGAACAGCGCTTAACACATACATGTTCTATATAGAATATAAATTCATAAATTTATTTATATAGTATTCATAAAATTCTTTGAAAATTATTGTTCTATTATATAATTTATATTATTTAATAAATTTATTATTTAATATAAATTATTGTTAATTTGTTAATTTGTTAATTCATAAAGTAATTGTTTAAATTGTATTTAAAAATGTATTTGATCAAATACACCAAATACAAATACATATACAAATACCAATACATCACTGATTAATTATTTAAATACAAATACAAATACACAAAATCAGCGTATTACAAATACAAATACTAATACATATTTGATCCCATACCTGGTACTAATATAGAGTAGTACTTAAATAAATATTATAATGATATTATGAATATTATAATATACAAATAAATATAAGTATAGAAGTTATAAAATAGAAAAATATTAATTTAATTTTATAGTAATAGTTTAATAATAGTTATACAGTATTATAGGCCGTTCACATCAACTCCGTTTTTACCTCCGATCCGATAATTATCTCCGAAAAGTAGTTAGCTCCGGTAAATAGCTCCGAAAAATAGATAAAATAGCTCCGTATTATGGGATGTTGAAGAATTATTTTAGCTCCGATAAAATCTCAACATGTTGAGTTTTTACCGGAGCTAAAAATGTACGGAGGTATTTTATATCAATTATAATAAGACAATATAATAAAGAATTGCATTGTGGGATTTAAATTTTAAAATATTTTATTCAATTTTTATTTTATATTATATATAGTTAAGTAATTTATAATTCTTTCGTAACTTTTGGATTCTATTTTAGATATAGACAAACATATAGACTTACTAAGGATAATAAACATCGTAATATGTAGATAGGTTTAGTAGTAATTCGAAATATAAAAGACGTATAATAATCAAAATAAATGAGGCCGTAAATATATATTCACTTAATATTAATAAGAATAACATAATATATATATACATAATGTTATTAATTAATCAAATTACTAAGCATGATAAAACTAGAAAATATCATAATGTATGACCTAATTATATAGGTGTATATTTAACTGCTCGATATGCGTATTGCTTGGGTTATATATTTCAATTAAAATTAGTAACTATGATCTATATTTAGATTTGAGTGACACATCATATGTGTCACTCAAATCTACATATAGATCATAGTTACTAATTTTAATTGAAATATATAACCGATTAATTGATGTGACATCATATATAATATTGTACATTATTAGAGATAAGATATATATCGATCAAATTTACTGCTGGCAATATAATTTGATAGAATTATATAGAATGATCAATTATATTTTGTAAGATAGTATAAATATACATGATTAAATATAATGTATAATCACTGAATAATGATATCGGATTATAATAATGAAATATTATGTATAGAATATAATTATAAAATTAATATTAAAATTAATGTGTTAAAAATATTAAAATCCTTTGATGTGTTATAAATTAATTATAATTCTATTTACATAATAAATATGCCAAAACAGCACTTTTAAACTCATATTATGAATATAATGACCTACATTTTTGTAATTTGTTAACTCGACACGTATTATTAATTAATTAATATTACATATATTATGATAAATCTATTCGCATGCATATTATGCTTTAATGTAAGTTACAATATTTATTAACAAAGATTTCGAATTTTGTAAACAAATTAATATAATAATAAATTTGAAAATTAATAAATACAATTATTTTGTCGGAGCTAATTTCGGAGTTAATTTTTCGGAGTCAATGTGACGCCGACTACAGAATTAAATTTACGGAGCTAAATATCGGATCTAAAAATCGGAGCATAAATCGGAGTTAAAATAAAACGGAGTTGATGTGAACGGCCTATTATACAAAATAAATAATTAATAGTATATAATAAATACAAGAATATAACGTATTGCCTAAACAGCTAATTATAGAAAGAACATTTATAAATTTTCTGTTTGGAAGCTTCTCTTTTCAACCAATGATATCTTGTTATATACATATGTGATTTTTTTATCAATTATTCTTTATCAATAATATATGCTTAATGTAAAAATATAAATTTGTTTAGTAAAATATTTGTATATGATATCGAAATATATAATTAAATGTGACGTATTTACAAAAATCCTGTCAATTTCAAATAATTATTATATCGATTACGCTTATAAAATCACTTAAAATAAATACTCACAAATAATTACAGAAATTTTACAAATTTATAAATAAGATATTAAAATATATAATAACATTTTTTTGTTAAATAAAAATATTAATCATATTTTAATACGCGCCTCATATTTTAATACGCCCTTAATTTTTATTGGTTTAAAATTTGAATTTGAAATTAAAATCAATATGTAATACCTATAGTTACCATATATGCACATATTAGGGTTCAATGATAACACTAATATATATATATATATATATATATATATATATATATATATATATATATATTATTTACTATAATAATAATATTAAATGTTTGGCAGGAAAATAAAACGATTCTAATGCAGGAAAACAAAACGAATTTGTGACAGCTTTTGAAAATGACGATAATATTATTACTTAAATAATAAATATATATTTAAAAACTATTTTAATTTTAATAGGATAATGGTAATGTCACTTATTTAATCAAAATATGTAGAATATAATAATATACATATACACATATATATATATATATATATATATATATATATATATATATATATATATATATATATATAATTTAAGTATATTTACTTTAGCCTAATTTTGATATATATATAAATTATATAGTTTATATTTATGTTTAATTTAACTTAGTAATATAGTTAAAAAATCCAGTTTATATTTATGTTTAATTTGACCTAGTTTAAATATGTAGTTTAAAAATCTAGTTTATAATTATGTTTAATTTAACTTAGTTTATAAATATATTTAAAAAATCCAGTTTTATTATATGTTTAAAATATGGTTAATATAATCTAGTTTAAATTGCTCACATTAACCTATATATTTCAACGTTGATAATAAACTAGTTTAAAATAGTTTTTTCAACTACATTTGGTTTCCTGGGTATATATACAAACATCAACATTCCTACTTCTTGATTTTCTTAATATTATTTTGCAAATGTTATCCTCCAGCTGAATTGGTTTACTGCCTGTTATACTTTATTTAATAGAATAGAAATTAATTATACACAAATTAAACATATTAACACAATTAACCTTTATTTACATACTGTTCTCTGATTAATGTAATATCGATGTGATCTAAAGATCTTCTTTTTCTTTTAAACATAGATTTAATCGATTCAATCCAAGACAACTATATAATTATATAATATTACATAGTAATACTATATATATATATATATAGATATATATATATATAGTATATTATATAATATAATAACAATATATGATTTTATAATATTAAAAACCTTATTATCATTATCACCAAGATGTGGATAAGATTCATATAAAATGTAAATAATTTTTCTATATCCGAATTTTGATAAATAACTGTATATTGTAAATAAGATAAATTGCATTAAATAAAAGTAAATGAAATAATATTATAAACTTAATATTTTGTCTTGATAAGTTTTCTATCAAAAATTGTAATATTCTAGTTCGAGATTTCATCCTTGGAAGGTAATATTTTGCCTCTTGTTGTGTTGATAATATGACCTTAATATTTTCACTGAATGATGGTAATCTATAAACGTATATTAAAAGTAGTATTTATCAAATAATGATCCAACAAATTAAACATGTAGTTCAACAGATCGTGAATGATCACGCTGGTATTAGCGTATGTTTTCGAACTATAAATGAAATTTATCATATTACATTTTAATTCTGTAATAAATGAAAATTAACCTTAGCATAGGTGTATGTCTGTTTAAATATAGTTCTCGAGATGCATTTTGATCATTAGAACTATAAATTAATTCAAATAAAAAAATAACAATTTATATATTAAATACAACAAAATTAACCTTAGCATAGGTGTAGGTCTGTTTAAAGAGAGTTCTCGAGATGCATTGTGATCAATATAACTATAAATAAATTCAAATATAAAAATAACAATTTATATATTAAATAAATGAAAATTAACCTTAGCATAGGTGTAGGTCTGTTTAAAGATAATTCTCGAGATACATTGTGATCAATATAACTATAAATAAATTCAAATATAAAAATAACAATTTATACATTAAATAAATGAAAATTAACCTTATGGAAGACTTTATATTCGAAGTGAATTCCGGCGATTCATGATACGATTTGCCAGAGGATAATAAATAGTTTAATAATCCAGACCTATAAAAAAATGTAATAAATTAAGGTTCACAAATAATTATTTATATTACCTTATATTATTATATTTATCATTTAAGTGATCTTGTTCCATTTTTAATTATTAATCCTATTTTCTTCTAATTTGAAGAGAGTAAACGCATAATAGGTATTAGTTTTAATAAAAATTCCATGTTTATGAATATCTTGTAATTCATGTGGCTCCATATTGTATATTCTAGTTTTTAAACAATGTAAGCATACCTCTCTTCTACAAAGTCTTTAATATAAAATATATGTCCACTTAAATACCATTTATTATCTATGTTAAAAATATTGTTAATTTGAAAAAATAACGGATACCCTTGTTCATCAACTGAAAGCACGTGAATAACATTACTATCTATGCGATAATTTAATCCATTATAATATAAGGATTTACAATTTTTTACTGAAATATCAGATGTTAGTTTTTTTTAATTCTAACTGACAATTCAGTGATAATTTAATAAAAAAAATGTTTTTAAGTGTATTGATATTTTCAAATAATATTTCTTTTTTTTATAAAAATTAGCTTTTGCTAACTGATATCTAATAGATTACGATTTTTGTAGATTTATAAAATTCCTTATATTTGTAGTTAAATGCTTGAAATATTGATGTTTTTTTTCAAAGGAAAAACAATATAAATTTCTTAGCGGCCCATATAATTTTATAAAATTAGCATAATGCATTATAAATGGAACTTTGGGGTTATTGCCTTTGCACCATACAAAGATATATAAGACGATAAAAATTACAAAACTAAATCGGAAAGATAACTTAAACTATTTATATTGATAATAGGACTATATAAGTAATCCATTATACTTCTTAGTAAAATATAATTGTCCCATTCAGGAAGATTCTTTATATCATTCAAATCAAATAGACGGGGAAAAATTAAGAACAGTTCAAATTTCTGCGATGCAGAACCAATAACGCTACCATCAATTAAAATATCTTTTTTGAATAATTTGGGAATAGATGAATTTAATGGAAAATCAATTAGCTTTAATCTATTATTTACTAATTCTAAAGAAGTTAATTTTTTATTTATAATATTTTTGATAGAATACTTAATTGTTATTGGTATTACTCCCTCTATTAGATCATGCATTAAATCAGGGGGGAATCTATATTTTACATGAAAATTATTTAACGTAGAGAATATGAAATTCCTTTTTACAATACGATATGCATTTTCTTCGGTTATTATTTCCAGTTCATTATACAAAAGTTTATTCCGGAATTCGAAATATTGAACTAAACAATATCTACAAATATTTGAACAACTACAATTTTTCTGAAATCCTCCCAAATCGTGTGAAGATAAATTATCTCCTGAAATCATAATAAGTATTACTTTAAATTTTAAATTTACATCGTTAACTTTAATGTTAATACCATTTTCAAGTTTTACTTTTAATTAATTAATTAGTGGTAAAAAAAGTCTATCGTAACCATCCGAATGATCTCTTATATTATTATAACGTGTTAGTATGCATACAAAAATTAAATATCCATTAACCTATATCGAAGAGGAAGATTTAGGATACTAAAATATACACATGTAGTTTTATTATAGCCTCTATTTGACCTGTTGGATTGCATGGCTCAAATTCAATTAGATAGAGTTGTATATAAATAGCCACATGGCAATCTGTTGCTGATTTAAATTTAGAATTATCAAAAAAGTTTCTAATCAAATTTCCATTATTTTTTGTAGCATCAAGGAATAATGACCTTATTTGGTCATTATTTATTAAATTTATCAATTGTTCTGTAATAGGTACATAATAAAACTTATTATCAGAATGTATATCAAATTTATATGATATAGGTGAAGTTAATTTTAAATAATTGTTTGCACATTCTTTTAATTTGTAATCAGTATTTAAGCTCTCTAATTCTAAAGTTATTAAATTATTTTCATCATTATCAAATATACTTTTTAAAATATGTGAATTTTTATAATCAATGTTCATTTCCTGTAAACCATTTAGGAACCTTAATTTTAATCTATCCGTAGAATACTTTATTACTGACTTAAATTCTCTAGATATAGATGGTACTATAACACCTGGAAGTGAATGTACTTCTTTTATATTTAATAATGAGTTTGCTAATTTAAATTGAAAATAATTATCTTCATCTGTAAATACTGGAATGGTAGATTCAAATGTATCGTTAGAACTTTGTATCAACGGATCATCAATGGATACATGTATCTCTTCATTATTTGAAGTAGATGGAACATCTTTATTTATTAAAGGTACCGATATGGAATTTGAATTAGTGATTACGTGATTAGTAATTAGCGATTACGTGATACATGTTTGATGACATACTCTAATTTATTTGATTTATATGATTATCCAGATATATGACACTTCATAAATTCAAAATTCTCATGCATCAAACGAATATGCTTAAATAATAATTTTATATGCTTAACATAATGTTTAGTTCCGTATAACATAGAAGTACAGAATTCACAATTAATTGGCAACATTATATTTGGTATAGTGATAATAAATTATGTTAAATTACTATTATTAACCAGTAGTAACACCTTTAAAGAGTATTTCAGGAGTGTTAAAGAGTATTTCAAGAGTATTTCATGAGTATTTCAAGAGTATATATACGTCAGGTGAACTATTCAGCAGATTGGCACGGATCTGTTATGATAATAGATTTTATGAATATGAAAAAAATTATTATAACACTTTTTTTTACCATATTATAATACTATTAAATTTCAATAATTATTATTTAATAAATTTATAATTGATATTGGCAATTCTTTATGGTCATCATGTGGTAATTATAATTATATATATATATATATATATATATATATATATATTAATTTAAATGTGAAAGATTGATTAATATCTGATGTATCAGAAGAATCAGATACATAATCTATACTGTCTGATAAATCATAATGATCATAATTATGATCTGATGAATCACTATAGAATCAGAGTCATTACTATTAGATGCATACGAAGTATCTATATTATGAACATTATCATCATCCACATTATTTACTACTATATTCAATATATTACTTACACTATGGCTATAGGAGGAAACGGAGATATGGCCAAAATGTATATACTTCAGAATAATTCTAATATATCGATAGATACTTAATTTTAAGATCTTATTTTTGTGAATTAGCTAAAAATCATACAGTTCTATAATGCTATGATTTCACATTTATATATTAAATATTGTACCTAATAATATACACATTGATTACAAATTCATTAAAAAACATTATAATAAGGCACATTCACAGACACGCGCACATACACACATTTATGTTTGTTTCGCATCGTAATATTATCGTGCGAATTATATACATTCGCTATTTGTATCTATATGTGAGATATTGTTCGTTACATATTATGGAATTAATATTATTAATGATGTGTTTAAATAAATACTTTAACAACAACAACACACGTACACACACGCATGCACGCATATATACACACACACGCACACACGAATATATATATATATATATATATATATATATTTATATATGTATGTATGTATGTATGTATGTATGTATATATGTATGCATGTATGTATATATGTATGTATTTATGTAACCTTGTAACCTTGTAACCAATTTGTTTAGACACTGCGATCAACTTCAGTAATGAGTTTTCGGCGGTGTATCATATATTCATTATTATAAGCTATATTAAATAGATGTGTTTTCAATTTGACTTTAAAGGTGTGGTCAAAAACTATAGATCTAATTGAGTGAGGTAGGGAGTTTCATAGTTGAGGTGCTATTATAGAAAAATAAGATTCCTGTTTTTTATTAAGTGATAAAGTTATTGGTATATTTAGTTTGTATTTATGTATTGTTCGTTGTGGTCGGGATGACTTGTAATAAGTTTTCGTAAGTAGTTCAGTAAGATAGTCAGGTTTATTATTATGGGTGGCATGGTGGGTCAGTAGGTGTAATTTGTATTGTATGCGGTAAGGGATGGGTAGCCAGTGAATGGATTTCATATAAGGTGTGATATGTTGTCTTGAGTATTTTTGTATCCTGAAAATGGTTCTGATGGCTTTATATTGTAATTTAGTGAGCATTTTGATAGTATGTGCTGGGAGTGAATATAAAGTAGAGTTACATTAGTCAAGTCGGGGCAGTATTAAGGAAGTAACTAGTAGTTTGGCAAGTTCAGTAGTTATAGAAGGTCTAATAAGTCGGATTTTATGTAAGGTGTAATTATAATTACACCTTATAATGGACTTCGATATATTAGTTATATGTGGTAGATAATACAGCTTTTGGTCAAGTGTGAGGCCGAGGTTTTTAGCTTGGTTAGAGTATTCTATAATGTGATTATTAATAATAATAGGTGGTATGGAATGATGTCCTGGGGATGTATTTATCAATTAAGCTTTTGTTTTAAGGTTATTCAATAGTAGGGAGTTATTTGAAAGCCATTTACTAATGTCATTAATGCATTTATTTATAGTATTTATGTTATTGATTGGGTCAGGTAAATTACAGTATAGCTGTAAGTCATCCGCATATGAGTGAAAGTATATATCGGGGTATTCGTCAAGTAAGTAAAGTAAAGGGGAAATATATATATTAAAGATAATTGGACCTAAAATAGAACCTTGGTGAACACCATGAGTTGTGTGGCGGGGTTCTGTTATGGCGTTATCTATACATATAGAAAAGGATCTGTTAATTAGGTAGGATGTAAACCAACTAAGGACAGAATCTTTAATACATATGTTCTCTAATCTTCGAATAAGAATAGTATGGTCTAACGTATTGAAAGCCGACGACAAGTCAAGTATAATTAGTATGGTGGGAGTATCTTTTGGAAATAGTAGTATATTGTTTAAAGTATGGAATAGTGAAGTTTCAGTGCTCTTGACCGTTGTATACGCACTTTGTAATTTATGCAGTATGTTATTATTATTGATGTATGTTCTAAGTTGTTTAGCAATTATTCTTTCAATTGTCTTAGATATGAAAGAAAGGTTGGATATGGGACGATAATTAGAAAGAGTTGGCCTATCAATGGACTGGTTTTTAGGGATGGGAATTACGTGGGCATATTTAATGTGGGATGGGAAGATACCTGCAGTTAGTGAGCGATCGATAATTTTTTGTAGAATGGAGAAAGAAGGGATGAAAGAAAATGTAATAAACATAATGTACTTGGGTCTAGTTTACATGTATATTTAACTGTTAATAAAAGATTATTGATATTGATAATGGTTGGTAATGAAAAAGTGTAAAGTGAGTATATTGGGCTTGATATTGGTGGGATGCAGGGTCGAGGGAGAGTATCTATAATTGATGATGTTTTTATGTAAAAGTAAGAGTCAAAGTTAGTCGCATTAGTTAAAGGGGAGTTATCAGGCAGTATTCGTTTTGTCAGTTTTCCTAGTAGTGTTGACGATATTCTAAATAATTTCTTGGTATCTCTTCCAGCTGATTTAATTTGATCTATGAAATATTTATTTTTAGCAGTTTTTATTAATTTCTATAATTAGAAAGTGAATGTTTAAAAATATTTAAATCATTTGAGCTTTTAGATTTTCGCCAATTCCTTTCTTTAATACAAAGTGAGCGTTTTGCGGTGTGTAACGAATTATTTAACCATAACATATTATGTCGAGCTGTGTAATTGTTAGTGATAATAGGGGCATGTTTATCTAGGACAAGACTAAGGTTACCTATAACCCTGTAGCCAATAACCACACCCTATAGGGAAGCTGATTGCAAGCTGATTGGTTATATATAACCAATCAGCTTTCAGCATATGAACTTCATAATAATGTATTGCGTTATAATATTAATACCAAAAAGAAGCTAAATCTAAAAATGTTTTTATTTAGATACTTAACTTGTATTTATTAATTAATTACTTACCTTACTAGGTAGAGCTTGCTCGACATTCATTAACACATTTTCTCCATCCATCTCTGTCGTTCATCGCGTTTAGAAGTTCGTCTAAGGTGCATTCTGTATATTCAACTAGTTGATCAATATACGTTTTAGATGGGCATCCACGTGACCGTTGACCGTGTTGAGGTTGCCAGAGTAATACATTGATTGCCAGTTAGTTATCGGCTCTCTAAAAATTTCACAAGCGCATACGTTGTTTTCGAATAGTTTGCGTGAATATTGGGATTCTTTTATATATTTCCTTGTTTGTTAGATATTCTTTCCATGATTTGTTTAGCACAGCTCTAAGCATTCAGGTGTATGATCCATTTAGTCGATTTTCAAGAGGCTTTGTTAGTGTCCATGTTGTCGCTCCATATGTTAAAACAGATTCAACGGTCGCTCGGAAGAAGTTTCTCTTGAGCCTTTCCGATAGTTTTGATTTCCACATTTTCGTCATGCTGGTTATTGCTCCCCTGGCCAGGCTTCGCGATTCTCACATCAATATCGTGCGATGTTGATCCGATAAAGCTACCCAAGTAGTTAAAGTATTTAACATTTGTACCTTCACTGTTAGTTAATACATGAACCTCTTTAAAATTAATTTTTTTTTAAAATTTAAAATGATGCGTTCTTTATCATTTTAAGCTGTCAGTCTTGCTTGTTACATATGTTTTCCTGGGTAGGCATAGTGCCCTTTTGCTTTGCTGCTAGATGCAACTTTTCACGTTTATGACATATGTCTGCTGTCTCCCAGGGAATATGCGTCTTTAACTTTGGTTTCAATGGAATGGCTTCGATTGCTGATTCTTTCCAAGCTGTTTCGAAGTGCGAATATCGTAAAGATGCTGTATCCTCAGTTTCCAATGTTTGAGAAGCAACACATTTATTTCCTACTCTAGTCACAAAATCACTACGTATATCTTTTTCATATTGTAATGTTGTTCAATCGTATGGCATAGTTTTACTGTTTTTCTTGTTGTTGGCTCTTAAGCTCAATTTTATGTGTGCAGTAACAATACGGTGGTTAGATACTACGTTGACAAATGTATTATAGGCTCTACAATCTGAGCATTATTTTTCAATTTTCTATTGATTATAATATAGTCAATCTGTGAAAAATAATTGTTTGGCGATTTATGTGCCCATTTTTGACCTGTTCTTTTGGAAGTGCGTATTTAAGCATACTAACTTATTTTCTTGTAGATAATACTTAAGCAAATTTCCGTTTCGATTTGTGCTATTATGAAATGCATATTTGAGACCGTCTTCTTGGCTGAGATGTGAGTTGAATCACCTCGAATTATAAGTATGATGTGTCTCGATATACTCCGAGTTAATGCTCTGAGTTCAGTATACAAATTTGCTGTTTCATTTTCATCGATGACATTTGTTGGACTGTAGCATGATATGACAGTTGTCCCAGGGTTTCCTTGAAGATTCGCAATCAAAATATAATTGATATTCTTTCTAGATTTTTAAGTACATCATAGGCTAGCGGGATTAGCAGCATTCCTACTCCTCCTGTGGCAGCGTTAATAGAATTCTTCCAGGCTTAACACGTAACTAGTTTCCAATTTTCATTTGCATTTTCTTTGATATGAGTGTCATCATTTATGAGTCTATGTTCTTGGATACATATTATGTCTTGCATGGTCTTTTTGGCAGATTCACCCATTTTCCACTCACTTCTCATTGTTTGTGTATTTAGTGAACTGATTGTGCATTTCCTGTTTGTTCTCATGATTCTTGGTAGAGCTCTTATCTCAGTAGTTGATTTATCAAGTGCAACCTGAGGTTTAGTTGCAGTTCGCGACCATTGTTTAACCGCGCGATAGGCGATGTGGTATTTATGTTGGTGGTTTTGTGTCATTTTTGCTTCCAGTAGCTGATATAGCTTCGTGCGGTCTCTATTCCAAACACGGGCTAACAGTGCTCATTTGATAGAGTTGTTGTGCCTCGCTAAAATTGCCCTGGAAGAAATTAAAGCCTTACCACTTTCCAACACCCTGCTTCCGATCTCTTAACATATCCCTGAATTTGGTGGCTCACAATTGCTATGCCTTTCCTAATGGCAAACTGGATGTTATCCGGCACAATTTATTGGTTATTCGCAACTAACGACTAATATCTAGTGGCTTTTCCTATATCCGCAACCTGGGGAGCCGATGGATGGGTCATCATGGTCATCATTGTCATCATGGTCATCTCCAACACCCTTAAATTAATTAATAACATATTATAAAAATGAATATATAGAAGATATTGAAATATTTATGAATAATTACTAATTAAATTATTCGTATAATTAATTAAAAATAATGTAATTGAAATTTATCTGATTATTTCATCAACAATATATAGTTTATCTAGTGGTATATATGGAATCCGTATAATAACATAGCGTGTCCGTATTCGCTACCCGTGTCCGAATACGGACACCCGTTATCTATTGAATAAAAAAATTAAATACAATTTTAAAATCACATTAATATCCATATTATATCCATTTTAATATCCATATTAAAATAATATTAATATATTGTAATTTTTGAATACAAATATTGAGTCATAAAATTAAGACCATTTACTGTTAAATTGTCCGTATTGGGTTACTTTACCCTATTACAAGAGTAATATATAAAATATACGAACAACGACTGTGGTCACTGCTGGCGAAGTATTACTTTAGAACCTATATACAATGGACGACCCTCTCTCTTGAATAGCCACTAAGACATACTTAACATAACTAAAGATGATACAATGTGCAATAGTGAGGAACTACGTATAGCGATGAGTGATATATAGGAATGTAGGATAAGTGTTATTAACTACATAGCACGCCTAACAATGTTAGGTAAAAGATATATATATAAGAACATACTATATGATATATATATATATATATATATATATATATCGCAGATATTTCTATATAGAAGAGTATGTTCAACATTACATATAATGCGTAAAATTGGAAAAAATAAATATCAGATTTGGTTATCTTAGAAAACATAATAAATGTTTACGTTTACTGTTATTTTTTTAAGTTATTTTTGTTAGTGTTCATTTTTTCCTTTCACCATAATATCATATTATTATAAAGTTATTCATAACTAACAATGTAAATATGCTTTCTAATAATAACAATAGGCGAACAATGACGTAGGTTCTTCTGTCACTGCTGGAGAAACATCATTATTTCTATAGAATTCCCTACACGCTCATGAGGGATACTTATGCAAACATTTGTAGACCAACTAAGAGACGATATGATGTGTATAAGTGAATAACTACCTATGAGTGGTATAGAGGAATGGTAGACATGTGTAAGGTACTTCGGAGAAAACATCTACCTGGGAAGGTAATACTTCCTTTGTGTCGTATATTAGTGTAATTCTATATGTATCGAAACCAATCGGCATTGAATAGATACAAAAATGTATATATCAAATATGTTAAATTCCTATATATATAGAGATCATGTTATTTATATTACATATGGTAGCGATAGATGCTATACAACTATCTTATACTGCTACTTATTATGAGATATGTTAACAATGTATTCTCTCCTGGTGACACGAACGTATTGAGCTGGGATAACATTGAAGGCAGATAGATCATTAATAAAAGGCGCTTCACTGAAATAAACGTTTACTATGTAGTAAATAGGTACCTATACTATAGAGCAGCAAATATACTATAAACATTAGACTGAAGAATAGTTTAAAACCATGGTTTTAATATTTTAATTAATAATTTTATTTTTAACATTTATTTAAATTTGAATAATCGCATACCATTATATATATATATATATATTTAAGTGCCTTATTTTATTAGTCTTATAATGTTCCTATTTCTAATAAATATTAATAATTTATTTCTATGATTATATATATAATAAGTTCAATACAATGTTTTTCGAAATGTTTAGCATTATTTAATGTATATTTAATAAACTAATTATATATCTATTTATAGAAATCAACATACAAGTTAATAACTACTATTATGAATATATTATATAATTTAATTCAAATTAAATATATTAAACAAATACACAATATTAATAAAATACACTTATATATGAATATAACTTAATTGGGTTAAATATATTACAATATCAATATATATATATATATATATATATATATATATATACAGTAGCATTTACAATGTATATTTAATCATCTACGTTCTTCCATCTATTGTGCAGACTCCATTGTGACAGAAGGAAACAATGCCGCGGAATGTTCTCTCATCATAATGTAGACATTCTTGATAGTAACTGACGAATCTCCCACTGCCTCAATTATCTATGTGATTTGGGGCTATATTATTAAGGAACGCAGTATTAATAATCGTAATAATAATCATATCTATATAGAGTTGTGACGCAACTTTATTATTATCGATAATATTCATATTATATATATATATATATATATATATATATATATATAGTTAATTAGTATAATACTCTTTTAATACCTAATTAATATGGTTTATAATTTATTCATCAAATATATGATTTAAATTACATTATTTTTAATTAATTTAAATATAATGTATATATGTAGATTTATTTATAATATTTAAGAAAATCTACTTTCCTGACATAATACCCTATAGGTATAAATATATTTATAATTACATTATAGGATAATATTTGAAATTTATATAAAATAAAAATACTCTACAAATCTATAGTCATGAAATAAGCTCAATTAAGTTATTTTACTTTATAAATATTATTACATCTAATGCCAATGGTTACATGTGTTGTAATAATATTATTATATACAAATGTTAAAAAAGGATTGAGTCGGAAATAATATAAATTAGTTATATCATAAATAAAGTATAAACCATTTTAATATCTCACTCAATAACATAATACATACATATATTATTTTTAACTTTATTATTATAAATATTTTAAATAATAATATAATATATAAAATATATAATATTATTATAAACCTTCCAGAGTTTTAGTAAATTCTGTATCTTTAATCCATGTATTTTTTAGTAGCAGTTACAGAAATAAGGATTCGACTAAAGAAATTAATATCAATAATATTTATTATAAAATAATATTATTCTCATTGTTTATATATAATACAAATTATATTTTGTTAATATATATTTAAAATAATAATCGTAATATAATTATAAAACTACAAATAATTATGTTGAATATGTATAATTTATAATATAATATAAGTTATTACATAAACTATTATATTATATTTATGTTAATTAATGAATAAATAATTGCAATATTATAAGTTTTATTTCAATAAATAACATTCATATTATTTATATTAATATCTACTTTATATTTGTATGAGCTAATTAAAATCTTATTTAAATGTATTCATATTCTTATTATTTATATTTAGTTTTAATTTTGTTTATACATTTGAATATGATGATAGAATATATATATATATATATATATATATATATATATATTATTAGTAAATTTGTATATACAAGTATAATTATTGTTATTTAAGATTATTTGATTTTGTATATTAAAATTTGTTTAACATTTATAAATGTTGCATATATAATTGTGTGTATTTTGTATAAATTTATTTTCTGTATTTTAGTTATATAACATTTCAAAAAGCATTTATTATGTTTTGAATTTTATAAATGCATTGATTATGTAATATATGTATCTAATTTTCATTTTAGTATCAACCAATGAGCAATCAGGTTATAAAGATATGATTAAATGTATATTATACATTTTATAAAATGCACTCTTCTTAATATAATTAGCATACAAGGAGGTTTTATCTATTTAATCGGCTGTATTATTGTATATCATAATTTATCATTATTTGTAATATAAACCACACTATCTAACATAATTATTGTATGTTTTTTGTGTCTTTCATTTTTTGATTTATTAGTTAAATATATATATTTGTGTTTATTATAGTTGTGCTCATTATATTGAAATAAATCTGACTTTAATGTATATAAAAAAACATTTAAAATCGTTTCTATAATGTGTAGTGGTGAATAACCAACTACAACCCTCAATACACATATATAATAATATTTAATTTGTTTCTATTATTAATTATGTATTAAAGATAAATAACGTTGGTGGATATATATGGTCGTGTATAAATAGACCATTTTTCAATATATATATATATGTAAAACAGAAGCAGGGGCCGGTTATTTCGATACTACAAAATGCGTCTATTCTACGCTTATTATACACTAGCGCTTGATACGACTGTTGTTCGGATTACAAATAAATAGCATAGCCGCTCTTTATCAAGGTGAAATTAGACTCAATAGACGCGATCGAAGTAAACTATAGGACTGCAGTACGACACGGATGTGTATATATATATATATTATATAATATTCTTAGGTTAGAGTTTACACGGATGACCTATAATGATGTGTCATGCGCGGTTATTAAGGGCGTGACATAGATGTGATGTATATGGTAACCATGTAATCTTGTGAAGTAGTCAGTTCTACATGTATATCGAGTATCTTTAATAGTCATTTATATATGCGACCATTTTTCTTTAAGATTCTTTTTAGGCGTAGCATATCTCTACGTATAAATTAAGTTTAAATTATATTTATGAGCTTTACTTGATTTATAAAAATAGTATCATGTTTATCTATATTATGATACCAAATTAATAATTAATTCTATAAAATATATATAGATAAAACATATATATATATATAATTATAATTAATGCAGCACATATTTTTCTAATATTTTATAATAATTAATTTATTAAATACATATTTATTGATAATATTTAGTATACTTTTATACTTCTACATATAAATATATGTAAATCTATAAATATATAATATATAAAAATGAGTAATTAAATCATTGTGAAATATGATATTAATTATATATAAGGTGTATACGTATAGTCTATATAAACCTTTAGCAGTTCTAGGGTTCCCCTATTGTTTACATGCTAAATAGCAAAATATCCTCCGACAATACTGCATCAATACTTATAGACTTTATATTTGATTCTATGTGCATTTGTTTGAATATGACATGTGAGTTATCCTTTATTATGTAGAGTATAGCATATAATATATTATATATAATAGACAATATATATATATAATTATATAATATATTTATAAAATAATTCTAGTATCAAATATAAATTAGTTATTGTTATAGTTATTGTTATTTTAGTGGGGTACTTTCATCAAATCCTTAAACTTAAGTTAGATTATAAATATAATTAGATGAAGTTTTCACTTATTAACTTTTTACCATATGGTAGGGGAAAGTAATACGGACACTTTAACAATAAATGGTCTTAACTTTTTATGACTCATTATTTTTATTCAAAAATTACAATATCTTAATATTATATGATTATAGATATTATTGTAATTTTAAAATTTTATTTAATCTTTTAATTCCATAGATAAAGGGGGTGTCCGTATTCGGTTCCCATGTCCGAATACGGACACCCTGTGTTATAATACGGACACCCTATATACCACTAAATAAACTATATATTATTGATGAATCAATCAGACAAATTACAATTACGTTATTTATAATTAATTTTATGAAAAATATATTGTAATTTAATTAGTTAATATTTTATTTATTTTTATTATTTTTTAATTAATAATACAATTTAAGTGTCTAAATAATAAAAAATTTAGAATTATCTTTATTGGTAGTAATAATATTATAACGCACGCGATTTTTATGAAAATCAGAATAGTTCATACGCTGTGCGTTGATTGGTTATAGGGTGTCCGCATTAAGACATTTAGAGTGTCCGTATTAGGAACTTATATGACATCTAGATATATGCTTATAACTTAATGAATATTTGATAAAAAATATAGAAATTAAAAATACAATTTTTAGAATGCTTTAGTTTTTAATAATATAGTATTATATTTTATATCGATACATATTCTTGAGATGGTTTAAAATTAAAAAAAATTTTCATAAATTTAAAAACGTAATAAAAAAATCAGTTTATTGGATATATAAGCAATATTTTGAATAATTAAAAAATAAAAAATACTTTTTTAGACTATTTTTATAATTATGAATATTTTATTCATTAAATTTTTTTTTGTAATTATCAGCAATTATTTGTTAGGTACAGTTTGTAACCATATTTAATTATGAAAAGGTGTTGATATCAATTTTTGTATATATTTCGTATGTATAGTTTTAGTTTCTAACAAAATTAATTTTAAATTTTATTTGTATTACAAAATATTTCAATATCTCCTATATCGGTAAGAGAAAATTTACCAGATTTGTTGGTAAATTGTTATAAAAACTGGTAATTGTATTCATTACTTTATCATAATATATTTATTTAGAGTAAATCACTATTTATAAAAATATAATGAAATGTATGAACATTAATATTTTTCAGTTAGTTAAATCTATATACAAACTTATATAATTCAATATCCCCATATAATTAATTATTATTCCGATAATTGTATAGTAGGTATATGGATACCTTTTTTCATAGTTATCTATTATGTTATAAAAACAGCTTTACTAGGATGGGGTATAAGCTAGATTCCCATCTAAGGAAAATAAAAAGGATAAGAGTACTATCAATGTTACAAATATGGAATTCGAAGATGATAAGGCATTATTAAATCAAGGTATCAAATAAGCCGATGAGATACTCACTATAGTCGATAAATCAGCAAAACGAGTAGGACTGATCATGAATACAGGAAAAACGAGTTACAATACCAATCAGAAGTTTGAAATCAAAGCTATAGATGGGTCAAAACTGAAAAGGATTCAAGACTGCAATTATATAGTGGCATAGATAGTCAGCAGTGCAACATATTTGAAAATCAGAATATAGCTTACTTGGAGAACATGTTATCAAATGAGGAATCTCTGAAAATCAACTCTTTGTAGAAAACTAAATATCAGGATCATATACACCATAGTTAAATCGGTTCTGCTGTATAGATTTATTACACAGACCCTAATGAAAACACTCATTAAACAACTTGATGGCATATACACTCGAATTCTACGATTTATACTAAACGTATATTGATATCATAAAGTTACAATCAATATACTTTATGGAGCTATCGAAAAAATATCTACAAAGATCATACTTAGACGCTTAAAGTTTGCTGGAAATTGTCTACATTGATATTATGAGGTTATTTGGAAACCTACTTATGAATCTCGAAGAAAGGGAAGGCCACTGGAAAGGTACATTATGACTTTGGAGAGCGATACTGGTATACCGGCGAACGAGATGAGAGTAGCTATGATCAACCGTTATGTATGGAGAAATTTTACTATTCGGGAAACAATAATACCGATTATATATATATATATATATACTTTATTTTTTTTATATTGATTTACAATTAATTCTAAAACATTTGTGTCATAGCATATAATCTTATTGGGTTACTAGATATGATTTTAATAATTATTGATATATAAATATGATTTTAGTTCAGGTTAGTCATGTCTTATAACTTTTAAAGTATACCACTCTCAAATACTATTAAATATATGTATATATATATAATATTAATAATATATTAAGTATTACATGGTATTATTATTAAATATATTACTATCATAAACACATTTTTAATAAGAAAATGAATATTAACCTTTTGTTTATTAATTCTGTGATTATTTATTATTTCCATGTCGGTAAATATTCATTAAATTCGTTATTTTCATTAATAGTTGATCTCCGCATCAGTCCGTTATTATCATATGTTTATCACACACACACATACACATACACACACATATATATATATATATATATATATATATATATATATATATATATATATATATATAAATATATATTATCATATATGATAATGATAAATGAATGATATATATATATATATATATATATATATATATATATATATATATATATATATATATATATATATATATATCATATATTATACAAACCACTAGGATAAGGATATATATCAATTTCGCATATGGTGACGAATCCATTTCTCTGTTGGATAAATATATATGTAGGGTAGAGAACGGAGTAGTGGCCGATAATGTATATGCCCCAGCATACTTCTAATATATCGATAAATACTGAATTTTAAGATCTTAGTTATTTTGAATTAGCTATAAATCATATAGATCTAGAATACTATCATTTTACTTTTATATATTAATAAATAACGATTTATTAGGCATTCAAAAATGCATAAAAAAGTAAAAAATAAGGCTAGTCCTGGGTAGTGGCGGCTAGTATCAGAATATGCAATAGGTGTCTCCTAATGTATTTGATTTATAATTTTGTAATTATGTAATATTCAATAATTATATTTTTGATGCATACGCACCTTGATTCAATGATTTAACTTTATATACACATACTCTTACACATAAATAAGCATAAATATATATAATCGTGTTTTTGTCAACATTTGACAAAAAATGATTATGTAATAAATGAGAGTAATTAATTAATTATTTTTTTATATTATAGACATTTTGATTATCTAAATATTGAGTAAGAACTTGTTATCCTATTTAGCATCATTTAAGCGTTAATTAAAACGAACACTACTCCGTTCTCGGCCACTACCCCGTTCCGTCCCCTATTTCATATCCTATATGTATCGTGATACCGCGAGATACCGCGAGATACCGCGAGATGCCGCGATATACCGCGAGATACCGCGAGATTCCGCGAGATTCCGCGAGATACCATCATAAGTACGTATTGACTATAGTCATCTAAAGATGGGTTATTAATAGATAAGTTGTATTATTGGTGATATATGCGTTCTCTATAACTAAATGCTATTAATAATAATGTATTTTATATTCTATATTTATGTATAACAACAGAAGGGTAGTTGTACTGTATGTAATAATTCACATATTATAACCTCAACATATTATAATATGTTACAGATGTTCTAATATACTCTTTTTTATAACTAACTAAATTAATTATATATTCGAATTTAGATTTTAATCTTATGCAATTGTAATCTATACAAATGTACGTGTGAAAGTAACAATATTAATTAACAATAATATATAACAATAATAAATAAATTTATAAAACGTTCACGCGCGTAATTGATATATCATCACCGTATCCATCACCCAAACATAACGGAATTATAGAAAAACTACAAACATGCTATATTCCTAAACTCATGAATATACAACATTACTACATATATTGTTGAATACCCTAGTATAACTAGTATTCAAGATGTCAAGTAGAGCCTAAAAAGTACAATATAGATGAATTTGGTTATGGGTTTGAGTCCAAATTGTACTCATAAAGATTTACAAAAGGTTATAAGTAGAACTGTCAAGTATCAGTTATATAGTTTTATAGTGAATATGCAGGTCGTATATAAAATTAAACACTTTAGAAACCCCCGGGGGCATTATCTAACGGTTAGTAGTACGTATTGTCCCCGGGTGAACATCGCGCAGTAACAATGGTACACATCCAGAGCACCGACTAGCAGACAACAATGGGAATCCATAACGTGACTGGTAACCGGCCAACTATGTACCGTACCTATCTGCAAGTTATCCATTCTTTGTCGTTCCACTACAATTAGGTATTAGCGGATAATGTAATATGAATATATCCGTATACATTAGTAATATTGATCATTTGTAAGGTAAGTGTTTATATGAGATATTGATATCTAAGATATACGATATAATATATATATGATATATATGATATATAGGTAATTATTATCATGTAATTTATATATTTATATATACATATATATATATTTCATTTAGATAGTTATATTTCTACATGGTTATTATTTTTTGATATACATAAATGTTAATATTAATAAAATTAGACACCGCATATTAATTGACTTGATGTAATTATATAACATTAATTATATTATATAATGTTTAGATATAAAAATTATATTTCTAACAAAATAAAATGATTATTTTTATATTAATATAGATTTTGAATAACATTTATGTATTAATGTGTTTGACTCTCTTTAGATACTTACATTAATATAAATTTATGTGACAATATTAAGATATCATAATTATGTAATGTTAAAATATAAATAAATTATAAATGCCTTAACTATAAATTGTAAACATACACCTAAAAAAATATAAGACACATTATTATGTAATATTTATACTCTAATTTATCTCTTATAATTTTGTATTTGTGTGACATAATTTATGATAATTGGAAGGTTACACCTATTGAATCTTTCGATAAATATTTATACAATGTTCAATATTAATAAATACTATATAGATGATATCATCTGTATAGTCAAACATAAGTTATATATAATTTGGAATATATATATTTTAAAAGTACCTATATTACATCATCTATATAATATTTATAAATATTTAACATTTTAGAAATATTTATAGAATCGTTTATATCGTGGAACCTTCCAAAGATTATAAATTGTATAACAAAAATAGCGAGGTATAAAGTTCTAACATTTTGTATATACTAAATGCATAATCATGTTTAAAATATGTTGTACAGGAGAATGTTTAAAATGCATATTTATAGTCACTATTGAACAACATTTTATACTTCATTTTAAATTATATTTTAATATATTTAAGTACAATAATTTTAGAAAAAACTAACAAGAACGATACCCTCTTAAAATAATATAGACTCTTTGTGTAGATTTTGTACTAATATCTACGGTGTTTTGCAAATAAAGATAGAACTCTTATACGCTTTTGTACACAAAATATTAACAGCGCTATTTACATAGAATGTTATTTCCGATAATTGTGAGAATTTATAATGTAAATTCGTATAAAACTATACAATTTTAAAAATTTTGAAAATGTATATATTAATAGGATATTTTGGTTTTAAATTATATACATATCTTAGAGTTGAATAAAACTAATTTATATTCATGTAATCAAATTTAACAATGAACAAATTTCGTTATAAAGATAATATATAAAATCTAATATATTTCAGTGAGATACTACTGATACCAGCGGCAGGCATTAATTATTAATTACGTTGTGTAGATATGAAGTGTTATAATATATATTAGAATATTTATGTATATGTGTATATATATATTCTGATATGTTTATAAACTAACTGTCTCTGTTGAATACTCTAACATATCTAATGGTGTATTGCTGCTGTAGATTAACCGACCACCAATGCCAGGCAACCTCGCCTAAGGTATGGGTGCAAACGTCGTGCCCCCTATTGTAGTTCTCGTCTACTCCTAACAGGGATTCGTGCCCGGGCCCGTGTGTGGAGTCTTGCGCAGTCGGCTTTAGTCGGCATACGGAACTAGTTGGCACTACGAGAGGTAGGGTATACGGGTTACGAGAGTTACCATACATATATTTTACCCCTTAACTAATATCATCATCAGAGAATATATTTCTCATTCGCAGAATAAATGATAAATATTTTTTTTGTTTATATCAAATGAATATACTTTTGAATAATGTATATCTAGTAAACCATATTTTTAAGATTATATGTTCTTTTATGTTTATAAGTTTTATCTTATATTTTTAATTTACATTTTCGATGATTAATTATTTATTTATATATTTTTATTCGTGTTTTATATACTAATTAATAAATACATATATGAATACTAACCTCCTGTTATATTATTGAGGCATATATCTATTTCACTTGCGGCTAAATATTGTATAAACAATACACGACCGATGATATTACAATTAAATACGATCGTATCAGATGTTAAGTTAAGTTTGCATTCAGTTAACTCTGGTATGATGTTATTTATCATATAGGATGCATCTGCCACCACATAGACATGTATATCATCTGCATCTGTTATAAGTGTGCATGATTATAAGTATTGTAACAGTCACACACACATATATTTATATATATATATATATAACATATATTTATGTAGAGGTTTTAAGGTATACATTTAGGTTTTAATGTATGGGTTTTAAGTTTGGTAGTAAATGAAGAGTAAGAGGAGACAGAACGGATGGATAATATAAGTGAATTCAATATCGGTGAAATAATATATGCGCTTTTCTGGAATTTAGGTGTGGATGGCTGTAATTAAACCACGGTGAAAACAGAGTTTGACCTAAGTATGTGAATATTAAGTCATATGGGGTAAAACTAATATACGACAGGAAATATATATATATATATTTATATATATGTATGGAATATGGAGAGGAGACTATAACGATATCGTTTATGAAAGGAGAGTAGGTTAGAGAGAGTTGTAATAGACTCAGTAGATATTATTAATATTTATATATATGTATGGAATATGGAGAGGAGACTATAACGATAGCGTTTATGAAAGGAGAGTAGGTTAGAGAGAGTTGTAATAGACTCAGTAGATGAATATGTTTAAATACACATAAGAAATACAGTATATATCGATGTAATATATCGATGTAATATAATTATTATAAAGGAAGACTAATATGTCATGAGTAATGTAAGAAGAGGGCTAAGAGTAATAAAATATGTAGGATATGGGGATAGGTTGTAGGAAATAGGATGTCGGAGAGCTAAGAAGTTGTAAGGAGAGTTAAGAAGGTGTAAGGAGAGTTAAGAAAGCAAAGAAACCTAAAAGCTGAAACCTATAATCATATAATTATTGTACTTAATCTTCCGTAAGAAGTTTTCCTGCGTGAGATATATATATATATATATATATATATATATATATACATATATATATATATATCATATATATGATGATGATTATATATATATAATACTTATAACCTAAATACAACAAATGTGTTTTTAGTATTGACTTAAATACATATGTAAATATTTTTATATTAGTGCATTAATCTAACTATATAGGTATCGATCTTGATACGTAACGGTGGCTGAGTTCTGAGTTTATTCTCCATATCAGATATATTAATTAAGTCATGACTGGCTAAGTATATATTTATTTAGAAGTGGAAGTTAAGTTGAGTATGTTAAGGGTCGTAGGTCATAACCAATGACAATTAATAATAATAAAACCATAGACAATGTATTAGGTAGACTGATATTTGTATTAATCTACAATGTATTATTTTTCACCATTTGAATAATCTGCATAAATAAGAATTATTAAATTAAATATATTAATTCAAATATAATTTAAAGATAATTGACAAATTATAAAGAATATCACTTCGTTATATTTAAATACATAATTTTAATTCAATTATATTCTTTATAATGTATCAATTTGTATGCAAGATATGTAATTAGTAGTTGTAAATATATAATTATAATATATATTTAAATGGAATTTTTCATATATTAAATTAATTATATATTAATCATATATTAATCTAAAATAGTGTAATATCCATTTTATATAATTTAATCTAATTTAGTAAATTGATATTTAGTTATTAAATGAAAATATTATTTTTAAATATTTAAAAATAAATATTATATAACATCACTTTTTACTAGGTTTAATATAATTATTTTATAATTTTATATGATAGGTGTACTTATTTGTATAATTGTAATCATTCAGTTTATTTTAACAGATTCAGCATATTTTTTAAAGCAATTGCATGTCATTATAGTAATGTAGATGAATTTGACTTTTTATTGAAAATATGATGTAATTGATAAACTTGACAAACACAATAGCATATTATCATTCAAATTGGTAAACACAATTTATCTCTAATAACAGTCTAACTAATTATAATGTATATGAATACAACATATATATTTATACGTAGAAGTTATGAAAAAGTTTGTTAAATAATGTGGGACCACTATTATAAAATCATGAAGATGTGATAGTTTAAAGTTACAAAGATCGGAAGGTTTTATCTAATTTATGGAATAGGTAGTAAGTTGTAGATTACATAATATTATTGTCGAACATTGGATAAATATAGATCATAATGATATAATTATTAAAAAATACGATGAATAATTGATATTATCTTATTATTAGTACACATGTTATATGAATGTATTTCCATTAAATAAATTTAAATATAACATATATTAAGCATGTATAATATTGTAACGTATTATACCAAGAGTATAAAAGTTACGAACATAATTGATAGTTATTCAATACAATTATTTAAATATTGAATTATTACATTTAGTTTTAAATTTAATATATAAAAAATAAAATATTTGTATAAGCTTAATTAAATACTATATTAAATTAAATATATAAACTGCACGCTAATATTAGTATCACGGTAACCAATAGCAACATTACTAACTGATGTTATCCTGTCCAATATCTAGGTTAACTTGCTGCACTTGGTAGTCATTAACTAGGTCAACTATAGCTCGTGTCTGCAGGTTTAGCAACACGCAATTGTTAGACGAGGTTAGGTAGATCCCGGTTAATGGGGCGTAGGTCTTCACCGTCACGATAGGTACAGTAGACGCTATAGATGGAGGTATAGGACTTAATTGTTATCTCCATCTCCAATCTCTCTATCATTATCTATATGAACACATATATATATATATATATATATATATATATATATATAAATATATATATAAATATATGTTTGTGTATCTATCTATACGCTAAAAGTAAGTTTCATATTTATATAAATATGTATTATATTGTTTTAATAATAACTATATATTATAGAAATATAGTTTTAATATAATATATTACAATATTAATGATTAATCTATTCATTACAATTAATATAAATATAATTAAGTACATTAATAAAACTTTATTATACATAATTATGGAATAATTATTAATGATATATATAAAATCTTTTAACATAAAAAATAAATCATAAAAAATTAACATTATATATCTGTGAACGAAATATTAACTATTCCTTCATTAGTCAGTGGAATTCTGAAGATATTAAATAAAGTTGGGATATCATCTGCTAAATAGAATATCAATTTAGTCCTATCTGATTTCATACTAACCAGTATAAATTGAATACAAACCTTTAGAAAAGTAATCATATTCTATTAACATAACAATAATCATAAACAGCATTATAACAATACAAATATAAATAAATAAAGTAAATATTATATTCAAGTAAATGTAGTATACGATTAAATATTGTTTATTCTATAACATTGCAATGTCGACAATATATGTTTATGTATATGTTACACAACCCGTATACAATTAAATAATGAACTATTTTCGATGTGGTTTATAAATGTAATAATTATGTTACGACCGCCACTTTTAATAATTAATAGAACTGTACCCGTTACATAATACTTATCGCATTAAAATGTACGGAAAACATTGTAAAGTATTCATAATATATTATAGCACGATTTTCGTAAATTAATTTTTTTTATTATTCCTATAGTTCCTTGGCAACTGGGTACATTTGGTAAATAGTAACGTATCTTTTTTGTTGACTGGATTGTATTCATAGATTACCAGATATATATATATATATAATACACAAAATTACAGTGAGACTACAATTTCTTATACAATGAATTATCATTTTACTCAAAACGATAATAAACTATCTGATATACCTACTTATTATTTATTTAAGTTTACTAATGATGATATACCTAATAAATAATGATGATTATTTAAATAATCGACTATTTTAATTCTATTGTTTTATCTCCTTTATCAGCTAGTGAAATTATTTAGCCATTTATAATTGTAAAACTAATGTTTCTCTAGATGAAATTGACTTATCCATGAAAATTATTCAAGAAATATAATTCTCTATTATAACTCCTTCAATAACAAAATTCTTAATGTATATTTGTAATAAATCATTTGAGATGGACATTTCATAGTTTTAAAAAAAAATCTACATTTATTCTTATGTTTAAATCTGGTGATTGTAGAAATTTTAATAATTATCGACTTATTTCATTAACCTTGAAATTTTCAAAAATTCTATACAAATTATTTCCAAATAGACTTTTATCTTTTGGTAATAAATGCAATTGCAATATTAATATTATTAAATAATATTAATGATGAACAATTTGGTTTCAGACAAAATATAAGTACACTGAACTCAATTGAAACATTATAAAACGAAGTTATAGAATCTTTTGACTAAAATAAATAATGTGTAGGATTATTTGTAAACCTAAAAAAAGGCGTTCGGTACTGCCAACCATCGAATTATAATTAAAAAACTAGATTATTACGAAATAATAGGGAAACCCATTGATTAGTTGATTAGCTATCTTAATGAATCAACATGTATACAATATAATGCAAGTAAATCAAATATATACCTATAATGGTTATTTCGATACTACAAAATGCGTCTATTCTACGCTTATTATACACTAGCGCTTGATACGACTGTTGTTCGGATTACAAATAAATAGCATAGCCGCTCTTTATCAAGGTGAAATTAGACTCAATAGACGCGATCGAAGTAAACTATAGGACTGCAGTACGACACGGATGTGTATATATATATATATTATATAATATTCTTAGGTTAGAGTTTACACGGATGACCTATAATGATGTGTCATGCGCGGTTATTAAGGGCGTGACATAGATGTGATGTATATGGTAACCATGTAATCTTGTGAAGTAGTCAGTTCTACATGTATATCGAGTATCTTTAATAGTCATTTATATATGCGACCATTTTTCTTTAAGATTCTTTTTAGGCGTAGCATATCTCTACGTATAAATTAAGTTTAAATTATATTTATGAGCTTTACTTGATTTATAAAAATAGTATCATGTTTATCTATATTATGATACCAAATTAATAATTAATTCTATAAAATATATATAGATAAAACATATATATATATATATATATAATTATAATTTATGCAGCACTTATTTTCTAATATTTTATAATAATTAATTTATTAAATACATATTTATTGATAATATTCAGTATACTTTTATACTTCTACATACAAATATATGTAAATCTATAAATATATAATATATAAAAATGAGTGATTAAATCATTGTGAAATATGATAATAATTATATATAAGGTGTATACGTATAGTCTATATAAACTTTTAGCAGTTATAGGGCTCCCCTATTGTTTACATGCTAAATAGCAAAATATCCTCCGACAATACTGCATCAATACTTATAGACTTTATATTTGATTCTATGTGCATTTGTTTGAATATGACATGTGAGTTATCCTTTATTATGTAGAGTATAGCATATAATATATTATATATAATAGACAATATATATATATAATTATATAATATATTTATAAAATAATTCTAGTATCAAATATAAATTAGTTATTGTTATAGTTATTGTTATTTTAGTGGGGTACTTTCATCAAATGCTTAAACTTAAGTTAGATTATAAATATAATTAGATGAAGTTTTCACTTATTAACATTTTACCATATATAATATATAACTAAAATGTCCCTTCTAATCAGCTTTTATGACATATATGTTAATACATCCGTGGTGTTAACGAGAGCCAATAATTTATTTTACACAATTATATAATATAACTTCTAAATATTATTTTAAGACATATTGTAATGGTCCGGGAATGGCTTATACATGCTTCATACTGCTTGAGTGCCCGACGCATTAGCCAACTGAGTCACACATGCAGTAGTATATATGTATAGTAGTACTTAACTAATGTATTATATATTTACTTTATTACTTTTAATTTGAAAAATAAAATTATTTTTAAATTAATTATTTAATGAAGTATTACCATTATATAATATGTAATATATTAAATTATATATATATATATAATTTAATATATAATGTTTATATGTAATGTCTATAGACATGAAATAATGAGATAAAATAATGTTTTCTTAATATAATTACAGGTAAACCTATTCTTAGATAACTTTTAAATTATCAGCAATTATTTGTTAGGTACAGTTTGTAACCATATTTAATTATGAAAAGGTGTTGATATCAATTTTTGTATATATTTCGTATGTATAGTTTTAGTATCTAACAAAATTAATTTTAAATTTTATTTGTATCAAAACATATTTCAATATCTCCTATATCGGTAAGAGAAAATTTACCAGATTTGTTGGTAAATTGTTATAAAAACTGGTAATTGTATTCATTACTTTATCATAATATATTTATTTAGAGTAAATCACTATTTATAAAAATACAATGAAATGTATGAACATTAATATTGTTCAGTTAGTTAAATCTATATACAAACTTATATAATTCAATATCCCCATATAATTAATTATTATTCCGATAATTGTATAGTAGGTATTATATTTACACTATAAAATGAATTTTCTCACAAAGGAAGACAAAGAATGGCATACGAAATAAAGGGAGACAACTAAAAGTCACATACATATTAAAGAACGATTGTTATTGTGAAGAAGAAGACACATTAAGAATACTAGATGGACAGAGAATAATACACCTATATATACAATAACAATTATTCAATAATTATATATAATTGAAATATATTTGTTAGAAAATAATATAAGTTATTTTTCAACTTTCGTCATTTTACGTGGTTCAAATCTTCCTTTTCACATGTTTTTAAAAATTCTTATCCACTGATAACACTGTTTCTAGAAATAGATATGACATAATATAGCCGATAGAGAGTACGAAGACAATGTAAATGAGACTGATCATCATAACCACACTGAATTATGCAATAAACTAAATACAGCATATGCAAATATTGCAGTTGATACCCTAGAAGAAAAGATCAAATAAATTTACAACGCTGAAATAAACAGAAATTACATATTAAGCTGGGAATTAATAAATGAAATCAAAGGTAGAAAATCAACTCAAAACGAAATGATAAAGGGAAATAACCAAAAAGAACGTCTCCAAACTTGGTACAAATACTTTCAGGATTTATTAGGCAAACCACTAAAAAGTGAAGACGAAAATGAAGTGATAATACAAGTTATACTACATATAGACATGCATTATGGAGATTTTGAAATATATATGTACAAGTTGGCAAAAGAGGTAATCAAATAAGGTAAAAGCTGCGGTGTTGATTAAATACTGACAGAAGTATTAAAACAATACAATATTATTAATATATACGAAATTATCCTCTACTTCTGTAACAAAGCACTATTAGATAAAATGAAGCTATAATAATTGTCGATTTAAAATATAATTCCAATATCCAAGAAAGAAGATATTAGCTTAGGTAGTAATTATCGTGGTATAAATCTTAGTTCATTAGTAACGACAACTTATAATCGTGTGATAATGGAAAGAATTAGGACTCACTTACATGGTCATCTAAGGAAAAATCAAAATGGTTTCAGAAGTGGCAGAACAACAACCAATTAAATACTAGCACTCAGACGACTTATAGAGGGAGTTAAAGATAAGAATAGAAATCCTGATATTCATTGACTCCGAGAAAGCCTTTGAAACTATAAATAGACGGAATATGCTTACACTACTGAAATCTTACGAAATACCGGAGTATTTTGTGACGGATATTAGCATAATGTATGAATATACTACTTCCAAGGTCATTACACTAGATGTAGAAACGGAAACTTTCAAAAATCTAGCTGGTGTCTTACAATGATATATGGATACCTTTTTTCATAGTTATCTATTATGTTATAAAAACAGCTTCACTAGGATGGGGTATAAACTAGATTCCCATCTAAGGAAAATAAAAAGCAGAAGAGTACTATCAATGTTACAAATATGGAATTCGAAGATGATAAGGCATTAGTAAGTCAAGGTATCACATAAGCCGAAGAGATGCTCACTAGAGTCGATAAATCAGCAAAACGAGTAGGACTGATCATGAATACAGGAAAAACGAAATATATGAGTTACAATACCAATCAGAAGTTTGAAATCAAAGCTATAGATGGATCAAAACTGAAAAGGATTCAAGACTGCAATTACCTAGTGGCATAGATAGTCAGCAGTGCAAAATATTTGAAAATCAGAATATAGCTTACTTGGAGAACATGTTATCAAATTAGGAATCTCTGAAAATCAACTCTTAGTAGAAAACAAATATCAGGATCATACACACCATAGTTAAATCGGTTATGCTATACGGATTTATGGCACTGACCCTCATAAAAACACTCCTTAAACAACTTGATGGCATATACACTCGAATTCTACGATTTATACTAAACGTACATTGATATCATAAAGTTACAAACAAGATACTTTATGGAGCTATCGAAAAAATATCTATAAAGATCATACGTAAACGTTTAAAGTTTGCTGGAAATTGTTTACATATATATAATGAGGTTATTTGGAAACTTACTTATGAAACTCGAAGAAAGGGAAGGCCACTGGAAAGGTACATTATGACTTTGGAGAGCGATACTGGTATACCGGCGAGCGAGATGAGAGTATCTATGATGAACCGTTATGTTTGGAGAAATTTTACTATTCGGGAAACAATAATACCGATTATATATATATATATATATATATATATATATTTGATCTTATAAGATATATATATATATACTTTATTTTTTTTAATATTGATTTACAATTATTTCTAAAACATTTGTGTCATAGCATATAATCTTATTGGGTTACTAGATATGATTTTAATAATTATTGATATATAAATATGATTTTAGTTCAGGTTAGTCATGTCTTCTAACTGTTAAAGTATACCACTCTATAATACTATTAAATATATGATTATATATATATATAATATTAAAAATATATTAAGTATTACATGGTACCATAATACGTATTATTATTAAATATATTACTATCATAAACAAATGTTTTATAATCACACACATACACACACACATATATATATATATATATATATATTTATATATATATAAATTATCATATATAATAACGATGAAAGAATGATATATATATATATCATATATTATACAAACCAATAGGAAAAGGATATATTTCAAATTCGCATATGTTAACGTATCCATTTTTCTGTTGAATAAATATATATATATATTTCATTTCATATAGGTGACTAATATGATACCACGTGATACCACAATATATAGTTGTGTATATACTTATAAGTACGCTTTAACTAACTAGGTTATTAATAGGCACGTTGTGTTATAAGCAGGTCTCTCTAAATTCGTACATTTTGAATTTGCACGAATTAAACCAAATTCGTGCACTTTTTATATATAGAATTCGTACAAGCACGAATTTAAGAAAAAATTATAAAAGCTATTAGTTAAATATCCGTAATTATATTGGTTATATTACTAGAAAATATACATGAATGTCAATTATAGGTGATCTATATCGAAATTAGATTAATAATATTGTATTTGAATTCATATTTATACATATATGTTTATATACACCAAAGTTATACAACAAAGTTATACATTTAATTAATCACATATTATAACCTTAACATATTAAAATAGGTTACATCCATTCTAATACACCTTTTTTTTATATATAATTAAATTAATGATATATTCGAATTTATATTTTAATGTTATGAAATTGTAATCTATAGAACTTCACGTATTACATATAAAAATAACAAATAAATCGATAAAATGATCACCCGCTAAATTGATATTCAACCTTTGAAAATCCTTTGCATAATTAATTCATTAACGATAAGCACCTAAACATAAAGGAATCGTAGAAAAACTACAAACATGCTTTATTAATAAAGATATACAAATACTACAACCCATAACTTTACATATTGTAGAATACCTGGTTATAAACAGTTATACCCGGTCATAACCAGTTTTCAAGATGTCAATGATATCATCAAAAACGTGCAATATGGATAATTTGGTTAAGGGTTTTAGTACAAAGATGTACTCATCATTGAAAGCTTGACAAATGGTTAAGTGTAAAACTGGCAGGTAGTATCATTATAGTGTGTTATAGTTAATATTCAGGTTGTATATATATATATAATTAAACACTATAGAAACCCATGAGCGTTAACTAACAGTTAGCAGTACGTATTGTCCCCGGGTGAACATCGCGCAGTAACAATGGTATATATCCAGAACACCGACTAGCAGACAACAATGGGAATCCATCACATGACCTGTGACCGGCCAACTCGGTACTATGCCTATCTGCAGGTTTTCCATTCTCGGTCGAGCTGTTACTGTTATGTGGTAGCGGATAATCTAATATGAATATATCCGTATACATTAGAAATATTGAAATATTTGTTGAAAATTCACAACGAAGTTTTTGAAATATTTGAAAATAATATACGAAAATAATACAATAATTTTACGAAAATAATATGCAAATAAAATGAAAATGTTGTACATTTTTTGAAAATAAAACACAGTTTGTAAAATATTTGAAAATAATTTAAGCAAATATATGAAAATGTTTTCGAAAATTTTATGAAAATAATTTACAAATAAAACTCAAATTTTGTAAAATTTTTGAAAATGTTAAATATAAAACACGAAGTTTGCAAATCCTATATTAATATAAATTAATTAACATATTAAGATTTAATTAGCATTTTAAAATATAAATTGTATTGCTAAGATAAATGTTTAAATTTTTATAAAAGTCTACATTCTATTATTTATTTATATTAACGAAATAATATAAATTAAATAAAATGTTTCATTCTTGATGGTTATTCAATGAAAAATAATGAAAGATAGGTTTATAAATACCTATTAATAAATCACTTTATTTAATTAAACTAATTTTTGAATCATTTAATGAAATATAACAAATTTATTTAATATATTAATATATTTATTTATTATATTTTAATATATTTATTCTAGGCTAATATATATATATATATATATATATATATATATATATATTATATATTATATACATATATGTATATATAACCATATCTTTTATTTTTATTATATTCTCCAAATCATTTATTTTTAATTTGCTAATGTGTTGATTAAATATTTATCAAATTCTGAAAATTATGTACTTAATATATATATATAGTCATTATATACGGGAACGGCTGACAATCAAAAATATACCTAATGGGCATACCTTTTTTTAACAATAGATATCAATTTGAAATGTTATATTATACTTAATTAATATATATAATATAATGTTCCATATTTGTTTTTATATAATAATCATTAATGACAAATATACAAAATAATTGTAAACCTAAAAAAAGTCATAGCAAAATATAGAGGAATGGCATTCAATTTTATTCATGCATAATAATCACGAATATGAATACAATTAAGATTGCATATAATCATCTATTAGGTATACGTATAATATGATGAATCATACTCTATATTTTAATCTCTGGTATCCTATAATAATGATATTAATAAATACGCATGCGCATTTATTAGTATCTTTGATATAAATAAATAAACAATAAATATTATTTCTGTAATAAAAAGTTTTATTTTATCAATTTATTTAACATCGAACAAGTACTACAGAACATAATATGTTAGTGTTGTTATTAATATAATATTTTTAAATAATATATTTATAAATTAAATTGTAAATTGAATTAACAGTTATAATATTATCTATATATTTTAAATTATTTTAAAAATACAATTTGAAATATTCAATAATTGAATATAACATGTGTTTTTAAATCAGCTTTATATTATTAAATTTATTTTTCGTAATAATTATTAATACAATAATTTAATTTATAATAAATAATTGTGAATATTAAAGTTATAATAATAGTATTGTGAATAAAATATGGAAACTTTTTATTTTGATTACACGAGTAACAGTATTAAATTAGATTTGAGTTAATTAATATATTATGTGCAAATAAACATAACTAATAAACACCATAAAAATACAATAAACGCGATTTTAAACTCTAAATCTAAAACATGCTCACTTAAAATATTTTACATGTTGTGTATAATATTATATTAAATATAATTATAAAAATTATTATTGATAATTGTATAACATCTATTATTGTTAAATTTATAATATTGTCAACTAGATAAATCATTTATTAAATTAATTTATATTAATTAAATAAATGATGTAATCATTACAGTAATGCTCAATTTATATTCTTAATATTAATTTACTTATCATTATATATAATAAAAATTCATAATATAATAGTATTATTAATACACATAATATATTTACTATAATATTACTTGTTTAGTAATGTATAATTAATTGTTGATAATTATTTTATAATAATTTATTATAGTATAATTTTAAATATGATAATTTATTAACTATAAAATTAATAAAATCGTATTCATTTAGTGTTAAAATTATAATTATATTATTATGTTTAGTATATTATCATCTGTATAATCATATAGTTAATAATTAATATTTATACATCATAATTATAGTATGATTTATAACTTATATTTTAATAACATGTTTAGTATTAATTACGGTAGAAATTAATCTTGTACGAGATCATTTCGGACTATATAATCTAGTACGTCTTATTAAATTTATTCTAAAAGTATTATTTATGAATTTAATATTATAGTTATCTTAAATTATTTTAATTTCGACTCTATAGTCATCATTTATATACATATATATATATATATATATATATATATATATATATATATATATATATATTCTATTTTCCATCAATAATTAATAATTAAATATAAATATTAGAATAATTCTATAATTATGAAAACACTTAATTTTACAAGTCGTACGTTTAAATTACGTACATTCTAATTACCTCGTGCGATATTAATTTAATTCTCAATTACTCATATAAATTTATTAAAGTAATCTCTGACGACTTTTTGAGTAATCTATTATGACTCATTTCGTCAATAAGTAATTTTATTTATAAAACCAATTTAACTTATCTATAAAAAAAACTTATCTAAAATTAATCTTGTACGAGGTCATTTCGGACTATGTAATCTAGTACATCTTATTAAATTTAGTTTATTCTAAAAGTATTATTTATGAATTTAACATTATAGTTATCTTAAATTATTTTAATTTCTAATCTAGATTTATTATTTATATACATATTTGTATATATTATATTTTCCATAAATAATTAATGATTAAATATAAATATTAGAATAATAATTGTAGAATTATGAAAAAACTTAACTTTAAAAGTCGTACGAAATTACCTCGTGTTATATTACTTAATTCTTAATTACTCATATTAATTTATTAAAGTAATCTCTGACGACTTATTTAGTAATCTCTTAAGACTTATTCCGCCAATAAGTAATTTTATTTATAAAACAAATTTAACAAATATATATTAATAAATATAGTTATCTATATTTATACTTATCTATATTTTTCTAATTTCTATATTCAGGACACCGTTGGGGCAATAAAGTGAACCTGGCGAGGTATGTTCCTCTCTGAATGTCATCGCATAAATGACGTATCTATAAAGAACCATATACAGCAGCCGATGGACGATATAGTATGCATGTCTGGTGCTCTACTAAATATGATGAGAGATATATATATGATCGGAGAATGCGATTCATAGAGTGCCGAAAAAGCTTGCCATAGTAAGGTAAATTAATTTTGTGTATATAAATATATATATATATATTTATCAATTAAGAGGATCTCAATGGATAAATTAGTTAATATCAGAAAAAAATGTAATATTTACTATTAATTGATGATATGTTATTTAGTAACTATGAACAAATTACCAATTAAATAAGTTTTTAAATAACATAAAAAGCATCTTTTATAGCACGATATTTAAAATATATTGTTATATAATATTTTATATCTAATATATAAATTCTATAAAAATTACATTTATATATAGATAAAAAAACTTATTAATTATTAACTTTAAATTATAAACTATTAACTATTATTTTATAATATTGATATTATATTAGCTGAATGCACAATGTAATTACTTTACAATTTATTTATTGTTGACTTTTCAAATGCATTTTACTAGAAATAATATATGTTATGTTTAGATAAAAGTACAAAGCAATCTACCTAATTATTTTGCTATATATAATTAACATATATATGCATAATATAACAAAACCCATATTCAAAAATAGAATTATTATTTGTAAAATATATATTTTTTACTCATATAATATATAGGATTTTATTTCTTTATTATATAATAAAAAAAAATAGTTTAATTCAATAAATAGTATTTTAGAAACATTTAAAAAAAAGAGTCAATGCGTTCCTTATCTATACACATATGAATTCAACAAAATGGCCGTCCCAAAAATACATATCGTACCTACCACCACCAAACTTACTACAGCTAAATACTATTAGATCTTTGCCGGTCATTCATATACTCCAATATGCATGTTTTATTTGGTTCATTTATATCACTATTTAAATGTATATAATATTAATTATCTACTAACTATTTTATATATATATATATTACTCATATATACATATATGTTACTCAAACTATCAATAACTATTAAATATATATATATTTATTAATATATTTAAATTATATAGAATTGGATACCTGCAATCCAAATTATTTGATGAGTTTCAACACGGTATCATGTACTGATTAACGTTAGTAATATATATAAAACTTTAAATTATTTACTAATTAATATTTTGTTTCAATTATATAGTTTAAGACTACAAAAAAACTATATGTTGAATTAAATTACAGGACGCAGCTCTCGGACTCAGATGCAATGCTTGTAACAGGATGAACCACTTATAATCCGTCTGTAGGAGAAGACATTACTATAAGAACTACAAGAAACAGGAGTCCATTATATTACATCAAACTTACATGTAGCAGACCCGGACACAAGATACAAGGTTTTTGTTAAATTATGTTAAACTATTCATACCCTTTAAAAATAGAAAATATATATTATTTAAAGTTGACAAAGGGTCTTAAAGTAATGTACTATCCTTTAAGTTATACAATAACCTTATAAAGTCTACTTAACTAACCCCTATCCATGCATACTCTTAGCATATGGCTATAAACCTATTGCGACCTACGGCATAACAATAATATGTTATAATTATAACGGTATAGTATACGATATAAACTTCACTATAGTCGAATCCCCACAACCCCCTATAATATGACTAATATACACATCTGCATAATGCTAAACCTCATAAAAATATTATGCACAATAGACATAATCCCACCTATATCAAAACCACCCGCCAAAAATGATACCAGAATATTCCCCGTAACACTTCAAATAAGCCTCGACAAATAAGTACTGACCTTGTTACATGCGAATAAATGCGTCCAAATCAACTTTAAAGTATATATAGAACTATAGCGTATGATGTCCAAAGGAATCATCATATCGGTAAATAAGCCTACAGCATAGGTATCCAGCATAACATATGCACCAAAGAAGTAAGGCGACATCATGATATTATATGTAATATGGTATTCCAACCAATGCGAAAGATTCCACATCAAATAAGCAATTGGAAACTACCACCAAACAGCAGAGGCATATATGTCTTCCACTAATAGGATATCACCCACATTTCATCCAGTCCTTACTACATAGCATAAATGAATTCATAGAAAGACGCGTTTAGACCATAAAGAACATTATAAAAAATACAAACATCAATAAGATAACTAAAGCACTACTATCTTAGAGAAATAAATCTCAAAATGTGATGACCCCAGCCCTCTACACCTACTCTTACATCACTCCAAACAGCATAATGCACGAAACTATAAACACATCAAACAGACATAAATTAACTAGATGACATTACTTACAAGAAAACCGCATACATCGTACAGAACGTTCAGATCTATCAACTTCGAGACTCCTTCAAATTCACATGATCCCCAGCTACCATCGTCATATATATGTAATATATCTTCTTCTTGGAAGAGGTGATGTTATGTTATTATCAATATTACTTTGTGTATTATTATTATTATCTCGCATTATACTAACACATGCCGAGTGCTAGGAATATGCCCATACATCAATCGATGCCGTCTCACATGATTAAGCAATGCTAGACGCCTATCTATAAGAGCCGTGATACAAGTACAAAGTTAATAAATAATGTAATAAAGCCTTGATTCTTTTTCTAACAACTTAATAGATGCAAATATACTTTAATAAAAATACATTTTTTACTGATTAATGATTCATATACAAATACACTAAATTGATAATTATGTTAATGTTTGAATCAAATAATAATATTTATGTAATGTATTATTCTAATATAAATACACTAACAAATATAAATAAATTTAATACAATTAAATATATTTATGATTATTTGATACAAATAAACAAAATCTGTTTTTGATATATATTAAATTAATAATGTTGATCAAATAAAAAGATGTATATAAGTTTTCAAATTCATACAATAATTAATTGAATAATATATAAATGAATAGAACATAATTGATACAATTGATATATTTAGTATTTTAATTTGAAATAAAATTGACATGTAAGAATCCATAATTAATTTATTATTCTTTTATACAAGAAAATATTAACGACATATAACTATATATTTTTATATATATTTAAATATGATATCATACATATTAGTATTGAAATGATGTCGGGTAGTTTCGGGTAATTGACTACCTGGATGGTTTCGGGTATCAAAATATGATTTCGGGTCAATTACGATTTAAATACTAATATATTATTATCATTATCGAAAATATAAAAACTACTTATTTAAAAATTATAGTAAAAGTAATTTATATAATATAAAATAAAATCTAGCAATATAATTGGGTATCAATTAATTAGACAATAATTTTGTAATCAATGAGTTAATATATAATATATAATTTTACAACCTAAATATTGTTGATAAATAATTTAGATATTGAAAATAAGTCAATCAATATTAATATATTTTAAATAAGCTATTAATTTTATTCCAAATATATGAGTTATAATATTTATAATCATCATTATAATATGAATTTGAATTATAGAAATACTATTCTATTGATTAGTGTTATGATGATTACTATTTATAAAACAAACTAGGTGTATATAAATATGATTTAATATACTATTTTATTTCTATTATAAATATATATATTATATATAGGATATTCCTGTATTCAATATTTTTAATATTTCAAATTATCACGAACCAAATTTTAAATATCTTAACTTATCGAAAGCTAAATTTTCAATATTTGAACTTTCTCGATAACCTAATATTCAATATGTTAACTTATCAAGAACCAAATTTAAATATTCTAACTTCTTGATAATAACATTTTCAATATGTTTTACTTCTCGAGAACTTAATTCTCAATATTTTAACTTATCTATAACACATTTTCTAAAAACATATCAAAGCCGAATCGGGTACAGCTAGCAATGCAGAATCAAGAATTCCTATAATAAAAAATAGATAGGTAAACAATACAAAATATAGCAAAGCTGGAGCGGGTACGGCTAGCAATGCAGAATCAGGAATTGCTATAATTAATAAAAAATAGATAGGTAAACAATAAAAAGCATAGCAAAGCTAGCTCGGGTATGGCTATTATATCTATAAAGTCCATTCCACACCTATACTATATGGAAATCGCTCGTATATTTATATACATTTGTAAATGTATTAATTAAAATGTTAACGTTAGATTGAATTTATTAGGGAGAGTTAAAGTGATGTATATAAATACCTACGAATATTCCCATGCATTTTGAAAATAATTATGTTTTTATAGACACCTTGGATATTCGCATGTGAAGTTTTTCGTGTGTATATTTTCAAGTGTGGCATCACTTTAAAATATAATTCTAGATGATTCTAATACTTGCCATTTTGGATTGAGGTATATATATATATATATATATAGGATTAAACATTTTGTATATCTATATACATATCCCATTATATTTATATTGAATTAATACTAAATAAATAGGCTTATATAATTATATAAGTGTGTATATAATAATAATATATATTTATTGAATACAATACAAAAAGCGGATACAAATATGATTATTAATCTATGTGTTAATAATATCGAATATATACTATTAAAACATATAAATTATTGAATGAATCATGATTGCATAAGTATTATAAATTAATTAAAACATGTATAATTTCTATCTACACCATGTATTATTTTTACTATTTTTTTTGTGCATAAGTTTTTTTTAAATAAAAATAAAAAAAACTAAAATACGACTTCTATTATAGAATTTAATAATATTTCTAATGATATCAAATTTATTATAATAGCATCAATATAAAAAATCGTATTCTTATAGGTTTTATTCCTATTGTTTTATTTATATCGTACCAATACATTATAGTTGGATTATTCGTAGACTATAAATGAATAGTATTTACATTTTATATTAGTTTGGTTTATAAATATTTAAAATTATAGTAATATTACTAATATTAAATATTATATAGGAAGGTTAAAATGAATTAATAATGTAATATAATTAAAAATAAATAACTTATTGAAAAACAAATATTTCGAAAATCGTTACTATAGTATCTTACTGTTTCGAGTATCTTACTTACGATTCTATATTCAATAATATATAACATACATTTATATATTTATTTACTATATATACATAGATAATTTATTAAAATATAATACATACTATATTTAATAATATATAAATTATTTATTATAATTCAAATTTTGAAATAATCTGAAACAATAATATTGAAATTTAAATAATTACTACTATTTCCTAAGTTTTTTTGAGTCATACAAATTTTTGATAATAAATTGAAATGGATGTATATTTTTACAAAATATTAATAATATTTAATTCAAAATGTATATTTTTAATTAATAACATCTTTTATATTTTTATTCAATATATTTATTCTAAAGTAAATTTAATATATTAATTCATAAATTGCCATTTGACATATACGCATTAAGTTGCTGTATTTCGGTAAAAACAGTGTGTCAACAGATTCCATTTGTTTGTGTAACCAAGTATATACACGCAGAAATCTAAAAATGTAATTATTTATAGTCTATTCTCTATAAAACCAAATGATAATTAAATATATTCATTATAATATAACGATTATTAAAATATTATTTAATTAGATATCAGTTATTTCTCTAACATATAGTAATTCATAAATTAAAGTAGGTGGTTGATACAAAATTGTCGGCCTAATCTTCGTGTCAGCGTATTCCGTATTTATATGCCCGTTTTGTCTTCTCATTCCGTATATTATATATCTATACCTATATACCTATATATAAATATATATATATATATATATATATATATATATATAATATAAATATTACTATAATATGTTAGTATAATAGTGTATATATGTATATATATATATAATCAAAGTTTCAATACTATTAGAAATAAATATTATATTTACAACTATGAAATCATATAACGCCACCTATTATTAATAAAAAGGTTCATTCATCTACGTGAATTATTTTTCTGTACAGAAAAATAGGATCATTCCTATTTCACTTTCTGTACAGAAAACGATTACAGAAAAATAGGAATATAACTCATTACAGAAAATGTTCTGTAAATGATTCATGAAAATGTATTTTCTGTGCGGATTTCACGTAACGTAAGTAAAACGGAACTGATGTGAACGCCCTATTATATTATTTATATAATAATTATATAATTATAATATATTTAATTTATATCTTAAAATTATAATATTTCAATGATTAGTTGAAAATTATAAACAAATATTTCATATAAATAATATTACAAAATATATTTTAAAAAAATTTCCAAAAAATGTAAATAAAATATTTCAAAAAAATGTTTAAAAATATATCATCAAATATTTCAAAAATTTCAAAAAAATTTCATAAATATTTCAAAAAATTTCAAAAAAATATTTCACAAAATTTCAAAAATATTTCAAAATTGTCAACAAAAATTTCAAAAATTTCAAAAAAATTCAAAAAAAAATTCAAAAAAATTAAAAAAAAAAATCAACAAAATATTAAAAATATCAAAAAAATATTTCGAAAAAATGTAAAAAAAATATTTCAAAAAAGCGACGCCGAAGATTTTATTTGACAAAAAATCACTTTAATGGCAAAAAGTTTAATTTTTCGGGTTTTTCTGGGGTACGCGATATATTTGTCTAATTTTTTTTGTATTTGATCAAAAATGTATGTTATGTATATTTTAAAAAGGCTAATTATGAATAGCCATAATTAATAAATAATAGATATACAAACTATCAAATAATGAGTAAAGCAGGGTTTGGTACGGCTAGAAATTCCAAATCAGGAATAATTATAATTCCTATAAGAGAGTTTTTTAATAAACTTTATTAAAGTTAATGTGTTATATCATTTTAATATTTTAACTTGAATATATAATATAAAAGTATTCAAAATTATATAGAATATTTTTAAGGGGGGGGCGTAATTTTCAGTTATTTAATATTATATAATTATATAATTATTCATAATCTTTAAAATGAAGTATTACATGTTGTTCAAGGGTAGATTACCTTACAGATCGAATCTTTCGACAAATCTTTATAAAATGTTCAATTTTTATGAATACTATATAGATGATGTCATATAAATATATGTAATTTTGAATATATATTTATTTATTGCTTAATTATGCTTTTAATAAAATATTTTATGAAAAAAATGTATGTTTTTATTATAAGTATATTAAAACAATATATATATATATATATATATATATATATATTTGTCAAAAGTAACTAGATCATATCATCTATATAATAACTATACATATTTAATATTTAGAAATATGTATTGAATTGTTCAAATTGTGAAACCTTCCAAATATTATAAATTGTATAAAAAATACCGATATATAAGAATATACAATTTATGAGTAATACATTACATAACAATGTGTAATATATATTGTACAGGAGTATGTATATAATACATAGTTTAGGAGTTTATAGTTACTACTGAACAATATTGTATACCTCATTTTAAAGATAAATAATCATATTTTAAAATTTGAAAGTAAAATAATTATTGAAAAAAAAAGCAAATGAACGATTTCCTTTTAAACCAATATAGACTTTTTATTTAGCTTTTGTACTAATATCAACCGTTTTACAAATAAATGTATAACTCTTATACGAATTTGTACACAACATATAAACAGCGCCTCTTACATAGGCTATTATTTCTAAGAAAATTTATAATGTAAATTCGTATACAATTATACACTTTTAAAAATGTATAAATGGTGTTAAATTATTATTAATATATTATTAATGTATTTTGATTTTAAATGATATACATATCTATGAGGTGAGTAAAACTAATTTATATTCATGTATTCAAATAGAACAATGAAAAACGTTGCTATAAAACCGCGTCCATCTAATCTATTTCAGTGTACCAGCGAGAGTTATTAATTATTAATTACATTGTCTAAATATGGAGATCTAAAATATATATATATAGATAGTTATTCTTATATGTGTATAAACTAACGGATTCTGTTGAATACTCTAACATATCTAATGGTGTATTTCTGCTGTAGGTTAACCGACCACCATTGCCAGCCAGCCGCGAGACCGTTATGGGTGCAGTAGTGATAAGTCCGTTGGTAGTTACCGTTTACCGCTAACAAGGATCTGTGCCCTGCATCGTGATTTGAGTTTTGCGCAGTCGGCTTTAGTCGGCATACAGAACTTGTGAGCTCTACAAGGACGCGAGGTTACGAGGTTACGAGAGGGTTACGAGAGTTGTATCGCAGGTAGGGTACCCTTATATCTTAACTAGTACAATAATCAGAGAATGTATTTCTCACTCGCGGAATAAATGATAAACATTTAGTTATTGTTAATATTAAATGAATATATTTTTGAATAATGTATAGCTAGTAAAACATATTTTTAAGATTATATCTTCTTTTATATAAGTTTTATCTTATATTTTTAATTTACATGTTCGATGATTAATTATATATTTATATATTTAATTCGTGTTTTATATACTAATTAATAAATAAATATATTAATACTAACCTCCTGTTATATTATTGAGGCATATATCTATTTCACTGGCGGCTAAATATTGTATAAACAACACACGACCGATGATATTACAATTAAATATGATCGTAGAAGATGTGAAAAAGTTAAGTTTGCATTCAGTTAACTCTGGTATGGTGTTATTTATTATATAGGATGCATCTGCCACCACATAGACATGTACATCATCTGCATCTGTTATAAGTGTGCATGATTATAAGTATTGTAACAGTCACACACACACATATATATATATATATATATATATATATATATTTATAAAATATATTTATATAGAGGTTTTAAGGTATACATTTAGGTATTAATGTATGGGTTTTAAGTTTGGTAGTAAATGAAGAGTAAGAGGAGACAGAACGGATGGATAATATAAGTGAATTCAATATCGGTGAAATAATATATGCGCTTTTCTAGAATTTAGGTTTGGATGGCTGTAATTAAACCATGGTGAAAACAGAGTTTAACCTACAAGTATGTTAATATTAAATCATATGGGGTAAAACTAATATACGACAGGAAATATATATATATATATATATATATATGTATGGAATATGGAGAGGAGACTTTAACGATAGCGTTTATGAAAGGATAGTAGGTTAGAAAGAGTTGTTATAGACTCAGTAGATGAATAGGTTTAAATACACATATGAAATACTATACGAATACCATGCAAGGTAATTTAGAGGAATACATTATCAAGTAGTGAGGCGATTGAAAGGAGATGAATAGTAGTCCAAACGAGATATCACTAAATAATTGATAATACAAATAGTGAAGAAGTGATTTATAGATTTTCGAATACGACGTATATATATATATAAAAGATCATTAATCATTTTAAAATAGTTCGATCATAATCGTTATCGAGATCATGACTGTGATCGTGATCATTATTACACAATTATTGGCTCAAGATAAAGGATGTAGATCATTAGAATATGGATCGACGGAAAAAAGATCTCCATCGTGATCGTGATCGGATATTATGAAAAAAAGGATATATGTCTATCACATCAATAAGTCAAGTGTATTATTATATAATATGTATTGTAATACATATTTAATTATATAACATGATAAATAATTAGCTATGAATTATCATTTTATATATATAATATGAAATATTCTTCAAACAATAGGATATATATATATAATTATCAGACAGTTTGTTTAGAGGTCGCGAAACTATATCGATGTATTATAGTTATTATAAAGGAAGATTAATATGTCATGAGTAATGTAAGAAGAGGGCTAAGAGTAAGAAAATATGTAGGATATGGGGATAGGTTGTAGGAAATAGGATGTCGGAGAGCTAAGAAGATGTAATGAAAGTTAAGAAGGAGTAAGGAGAATTAAGAAAGCAAAGAAACCATAAAGCTGAAACCTATAATCATATAGTTATTGTACCTAATCTTCAGTAAGAATTTACCGGCATGAGATATATATATATATATATATATATATCATATATGTGATGATGATTATATATATATAATACTTAAGTATAATTATAACCTAAATACAACAAATGTGTTTTTAGTATTGACTTAAATACATATGTAGATATTGTTATGTTAGTGCATTAATCTAACTATATGTATCGATCATGATACGTAAGGGTGGCTGAGTTCTGAGTTTATTATCCATATCGGATATATTAATTAAGTCGCGACTGGCTACCCAGTATTCAATACTCGTGTTTAACTTGGATTTATCTCGAGTTTAAATTCGTATTTAGCCTGCTAATTTGGTAACACTATTAACACCAGCTAGATCCAAGTTTAACTCAAGATTAATCCCAGATAAATCCAAGTTAAATCCAAGTTCACTCGAGTTAAATCCCAGTTAAATCCAAATTTAACTCTAGCTAAATCCCAGTTAAATCCATGTTTAACTCGAGATTAATCAAAGTTAATTTTAGTAAATCCAAGTTTAAAAATAATTCAAATTTATATTTATATTATATCTATATATTATTTATACTTATTAATTTATTATAACTGCTAATTTGTATTATATTGTTATCTATATTATGGCTAGATAAGTAATTTACATATTAGTAATTTTATATCAGTTTTATTTAGTCGAAACTATAGATCTAGAATATTATAATTATATGTTACATCATGTATGATATATCCCCTATACCCCGTATATATGTACCCTTATATATAAGTATGATCCCTAAATACTTATACGGTTTTAATTATTTTATAAGTATTTATAAATATATGGTATTATATATATATATATATATATATATTATAGTTATATATTTTTATATATAGGTTAAATAAATTGTTTTAAAAAAAAAATATTGTAATACGATAAATTTATCAAAAAATATTCAATATTTTTTAATTATTTTTATTAGTTTAGATTAAATAGATTTACCTAAATTTAATAAAATAATAAATAATTGAATAATTGGTAATATTATAGATAAATATGTTGGACTAAAAAATAACTTGGATTAAACTGTAATATAATGATACAAGTTGCAACTAGTTAGATATGGATCGGCTAAATCCAAGTTGATCTCAGTTTAACAAAATAACTTGGATTAAACTGAGATATAATGATCCAAGTTGCAACTAGTTAAATATGGATTAGCTAAATCCAAGTTGATCTCAGTTTAAAAAAATAACTTTAATTCAACCTGGATATAATGATCCAAGTTGCAACTAGTTAAATATGGATCAGCTAAATCTAAGTTGATTTCAGTTTAATAAAAATAACTTGGATTAAACTGTGATTTAATGATCAAAGTTTCAACTAGTCATATATGGATCAGCTAAATCCAAGTTGATCTTAGTTTAAAACAATAACTTGGTTTAAACTGGGATATAATGATCCAAGTTTAAACTAGTTAAAATATGGAACAGTTAAATCCAAGTTGATCTCAGTTTAAAAAAATAACTTGAATTAAACTGTGATATAATGATCAAAGTTTCAACTAGTTAAATATGGATCAGATAAATCCAAGTTGATCTCAGTTTAAAAAAATAACTTGGATTAAACTGTGATATAATGATCCAAGTTTCAACTAGTTAAATATGGATCGGCTAGATCCAAGTTGATCTCAGTTTAAAAAAATAACTTGGATTAAACTGTGATATAATGATCCAAGTTTCAACTAGTTAAATATGGATCAGATAAATCCAAGTTTACACCACCTAGATCCAAGTTTGGACCAGATTCCCCCAGTGTCCCAGTTAGATCCAATTAAACACGAGTATTGAATACTGGGTAAGTATATATTTATTTAGAAGTGGCAGTTAAGTTGAGTATGTTAAGGGTCGTAGGTCATAACCAATGAAAATTAATAATGATAAAACTATAGACAATGTATTAGGTAGACTGATATTTGTATTAATCTACAATGTATTATTTTTCACCATTTGAATAATTTGCATAAATAAGAATTCATTGAATTAAATATATTGATTCAAATATAATTCAATGATAATTGACAAATTATAAAGAATATCACTGAGTTATATTTGAATACATAATTTCAATGATATTCTTTATAATTTATCAATTTATATTCAAGATATGTAAATAGTAGTTGTAAATATATAATTATAATATATATTTAAATGGAATTTTTCATATATTAAATTACTTATATATTAATCATATATTAATCTAAAATAGAGTAATATCCATTTTATATAAGTTAACCTTATTTAGTAAATTGATATTTAGTCATTAAATGAAAATATTATTTTTAAATATTTAAAAATAAATATTATATAACATCACTTTTTACTAGGTTTAATATAATTATTTTATAATTTTATATTATAGGTGTACTTATTTATATAATTGTAATTATTCAGTTTATTTTAACAGATTCAACATATTTTTTAAATCAATTGCGAGTCATTATAGTAATGTAGGTGAATTTGACTTTTTATTAAAAATATGGTGTAAATGAAAAACTTGACAAACACAATGGCATATTATCATTCAAATTGGTAAACACAATTTATCTCTAATAACAGTCTACCTAATTATAATGTCTATGAATATAACATATATATTTATACGTAGAAGTTATGAAAAAGTTTGGTAAATAATGTGGGTAAATAAAGTTATAAAATCTTTTGACTAAAATAAATAATGTGTAGGATTATTTGTAAACCTAAAAAAAGGCGTTCGGTACTGCCAACCATCGAATTATAATTAAAAACTAGATTATTTCGAAATAATAGGGAAACCCATTGATTAGTTGATTAGCTATCTTAATGAATCAACGATTTATACAATATAATGCAAGTAAATCAAATATATATATATATATATATATATATATATATAATATTTGTAATGTTGTACCCAAGGTTCTATTCGTGGACCATTACTTTTTTATAAATTTATTAATGATATGTATAATGATAATGATAGTATGTTCTCCAGAAAATAAATTTATATTATTTTCTGATGATATTAATGTAATTATTAGTGATAAATCATCTAATATTCTAAATTATAAATTACAATCAGTAATTGATGACTTTATTATATGGTTTAAACTTAATAAATTATGCATAAATATAGATACAAATATTGTATGTCATTTAAGAATGATATAATATTTAATATAAATATAGATAATAAAATTATCTAAAGTAACTTCTACAAAATTTCTTGAAATAGAATAAAGATACTTATTTAAATTGGAAATGTCATTTTGGTTATTTAAAAAAAAATTATTGATCATTTTAAGGATTATAAAATATGTTTAATACTTTGTAAATACATCTGTCTGATCAAACTATACTATTCCTTTTTTTATCCATATTTAATTTACTTTATAGAAATAAGGGAATATAGTTATGTATCAAACTTAAATAGCATTTATTTAATTCAAAAAGATTTTAAATGTAATTTTTAATATACCAAATGATTGTTTACCTATTTCTCTATTTAAGTAAAATAGAATATTATCTTTATATAATAATTTTAAGTATAATACATGCATTTACATTTATAAAAAATATTCTATAAAGTGTGCCATCCTATTATTTTAAATAATTTTACATTGAAGCCTAAAAAAAGAGTGAATACCAAGAGTAAATGTTTTATTCAACCTTATTTTAAATATAATTATATGAATAATACCTTACAATAATACAATCGGACCAATACTTTGGAATGGTGTAAGTATAGATATAAGAAATTCCCATTCCGAATCATTATTATGTAAACAAATCTTTAAATAATTATATATAATACTTAGTTTAGTATTTTTAGTTTACATTTTTATTTAATACATTTTATTTTTAAAATATTTTTTATATTTTATTTAAATGTTATTATATATATTTGACATTATAAAAATACTGACAATATATTAAATGTTGACACTATACAAAACTGACTTTTATAAAAAATAAAAATCATTATTCTGTAAAAAAATCTTTAAATAATTATATATAATACTTAGTTTAGTATTTTTAGTTTACATTTTTATTTAATACATTTTATTTTTAAAATATTTTTTATATTTTATTTAAATGTTATTATATATATTTGACATTATAAAAATACTGACAATATATTAAATGTTGACACTATACAAAACTGACTTTATAAAAAATATGTTACATAATACAATTATATGAATGATGAAAATGTGTTATATATTATACTTAGTTTACTTTACCCTAGCTCTCACTCGACTAAATATTGCAATTTACCACCACCCTTCTCTATCCATCATCAGCGTTCATAGTTAGTCTTCCTCACAATCGCAGTCACTCTTTAAGATGTCTATATATGTCTTAGGTTGTCTCCCTCTGCTTCGTATGCCATTCTTTGGTTTCCATAAAACTAAGTTGTGTACTATTTAGTATGTGTGCCTTATGCAGTGACCTACTAGTCTCAATCATCTTAGTTCTATCACCTCAGTGATCTTTGGCATTCCCCTGTGAGACTACAATTTCTAATATAATGAAATATAACATTTTACATAAAACGGTAATATAACTTAATTCTTTAATATTTATTATCTCTTGCTCTCATTCTAGTATATATGATATATGTTTTCTAAAAAATAATAATTTAAAATTAAAATAATAATTAAATCATTTTATATTAAAGATATACAAATAAATTGTAAAAAAAAATGTCGTTCATATATTTGACTTTTAAAAAAAAGAATGAACACCTAGAAATATCGTGTATTTAATTTCATTATAGGATAATAATTAAACAATTTAATTTTTTTTTATTTTCAATAATTTTCACATTTATATCTATATGCTATTAAAATTTTATAATAATTATTATTATGTTAAAAGTAACTTTTTAGTTATTTTTAAAATTCACATGTTACATTTTGTATTCTCATCATGTAAAACTTCTAATAATTATCGTGAGTAATAGGATTGTCAAATATTAATTAAAAATGTTTACTTATATTTATACATTATTTTATAGATACGTGTTCACGAATATTGAAGGACCCATATTCAGATGAATGATCATTCTTAACGCCGGATAATTGTTTATTAGTATTAGTGATTTGATAATTATTATCACTATAAAATATATATAGATAGATAGATAGATAGATATATTTTATTGGATTAATTAATGTCGTTCTTTTTTTTTCATGTATTATTCTTTTTCGTTTCTTTCTTTGTTTCCAAAATGCTTCAAAATAAGACCTTGGTCTTTTCGGGTTGTTGCCAGCGATATATTCATACATGGGACAGGAACAGTGATTGTTTAATTATAATAGTTAGCTATATATTTCGTATTTACATAAAAGATAATAATAAATAAATAAAATACATTAAGTAGACAGATAAAATTTGACTTTAACAAAAATATAAATCAAAATAATAATAAAAAAAATAATCCATACATACATATATATTTGATATCGAATTTTTATTTTAGTTTTTTTTTAGTTTTTTAATATGTTAATATATTTAATATTTAATATTTAATATGTTTTTTTAAATTTATTAAATTAATTTTAAATTCAGTAATTTTTTAATTTATTTATAATATAATTCATCATTGAGTAACAATTTTTTTACTCTTTTCTTGAACAAATTTTCATTTTTTATATTTTGTATATTTGTTGGAAGTAAGTTCCAAAGTTTTGGACCTTTTATCAGTAAACTATTTATTGTTCTTGTTGATTTTGAAATTGGTATAGTATACGTTTTATTTGTTCGTAGAGTATATTTATTATTATTTTGTTTGTGTATTTTAGTTAAATTTGTTGGTAATTGATTATAATATTGATTATGCATATCTATTAGTGTATTATAATATGTTAGTTTATCTAATCTAAGTATTTTAGTTGATGTTAATAATTCTTTTGTATGATCTCGAAATTTTCTTTTATTTAATATTCTTAAGGTTTTTTTTTGAATAATTGTTGTATTTAGGGTATTATTTGAGAATGTATTTCCCCAAAGTATATTTCCATAGTTTAAGTATGGTAGGAAAATACTATTATATATAATTATCAATGAATTTATTTTAATGAATTTGCTCAATTTTGAGATTAAAAATTGAATTTGGGAGAGTTTGTTATTTAATTTAATAATATGATTTTTAAAATCAAGTTTGCTATCAAGAATTATACCAATATATTTATAATTATATACGTTATTTATTAAATATCATTTAATGAAATAATATTGTTTGGATATTTATTTGAGTTGAAATTTATCATTTCTGTTTTACTAATATTGAGTTTTAATTTATTATATTTATACCATTTTTCTATTTTTATTAAGGTTTTTTTAATTAAATTTGTTAGTTCTATATTATTATCAGCTGTAAAAGTTATAGCTGTATCATCTGCATATACTGTAAATTTTACATTATTATCTTCTAAATATAATGGTAGATCATTGACATAAATTATGAATAGTAAAGGGCCTAGTATAGAGCCTTGGGGTACACCGATATTATTAGTTATAATATCAGATTCTGTAATGTTAACTTTAACTAGTTGAGTTCTATTATGTAAATAGTTTTTTATCAGTTTAAGAGGAATCCCTCTAATTCCATATTTATCTAATTTGCTAATTATAATAGAATGATCAATAGTATCATTAATAGTATCATCATAGTAATAATACATCTAATAATAATAGTTATTTATTTAGTAAAACTGTATAAAGATATATATGTATATATACACACACTCACACTCATACATACACATACATACACAAACATAGTACATACAAGTATACTTTGCATGAACATATGGTTACCCGCATATCTGTGTATGTACGACAGTGTACGTTAAGGTGAGCCGGTAGTCTCAGAATAGCATGTCTCACTTAATCAATGAAACTACATAGAATTTGAAACATAGTACAATTTTTTTTTTTTTGATTTGATTATGTTTAGGCATTTCCCTGGCCATTTGAAAAATGACCAAAAATTGACCAAAAAATAAAAAATTCTACTATTACCTATATGAAACTCACGTTAGGTGTCGCTACTTTTTATACTATATTTTAAATTAATTAAATTAAATATTATTTAATTTAGATCTAAAATGCAACTTCGTGATACATCAACGTTCTCAACATTATTTAAATACGAACGTATGAAAATAAATAAGTTGCCCACGTATATTGATATTGATAAACATTATTTTTATATTACGTCATTCTCCCAAAAATCTGTAAATGATCGAATTTATTTAGTCGTTGACGAAATCATTTCAATTTGGGAATCGGCTTCAGTACCATATATTTCTCGTCATTCTATATATAATAAACTTAAGCGCCATATTCCGATATTACTTAAGTTTAAAAAAAATATAAATAAACAATCATTTAATGATTCTTTAAAGAAATACTATCTAAAATTTAATAAATTATTTGATATTTGTCCCTGCAGTTGCGATTTGCGATCTCATAGAATTAAGCGTGTATGTAATTGTATTAGAATTAATCGTATCCCAGAAGCTGAGATAACATTTATGATTGATATGAGATCAGATAGAAACATGACAATAGATATTAGTAGAAGATGCTCAACATCATATCAGAGCCGTCCCAGCAAACATTAACAGCTTCATAACAGACTCTTAACAACATAACATCCTCATAACAGCCTTAAAACAGCATATTCTAAAATTACAGCCTCATATCTGCTTCATAACAGGATCTTATGAAAAAAAACAGCCTAATATCAGACTCATAACAGCATTATGGTAATATCCTCATAACAGCCTACATAAATTCTATAAAAACAGCCTCATAACAGACTCATAACAGCATTATGATAATATCCTCATAAATTATATATAAAACAGACTAATATCAGACTCATAACAGCATTATGGTAATATCCTCATAACAGCCTACATAAATTCTATAAAAACAGCCTCATAACAGACTCATAACAGCATTATGATAATATCCTCATAAATTATATATAAAACAGCCTCATAACAGACTCATAACAGTAATATGATAATATCCTCATAACAGTCTACATAAATTCTATAAAAACAGCTTCATAACAGACTCATAACAGAATTATGATAATATCCTCATAAATTATATAAAAACAGCCTCATATCAGACTCATAACAGCAATATGGTAATATCCTCATAATAGCCTACATTAATTCTATAAAAAAAGCCTCATAACAGACTCATAACAGAATTATGATAATATCCTCATAAATTATATAAAAACAGCCTCATAACAGACTCACAATAGCATTATGGTAATATCCTCATAATAGCCTACATTAATTCTATAAAAGCAGCCTCATAACAGACTCATAACAGAATTATGGTAATATCCTCATAAATTATATAAAAACAGCCTCATAACAGAATCATAACAGCATTATGATAATATCCTCATAATAACCTACATACATTTCATAAAAACAGTCGGGTAAGGCTATATCACAGAACTAGAGAGAAATTTCAGAAATTTCTCTCTAGCTATATGGGCTATATACATATATTTTTAAACTATAAACTATAAATCTATGGATATATATATATATATATATATATATATATATATATATATATATATATATGGATAGAATAAAGATGTGTTTAATCATAGATTTATAGTTTACAATGTAAAATACAGATCTATGCATTTAAATAATTAAAGTAAATATAAGTCCACAACATATCTTTAACATGATACAATGGATAAAAGAAATGAATTCTGATGAAATAAAAAATGTATGTTTCAGAACTATATCTCAAAATGCATATTCATTGCATACTGAGAATATTCTACTAGCTATGATATCAGATCCAAGACCATCGATACGTTGTGAGGGCATTAATCGGATTATTCATGCGAGGACGACTAATAATAATGTTGGAAATGGTATCAGAAAGTTTATAAAGCCGAACATAAATTTTGATGCCGAGGACTATTATCAACTCGTAGACTATAATAATTCATGGCTTGAATCAATTCTGACTGAAAAGTTGACCCTAAATCAATTATTACACGCGAAAGAAACCTTTGAAATATTAGAATTACCTAATTATCCTTCACATACACAAGCTGTGGAAAGGGTTATTAGGTTAATTTCTGAGACATCGACTATGTCGGCATGTAAAAATCAGAGAGATGCTAGAATACGTATTACACTTGAAACAAGAAAAATAATGCCGTGTTTTAATTCGAAACAAGATTTTAAATAATATCATTTATTCATATACTAATTAAATATTGTTCATATGCTGTACTTCTTTTTATATAATAAATATATATTTTATTATTACATTTTAGGTTCATATTGTTTACATATTTTTATACAAAAATATATATTTTGTTATTACATTTTTCAATGTAATGTTAAATTAATACATACTGAATTCATTAGAATACAAGTACTTACTTTTTATCAGACAGTAATCTTATAATATTTATTAGATATAAAAGTAATAGTTATTTGTCTTGATTAGGTAATAATTTAAAATAATCAAATACAAAATTATTTATATCTAAAATGTATTAATGTAATCAAGAAATTATATTTTTTTAATTATTAACAATTATCAATATTAAAAATCATTTAATTATGATAAAATATTTTTTTGAAAATAAATATATTTGTAAAATTTTAATTTTGAAAATAAAAAATTTTCTTTGGTAGCATTGGTGTAACATATATTAGGTATGAAGATTTTATAAAAATTTTGAAAAAAAATCATCGGCAAAAATTGTTATTGATGATTTAAAAATTAAAATTATTTCATCAATTATTTCATCAAAATTTTAATTTTGAAAATAAAAAATTTTCTTTGGTAGCATTGGTGTAACATATATTAGGTATGAAGATTTTATAAACATTTTGAAAAAAAATCATCGGCAAAAATGTTTATTGATGATTTAAAAATTAAAATTATTTCATCAAAATAATCAATAAAATCTGATTTTTATTGTTTCATTTGATTTTTAATTTAATAAAATAAATAAAATATGTGTATATATATATATGTAAATATATACTTATACATAATATAATGAATTTTAAATAGAAGTTTGAAAATTTTGTACTTTTGAAAAAAAAATCTAAAAATAGATATTATTATCAGGAATTCTAGGGAAAATTTTTTTTAAATTTAAAAACATTTTTTTATAATAAGGTGATATATAAGTAATAACATGTTACATTTTTTTTTTAATTAAATAAATATAACTACTATTAATATGGATTTATATAATTCTATTAATAGCCCATGTTAAATCTGTATCTCTGCAATGTTAAATTTAAATCTTCATGTGAAGCAACTAAAAATTAAAAAAAAAAAAAAAAAATGTTTAATTTAACTTTATTGAATATATAGGTAGATATATCTTTTGAGACAGCTTTCATTTCCAAAAAAACATATCATAGCGGCCCACCTTAGTGTACGTCGTACACTGTAAATATGTTTTTATATGTGAATATAAATGCATAGTAATCAAGCAAGTATTGTATAATTATAATCCCTTGCTGACCTAGATAACTGTGTGCATAGTAAATTATCGTATGATCATGATTCATGTTTCGTGAGTCATAGTTAAATATAGAATATTCACCTAACTTAGCGCGCATTCACGGCGCCCGCTAAATAAAGTAGGAGGCGTCATTCCGAGGAGGCGACACCATCGATATAAAGAAATAGTTTCTTTATATCGACACTCCGGATAGACCAAAATTACAACTGGTTTACAACTTTACAACAAAAATAAATAACCATCTTTAAAACCTAACATTTTACAATAAATACATTTTATTTGGAACATTTAATATCACTTATTGATTATATTATATAATATATTATATATATAGTATAAAAATATTAAATTAAGTATATTATATACAAATAAATATTCTAATATATATATACATATATAATATAAACATTATTTTATGGGAATATGTATATAAGTTATAATTATAATATCTATAGATAAAACACAACAATTAATAATATGATTATATATATATATATATATATACATATATACATATATATCATATATATATTATATGTATATATATATATATATATATATATACAGTAGTGCAGTAAAATTATTAATTATTAATTATATATTATTTTAATAAATATTAATTATTCAATTCTAATTTACTAATTAATAATTATGTATCAATACTTATTATTAATTAATAACAATTAATTATATATTAATAATTATTAATTATATATTATGTTAATAATTATTTATCAATAATTATTATTAATTAATAATAATGAATTAAATATTAATTATATATTATTTTAATATTTATTAATTATTCAATTCTAATTTATTAATTAATAATTATTTATCAATAATTATTATTAATTATTATTAATTAATTGTATATTATTAATTATATATTATTTTAATAATTATTCAATTCTAATTTACTAATCAATAATTATTTATCAATAATTATTATTATTTAATAATAATTAATTATATATTAATAATTATTAATTATATATTAATAATTATTAATTATATATTATTTTAATAATTATTAATTATTCAATTCTAATTTATTAATTAATAATTATTTATCAATAATTATTATTAATTAATAATATTTAATTGTATATTATTAATTATTAATTATATATTATTTTAATAATTATTCAATTCTAATTTACTAATTAATAATTCTTTAGATGAATATCTTCATGAATATGTTAAATATCATCTCCGTCAAGATGCTTGCATAGCTTAGAAGTTAGTATACAAATATAAATATTATTGTGTCATGATAATTGATTTATTAATATACAATTTATAATTTCAGGATAATTAAGATCATCAATAGTTTTCTTCCTTCTTGGCTAGATGAATATCTTCATGAATATGTTCAAGATCATCTCCATTATCGCCCTAGACGTCCTCCATGTGTTATCCGGGATCGCCTCCGGTATCGTCTTCGTGAATTCCATGTATCTACACTTGTTGGCCAGCTTCTAGTCCGAAAAATTGAATAGTCAAGATGCAGAAGTTAGAAGTTAGTATACACATATAAATATTATTGTATCATGATAATTTATTTATTAATATACAATTTAAATTTCAGGATAATTAAGATCATCATTAGTTTTCTTCCTGCTTGGCTAGATGAATATCTTCATGAATATGTTCTAGATCATCTCCGTTATCTTCCTAGACGTCCTCCGTATGTTACCCGGGATCACCTCCGGTATCGTCTTCATGAATGCCATGGATCTACACTTGTAAGCCAGCTTCTAGTCCGACAAATTGAATAGTCAAGATACATAATTTAGTATATAATGTATCTCCATCATATATATATATATATATATATATATATATATATCTTAATATTGTATACCTAAATATCTATAACTTCTTATATACATATATATATATATATATATATATATATATATATACTTATATAACTATACATAGTACGTGCATGTACGTGTGTGTAATTATGTAAATTACGTTCCATATCTAGCTAACGAACTAGATATCGGACGTCCCATTATATAACATGTTTACTGCTTCAGGAATCAGGTTGACGCACGCACTGCGTGTGTGACTAGGGAACACAACCCTCCCTGATTGGCTAAGGATAACTTTACCACGCGATACCTTGCCCCTGTTTTGCACCTGTATTGTCCAGCTAGTCTATTATTTATTATACACAACTAGTTACAGTATACACATATACATATGATTTTGTCATCATAATTGATTTATATTATTATACAATTTATAATAAACAGAATAAACAGATTAAACAAGATGATCTTCCTGCTTGGATATGGTGAATATCTCCATGAATATATTAAAGATTATCTCTAGGATCCGGTATCGTCTTCGTGAATTTCGTATATATATATATATATATGGCATTATACACTGTGATATTTAATGAATAGAAACCTCTATATTCGCATACTATTTACTATATATGTATATTATAATAATATATGATCATTTATGTATACATACTTATATTATTATCATTACAAATATACCCTTGCATTCCTAATTTATTATTATATATATTATTCACGTGTTATATCATATCCGTATTTTGTGTATTGTTCCTGTAATAAATTAATGAATTGTTTTACGTTTAATTTTTACTGTGTATGGGTAAAAATATACGTTCCACTAGATGTTTATTAAGTATAAAAATATACGTTCCACTAGGTGTTTATTTATAGGTAAAAATATACGTTACACTAGGTGTTTATTAAGGGTAAAAATATACGTTCCACTAGATGTTTAATCATGGGTAACAGTATATATTCCACTAGGTGTTTATTTATGGATACAATTATACGTTCCACTAGGTGTTTATTTATGGGTAAAAATATACGTTCCACTAGGTGTTATTTATGGGTAAAAATATACCTTCCCTATGTGTTTATTTATATGTAAAAGGAAACCATTTATGTGCTCACAAACTACCTATAATTCTACCACCTACTGGAACATATTATTTTACCAATAATTTTACGTTTCGGCAACTAGTTTCTGATTGCTTGGGGGACATATCATACATGATGTAACATCAAGTATAATATAAGGGTTTGGGATATGAGGGATGGGCTCCGCCGAACTTAAATGCCCAATATACGCAAATATGATTTCAAATACAATTACAAAGAACATACCGGCTCGGACGTCGCCCGGGTTAAAAAGGTCCGAGTCATTTATCGATCATCAGGATAATAAGGAAAAGTTAGCTACTGAGGAATATAATATCAAGACAAGAAGAAACGAGACGTACATAGGTACTTAGAATGTACGAACTCTGCTAGAAGATAGTAAACTTGAATAACTTACTCATGAATTGGACAGATACAGATGGAGTGTGTTAGGATTTAGTGGGGTATGTAAATGTGGAGTGAATGAAATTCAGACAATAGAAGGCCGCAAATTGTAATATGTTGGAACCGATAATAAACATGTTAATGGTGTGGATTTTGTGATACACAGTGAGATAACATGAATGGTCATGTGCTTCAACCCAATAAACGAAAGGTTAGCGACTATAAGATTACAGGCAACCCCGTTTAACATATTAATAATCCAAGTATATGCCCGACAACCGATCATACTGATAAAGAAATTGAATTATTCTACAACGAGTTACAAGACTCCATCTCAAAAATGTCAAAGAAATATATACTGGTGATTCAAAGTGACTGGAATGCAAAAATTGGTAAGGATGCAATAACAGACTGTGGAAGAACCTCCGGAAAATTAGGCAATTCAACAACAAACGAGAGAGGTTATCGACTCCTGGAATTTGCAAAAACAAATTATCTCATAGTAGCAAATACATTTGGTCCCCACAAAAAATCAAGAATAAAAACCTGGCATAGTTATAGTGGACTATATTATAATTTAATTGATTATATCCTAGTCAGTAAATGTTTTACTATAAGCGTGAATATAAACAAGACTCGATCATTCCCTTGAGCAGACATAGGTAGTGATTACGATATGGTCATGATGACATTTTGTCTTCGCCTGAAAAATCCAAAGAAAGAAAAATTCATACGAATCAAATTTAATCTTGAGAATCTTAAAAACCCAGATATTTAAACATTGTTTATACATAGAATTGATGAAAAGTTATCAGCAAAACATTTAACAAACATATTCAACAACGAAGAGATATTACAAAAAATGAATAAAACACTGATAGATACAGCCTCTGAAATTCTAGGTAAACATAGAGAGAAAAAGAAAACTGGATCACTGAAGAACAAATGGATATGTGTGACTTAAGAAGAGAACTGAAAAAAACAAAATTCCTATCAGGAAGTAAGTACAAGCAGGTTAACACTCAAATAAAATGAGAGATGAAGAAAGCTAAGAAAAATTGGATTAACCAGAAATGTATAGACATTGGTGACTGTTTAACCAGGAATAACACCAAGAGAGCCTACCAAATTGTCAAAGACCTAACTAAACCGAAGGATAATTCCGCTGTAAATATACAGGATAAATATGACAAATATAACACTGATAAAATGTATGTTAGGAAAAGATGGACAGAATACTGTTCAGAACTGTATTCACATAACGCTGAAGGAGATGATGCAGTGCTCGTGAATGAACCTACAGACCAAGATAGCTTCCCTATTCTGGAAAGTGAAGTGGAAGCTTCTATACGTGTACTAAAGATCGGTAAATCACCTGGTGTTGACAACATACCCGCTGTACTTCTTAAATCAGGCGTGACTTACTAAAAAAGTTGCTTACGGATATCTGTAACAAAATATGGGAAACCCGAATATGGCCATCTGAATGGACAAATTCACTGATAATAAGTCTACATAAGAAAGGAAGCAAACAGAAATGTGAAAACTACAGGACAATAAGCCTTATATCACACGCGAGTAAAATTATGCTAAAGATAATTCTACACAGGCTACATCACATTACTGAAGAATTTATTTACAAATAACAAGCTGGATTTCGAAAAGGCCGAAGTACAAGTGAACAAATATTCAACCTTAGAATCATATCGGAAAAATATGCCCAACATAACAAACAGCTATATCATGTATTTATAGACTTCAAAAAAGCATTTTTTAGAGTCTGGCATAAAGTATTGTGGTCATCTATGAAAAGATTTAATATCAACTTAAAATTAATAGAAGCTATAAAAAGTCTATATAGTAAAGCTGAAAGTGCTGTTTACTCTGACAGAACAATTGGTGAATGGTTCCACACAACAACTGGAATGAGACAAGGTTGTTTACTGTCACCCACACTCTTCAACATCATGCTGGAACAAATAATGAATGATGCATTAGAAAATCATATAGGTACAGTAAATATCGGAGGTAAAATAATTACAAATCTAAGATTTGCGGATGACATAGACGGACTAGCAGGTAGTGAATCCGAGCTATCCAATCTAATAAAAAAGATTGACAGTACATCGCGTAAATATGGAATGGAGATTAATACTACGAAAACTCAAATTATGACTAATTCTGAAGGTAAATTCACATCCGAAATAAAGATAAACAACGATACACTCAAAATAGATGAAAAATTTAAATACTTAGGTGCAACTATAGACGATAAAGGTTCCAAATCTGAAATAATAGCTAGAACAGGTCAAACAATAACTGCATTATAAAAACTAAATGTTATATGGTACGACAAATCACTTCAACTGAATCTAAAAATTCGACTTATGCAATCGCTAGTAAACTCAATATTCCTCTATACGTGCGAAATGTGGACGCTAACAAAGGAGTTACAAGGATGTATTCGAGCATTGGAAATAAGATGTTTAAGAAGGCTAATGAACATATCATACCGAGACAAGATAAACAATATTTAGGTACGGAGTCGAGTTGTTAAAGAAATTGTCAAACACTCGGAATACTGGCGATGGTTATTGCAAAGAAGTTGAGGTGGTTTGGTCATGTATCACGATCAAACTTTATGTCTAATACTATTTTGCAAGGATCCATTGAAGGTAAAAGAAGAAGAGGAAGGCCAAGGACACAATGGCAAGATAATATCGTTGAATAGACTAGTCTTGTAATAGAAGAAGCGATGCGAGCGACCCAGGATAGAGACCGATAGAAATATATTATATTGAAGTCAACTGTGCACCTACGGCATCCAAATGCTATGGGATAGGTAAAAGGTAAAAGGTAAAAGTTTATTATATATTTTTAGTTAGTTATATTTTTATTTTGTATTATGTAATAATTATAAAAGTATACATGTTGATTTAGTATATATTGATTTTTGTGTTTTTAATTTAATGTTATTTAGTTTTTATTTTAATATAATTGATTGGACCAATGAACTGTCGCGTAGCAATACTATAATATGAAATATATTAGATGTAAGAATATTATTTCATTTTTGATCATAACTTGGCAAGTGGAGGTTTGTATAAGTTGTATTATAATATTCTATATTGTAATGTTGTATATATTTTTAACAGCATTAGTATATGGTTTTTGTTTTGATTCTTTAATAAAAGTAATTTAAATACAACGTCCACTATCATTTTTAGTGATGTAATATTGCCAACACCTATTTCGACCACTAATTATTACATATATATATATATATATATATATATATATTTACATACACAGTACTCAACTGATGCAATTACCTCCAAGTAGTCGTGAATAGCACGGCGGGTAACCCTGGTAAACGACCTCGACTGGCCGGCTAAATATTGCATGGGTATGAGTGGCTTCTAACAAAACTAGTCAAACATTTCTTATAATAACAGAAATAAAACAGTGTCTTTTCTATCGTGCAGCTGCGATAGAAATAGGGGACGAGGTGGATGATCTAGTAAGTACAACGGCAACTTAATTTCTACTCGAGGGCGTTCTGGCAACCCCAATCAAGGCTTCAATACTACGCTGGAGAAAGAAACGGGAAACTACTCCAGTACAATTCTCATGAAAACTAACATGACAGCACAAATAGAAGTAAATTCAATAAGTCTAGAAAATAGGCCAGCCAGATTGGACAGCAGTTCAAATATTACTGGGGATGAGCGAAACTAAGGTATAAGTACAGTCGGTAAGGATGATGAGGCTATATTAAATCCACAAAGGAGGATTATTTCTGAAAAATCGTCTTGTAACACACAGATATTAATAGCTACCTACTATTTAACAAAAATATAACTATAACGACATGAAATGTCAGAACAATGAATAATGGAAATACAGAAATTATTACAAGGGAAATGGGAAGGAATGGGGTAGATTTAATGGGGATACGTGAGACGAATTGGAAGGGGATAGGACAAGTAAAATCTGATGATTATTCAGTATATTTTACTGGAAACGATAAAATTGAAAGTAAAGGATTGGTATCATATGCACAGAAAAAAAAATGTGTTCTTGTGTTCAATCCTATAAGTGACAGAATAATAACAATTTGTATCCAAGGTAAACCTATACATTTCACATTCATAAAAGTATACGCTCCCATTTCAACGGTAGATGAAGATGAGATGGATTATTTCTACGATGCCCTACAAAGAGCAATATATATAACTCCAAAGGGTGCCATCTGGTATGTCATTGGCGATTGTAAAGCTAAAGTGGGTAAACAAAATACAGCTGGGATAACTGGTAATTTTTTACTGGGAATTAGAAATGAAAGAGGTGATACCGTGGTAGATTTTTGCAGTTGAAATAGTCTTGTTGTTATGAATACAATGTTCAAGCAACATGCAAGAAGACTATATACTTGGAAGTCACCGGATAAAATTACTAGAAACCAGATTGATTATATATTATGTACAGGTCGATGAAAAATCTCTATAAAAAGAGTAACAACTATCCCTGGATCAGACTGTGGAACATATCATAATTTATTAATAGCCATTATCAAGATAAAGTTCAAACAAATTAAAAGAAATAAGATTACTCCAAAATATGACCTAGAAAATTTACTACGAAATATACTGTAGAAGTCAAGAATAGATTCATTATACTACAAGTAGATGGCAAAAATCCTGAAGATTTGTGGATTGATATACTAGATGCTGTGATAAAGACGGCTGAGAAATGGATACCAAAAGTAAAGAAGAGAAAAGTTACAAAATAGTTAACCAAAGAAACAATAAAAATAGCGGAGGAGAGATGAGAGGCAAAATTAAAATGTAAATAGAAAAATATACAAAACTTAATGCAGAATTTCAAAAAAGGCAAGGTATGATAAGGAGATAAATTTACTAGAAAAATATAGACAAATAGAAGAAAACAATAACAATGGAAGAACAAGAGATCTATACAAGTAAATAAAATATATAACTGGATCATATACCGCTAGATGCGGAGTTATGAATCTAAGTTCCGGAAATACGGCTACTGAAGAAAAATAAGTTACACTTAGATGGCAACAATATACTGAAGAGCTTTACAGGAGAGATCCTAAAATCACTGATACTTTCCCCGAAACAAGATATAAAGATTAACCTCATATACTAGAGACAGAAGTAAAGAATGCTATCAAGCATATATAAAATCGGAAATCATATTTATGTGATTGTATACTTATAGAGAATCTGAAGCAGGTGGATATGCATCTATAAAAATAATGTTAATTATATTCAATAACATATGTAGGACTAAGGAATGACCAAGATATTGGAAGATCTGTTTATCTCCCGATATATAAGAAATAATATAATAAAGAATGTGGGAACTATCGCACTATTGCTCTGATCTCACATGCTAGCAAGATATTCCTTCTAAGTATCCAGAACTTTACCCAGAACTACGTATTGAATAAGCAGGTTTTAGAAAAGGAAGAGGAATACGAGATCATATAGCTAATTTTCGGTGGATAGTGGAAACAGTCAAATAACATAACAAGAATGTGTATATGTGCTTCATCGACAATAAAAAGGCTTTCGACTGCGTATATCATGAGATACTATGGGTGATACTCAAAGAAATAGGAGTTACAGTTCACCTAATAGTTCTACTGAGAAAGCTCTACATGAAAAAGAAGCCAACATAAGAACAGAGTTAAGTGAAACTGATACTATAAACATAGGGAAAGGGGTAAGACAAGACTGTATTTTATCCTCCTTACTGTTTGACATATATGCAGAAAACATAATGAGAGAGGCATTAGAAGATTGGGATGGGGGAATCAGTATTGGAGGTAGAATGATTACTAACCTGAGATATGCTGATGACACAACACTGATCGCTGAAACTAAAAACGATCTCATAGCAATTATGGAAAGAGTAAAGTTGGCTAGTGAAAAGGCCGGTATTTATTTAAATGTAGGTAAAACTAAAATAATGATCACTTAAGACCAAGGAGAAATGGTGGTAGATGGAAAACATATTGAAGTAGTATCTCACTTTATTTTCCTGTGATCTCTAATAACCAAGGATGGATTATGTGAGAGTGAAATACGCAGAAGGCTAGCAATGGGTAGATCTGCAATGGGAGGACTAACGAAAATCTGGAAAGATAGAGGAATTATCCTGATAACAAAGATTATACTTGTAAAAGTTTTCTCTAGTCTTATACGGAGCAGAATCTTGGATAATAAGAAAGCTTGAGAAAAATATGATCGATGATTTTGAGTTTTAGTGTTGTAGACGTCAGCTAAGAGTAACATGGACCGACAGAAAGACAAATGTATGTGTTATTGATAATCTAAAACGAGAATGGACGCTTGAATCAAGGATAGTCAAGGCATCATTATGTTACTTTGGATATGTCATAAGAGCAGGCGGAATGGAATATGAAATATTGGTATTAAGAATGGTGGGTTATATAAGCAGAGGGAGAACACGGCAAAGATATATGGATAGCATAAAGAAAAACTTCTATGGGAATATCTTCATATTCTCGCAACATGATGCGAGCCTCACGATGTTAGAGGAGTTGGAGAGCCGCTGTCATCGATGTCGCCTGGGGTCATATATGACTCGACGGCACATGTTAAGGTTAATGTGTATGTGTATGTGTATTTTTATATGTATATGTATATATGTGTGTGCGAGTATATATATGTGTACCTGTATGTATATTCTATATTATGTATATTATATTTTATTTAATATATTTGTTTATTTTCTCTTGTTTCTTTTAGTTTTAAATATTGAAAATTAAATAAGCAATTGCAAGATCTGGTTGAGTGATAACTCGAATAAATAAAGTAAGTAATAATAACAGATGAATTAAACTTTACGATGTATTCATTAACTAAATGATTCAGTCTTAATTATTATTAAGTCTAAGTAGTATTCACACATGTTATTAGCTGTATGTATTGATGTATTTACATACGTATAATAGCTATATTTTCAAACTAATATGTGCATTCGATATCTGCTTCAATTTTTGGATACCGTTATAAATTCATTTAGTTACCGAATTAAAATGTCGATTAATAAATAATACTAAAAATATAAATAAATTTATTAAATATTTTATATCGTGCGAATAAAAATTATATTTAATTAAATGAAAATATCTTGACAATATTAATAAAAGTGGTCATATAACAGTATAAAATATATATCTACCTATATCTGCCTATAGTATACCACTACAACTAGTATTTACTAGCAATTACAACAACTAAAATTTCCTATACCCCTACATATATATGTATATAGTACACCACTACCACTAGCATCGCCTAAATCTGATGATAATAATAATATATATTAGCTAATATGCCTAGATTCTGAATGATGATGTATTCTTTCGGTACATACAATTTGTTTTTAACACAAAATATTATTATAATATAATAAGTAATGTATCGATGCATATACGATCGTATAATACAAATTAATTCCATAGAATTTATATTTCATTTTTACTACTATTTTTAGTTAATAATATAATAAATATATAATGATATTGTGTCCATTATTCTGATAATGAATATTTGGTTAAAATAGTTCAATAGACACAATACTATTATTACATATATTAACTATTCGAACGTGAATTGACCATGAATTAAACATATCAATTTTATTATAATACTTAACCCTCCCTAGGTATTAAATCCTTGCGTATTAAATGTACTGCATTTATGTATTTACTAAATTCGAAGTGTTATGATTCTCATTTTTAATGAAAAATGGCTAAATATATGTATTACTAATTCAGTGTTATTACCATTTAATTATTATACTATGTACATATTGGATAGCTGTGATGTGAATGCACTTACCACTGATGGTATTATCGCATATATTAATCACATATTTAATTCATTTCAATTACAGTATTTGTTTTTAAAAAAATGGAAGTAATGTATATTAACTTTTTAAATATAGACAATGTGTAATGTGATCACCTTTAAAATATAATTATATCTTATATACATATTCCACTATAATAATTTATTTTTCCAAACTAATGAACTTATTAGTTAATTAGTGCATTAGTATTTTAATGTGAGATGTGAAATAAATCACAGAAATATTAAACAGAAATAAGTGTATACATTAACACTATTAGATAGTATATATATATATATGTGTGTGTGTGTGTATATATGTGTATGTGTGTGTATGTATATATTATACAATTATATTGATATAGAATTATATTAATACTAATTCTTATTGATAAGAGATATATTTTATAAAATATAATATTGCATAGATATAGATATCGCTGTTGAAATATCCAATGTGTTTATTTGACCTATCAAATATACAAATTGGGACATATATTTCATAAATAAAATAATTATATCCAAAGTGTTTATTTGACCTATAATATATACAACATTGAAATGTTGTTATATATTTTACGTTGACGGGCAACGTGTTTGGTTGCTTGGGATATAACAATAATATTTGTATAGAAACTAATAATAATACAACAATAAAAATTATAAATCAATACATTTAGATATTATTGTTGACAGTATTAATTAATAAATTATATATATATATATTAAAAAAAAATGTATTTATAAAACCAAAGATATTACCTATGATTACTGATAAATAATATGATATTAGATAATCAAGTTTTCACACATATTATTAATAATAAAGCAATATATTACCTAATAACAATTAATTTATAAATATTAGAGATTGAGTGTAAATAAAATAAAATAAATATGTATATTATAATTCCTATGATAGAAAATATTATGAATATTCTCATATACACTTTCGTAGCTTTATACATAATATATATATATGATGTAATATTACTTCTAGATTATATTGAAACCAAATGCATTAGTATTGTCATTTCATAAAATTGACTACAAAATAATAATGTAGATATCTATACATTAATTGCAATTAAACATTATAATGCTATTCATACAACTAGACTTAACAAAAGGTGGTGTTTCTATTAATATTAAGGATAATTTACATTTTAATAAAATAGAAAATATTTATTTTACAAAATATGATTTTATAGATATAGTTACTATTATTTAATGATTAATAATACAAATATTATTAATAGTGGCATATATAAATAACCAAAAGCTGATATAATTAGATTTAGTGATTTATTACAATATATTTAATAATATTTCTGCAAATATGATTTATATTTAGTTGGTAACTTCAATATAAATATTTTAATGGACAATTTAAAAATAAATATATTATAGATATTATTTATAGTATGGGTTGTAGGCCGATGATAACTAGACCTACTCGTTTGGTGGTATCGTGAAGTATGCACATGGTGTGTAGCTTATAGCATTGTAGTTAGTATCCATCTAGCTACATCCACCATCTAGCCTTAACAAGCGAAACGTAAGGCCGAGCATGTAAGTCCTACCGATAGTTTTATAGTTCTATAAGTCAATACTCTTTCAATGCCTCCTAGTGGCATACCACTGTAAACTGTTTACTTAGTATCCAGGCTAAATTGTAGGGGATCTAGGAGAAGGTAACTCTGATTCCAAATATTTCCGCTGCCTTTAGTAAGACCTCTTTATGTAAATGCTAAGAGAGTGTAACTCTGAAATCAAACGCACTGCTATAATACTTGCGCCCATATCAGTATTAGCAAATGAAAAACATGACAAGTATAACAAACAATAATAGGGTAAAGTCTCTAATACAACCTTACCGTCAACCTAAACGATCTCTAATGAGAAGTATTTACGGACCTAATCCAAACCCGCAAGGAAGGCTAGATATTGAAAAATACATAGGTAATATGGCCAATCTATTAAGATACAAACTATAAATCATTGTATTAACTATGAAGGTTAGAAAAATTCGTGAAGAACATAAAAAACTAGAACTCAAGTATAATTTCGAAAGCCATAATCTAGATATTCTTGGAATACAGGAGCATCGAATTATGCATAATGTAACTGTTAAGTATAATAATATTGGACATAGCACACTTATAACTATATCAGCATACAACAATTATCAAGGTGCATCAACAGGAAGAATTAGTATAATATTAAATAAAATATTAATAAACTCACTATGCGAGGTTATATTACACTCTTAGAGAATATTGATAAGCACATTCCATGGAAATCCTTCAACATCTATTATAATCAAATATGCACTAACAAATTCTTACGAAGATGAAATCATAACTTAAGTTATAAACAAATTCTACGATTAACTTAGAAGAACCATATAAACTGTACCACATCATAATGTCCTAATAATTATTAAAAATTGTAATTCAAGGATAGTGAAAGATGACGGAATTTTACATATGATCAAGAAACAAATAAAAAGGGTGTGTTATTAATAGATATTATAAATTAAAAACAATTAGTAATAACGAATACCTATTTTCAAAATAAATTGAATGAACTTTTAACATATATCCGTTCTGCAGGAAATATCAGCTTGACTATATCTTAATGAGATCAAAATGTAATACAGAATCAAAAATGTGGCAGCATACATCAGTTTTTCTAGCATGTGTTTAAATCATCGAATCGTATCATCTAAAGTAAGGCTAAGGAAGACATCACCAAGAAAACTCCATTATAACTGGCCTTTGTTTAAATCTGACATATCCCTTCAGGAGAAATACTCAGTTGAAATAATAAATCAATTTATTTTGCAAAGCGATGAAGAAATTTATGTTAGTTCCACTTGTGATCAAGACAAATAATATGTGTCCATTCACTGATAACACTGTTTCTAGAGCTAGAGATTACACTGATTTAGCCGATAGAGAGTACGAAGACAATGTAAATGAGACTAATCAACATAATAACACTGAATCGCGAAATAAACTATATACATCATATACAAATATTGCAGTTGATATCCTAGAAGGTAAGATAAAATAAATTGAGAAGCTGATTTAACCAGAAAGTACAAATTAAGCTGGAAATTAATAAATGAAATCACTGATAGAAAAACCACTCAAAAAGAAATGATAAAGGGAAATAATAAAAAAAAACGTCTACAAACTTGGTACCCACTTACACTTGGTATACACTTACAGGATTTATTAGGCAAATCACCTAAGATTAAAGACGAAATGAAATGATAATTAGCGTTATAACACCTCTAGACATAAAGTGTGGAGTTTTTGAAATGTATGAATACAAGTTGGCAAAAGATGTAATTAAAGAATGTAAAAGCCGTATGTGTTGATGAAATACTGACAGATGTATTAAAATTATGCAATTTAGATGAAATTATCCTCTACTTTTGTAACAAAACACTATTAGATCAAATAAAGCCAAAACAATGGTATATTTTGAATATAATTCCAATACCCAATAAAGTAGATCTTAGTATATGTAGTAAGTATCGTGGTATAAGTATTAGTTCATTAATGGTGACAATTTATAATCGTATGATAATGAATAGAATTCTACCTCAACTAGATAGTCATCTAAGGAAAAATCAAAATGATTGTTGTAAAGATAAGAATAGAAATCCTAATATTCATCGACTTCTACAAAACTTTGATACTATACATAGAGGCATACTGCTTATGATACTGAAATCTTACGGGATAGCGGAGGAGTTGGTTATGGCTATTAGCATAATGTAAGAAGATACCACTGCCAAAATCATTACACCAGATGGAGAAACGAAAATGTTCATAATTATCGATTATTTTATGATAACAGCTTTACTAGGAAGGGAAGATAAGCTAGGTTTCCATCTAAGGAAAATAAAAAGCAAAAGAGTACCACCTATCACTTTTATAGATATGGATTTCGCAGATGATATTGCATTAGTACGTGGAGGTATCAAAGAATCCCAAGAGATGCTCATTAGAGTCTAAAAATCATCAAAACGAGTATTATAAAGCATTAATACAGGGAAAACGAAATATATGAGTTACAATTCTAATCAACAGTTTTAAATCAAAGCTATACGGTTAAAATCGTAAAATGGTTAAAGACTTAAAGTACTTCAAGTATAGAGGACTAGATAGACAGAAGTGCAAAAGATTTAAAAATCAGAAAAGTGTTTGCATTGGAGAACATGTCATTAAATGAGGAATACATGATAATAAACTCTTAAGAAACTAAAAATAAGGCTCATACACACCACAGTTGAATCGGAAAAACAACTTGAAAAACTCACTAAAACATCTCTAAAACAATTTGATACACTCGAATTCTAAGAATGATACTAAACGAATATTTGTCTCAGAAAGTTACAAATGTGCTGTATGGTGCTATAGAAAAAGTATCTACAAAGATCAGTCGTCGATACTTAAGGTTTACAGGACATTGTCTACATATAGATTATGAGGTTGTTTCGGATCTCGTTCTTTGAGAACTACTGATGGAACTAGAAGATGGGGAAAGTCACATAAAAGCTAGATTAGGACTCTGGAGAGCGAAACTGGTATACCGGCAAGCATAATGAGAATAGTTATGATGAACCGTGATGTTTTGAGAACTTTTACTGTACGGGAAACAACAATTCTGAAATAAGAAACTCGTTATAGTGAAATTCTTAATTCACAAATTGATAATATATTTTGTAGTGTAACTTTTATTCCTATTCATAATAATATAATTATAAGTGATGTTAGTGATCATCTTCCGATCTGTATTATTTATGATAGTAATTATGGGCCTGCGCAACAGAGGGGAAAACAATTATTTATAAAATATTATATTATATAAAAATCAAAAGCACAAAATAAATTAAATAATAAAGGTAAATATAAATATATGATAATATATAATGTGAAAATTAATGTAAATACTATATTTAGTTTCCGAATTAATATTGCAAAACATAATTAGTATTATGTTTATGATACTATTAATTTAAATATCATCTTTGATACTTTTTTCGAATTTTTATTTTAATATATAATGATCATTTCATATTAATTAAAATAAAGGATATCGCTAATGATATAAAAGGATTTACAATAGTATTATTAAATGTTTTAAAATAAAAAATAATGTATACAGTACATTTTAATAAAAATAAAAAAGTCACCTTAATTAAACTGTTATAAACATTATAAAAATATACCTTTTCTTTAATACGTCGCTCTGAATATCTATATAACTGTAATAAATGAATCGCTCATCGAACAAACATAACATGATCTATTATAAATAATGTAATTAATAATAGGGGAAAGTAACCTAATACGGACACTTTAACAATTAATGGTCTTAACATTTTATGACTCATTATTTATTCAAAAATTACAATATATTAATATATATAATTATTATATATTTATATCAATATATGATTATAGATATTATTGTGATTTTAAATTTTTATATAATTTGTTAATTCCATAGATAACGGGGGTGTCCGTATTCGATCCCATGTCCGAATACAGACACCCTGTGTTATAATACGGACACCCTATATACCAATAGATAAACTATACATTATTGATGAATCAATCAGAAAAATTACAATTACATTATTTATAATTAATTTTATGAATAATTTATTCTAATTTAATTAGTTAATAATGTATTTATTTTAATTATTTGTTTAATTAATAATACAATTTAAGTATCTAAATAATAACAAATTTGGATTTAGCTTTATTAGTGGTATTAATATTATAACGCACGCGATTTTTTATTAAAATCAGAATAGTTCATACACTGCGCGCTGATTATATATTCGGGTACTGACCGTATTAAGTTACTTTCCCCTACAGAAGAAATAGATATATAGATAGATTAATAGTTTATTATATGTATGAATGATATGGGTATGTGGGATAGGGTTAGGGATAACGAGTAAGTACATATAATGAGACATGAAACACGGATAAATAAAACAAAAAGGAAAAAATAGAATATATACAATAAAAAACATAATGAATTAATCATGCCTCTAAAAGATATAAACCAATTAGTTTAAAATAAGGTTAATACTTCTAATCCTAATCATTTAAATGATTACTTTACCAATATAGGTTTAAAATTATCAGAAAATATCAAAGATAAGTAATATAATAACACATACCATCGATGCCTACTAATAAAAATGCATTATTCCTCTCGCCTATTTAAAATGTTTAAATAGAAATCATTATAAATGAAACCAAAGTTAAATACAGTAACGATACCTAAACTTTAAATGTGTCGGTCATGGAAATCAGGTTTGAAATTACCCCAAATAGTATTTCATTTATTAAATAGATATTTGTCTAAGGCAGTGATTCTTAACCTTTTTTTACAAATGCCATCTTTTTATTTTTATTCGCTAATAATGCCCCCACCCCGCCTTAATATTTATAAATGTATTATATTTATAAGTGTATTCATATATAGTGTATCAAATAATATACTAATGGCTTCCTTCATCCTCGAGAGTAGAAGGCTAAATATAAAGTACATGGGACCATGATATATATAAATATATATAATATGGTCAGGAATAATTATTTATATAAATAAATATAATAAATGAACACATGTATTGTTAGAAATGTTTATTAGAAACATAATAGGATTAATTAGATCATTGGGCTTGGTGTTTACTAGCGAGTTCTTCAATGTATGGATCTATTGAAGTAAGCATCATTCTTAAATCACCTTTATTGATAATATCTAACTTATTTCTTGCTATAGTTAATAATTGCATAAACGCACTAAACCTATAATATTGATATTAGTTGTTAGAATTCTAATTTAGAATAATTTGTTGTAATATAATAATATATATATAATATATTACATTAAAAATAATTTAAAATTAGTATACTAAATTATAATTACCTTTTTCAACTAGATAAGTTGGAAATGCTAATACATATAACTTTATATCTTTCCATATGTTTGGATATTTTATTGCATTTTTTAGCCATAACGAAGTATAATCATCTGTTCGGAATATAATTTTAGGTTCCTCATTGTATCTGATAATTATTCTTGTATATCAGTAGAATAAGAAATTAATTCACTATTTTCAATTATAAATGGATTTATAATATATGAAGATATATCAAATTTAATTAAATCTTCTAACCTTTCATTTACTTTTTATATTATTCACAAGTCATTAACATTTTATGATATATTCAAAATGAATACCATGAAGTTTATGTTTATGGCCAGGAATAATCTATTACCTTTTAATTTCAAAACATTATATTCAATTAAATTACATAAAAATATTTATTACATAGATTTAAAGTTAGAACTTATATAAAATCTTTTTGTTCATTTATTATAATAATTACCAATAATTATTGGTCCTTGACTATGGAATAACCTAGATAATGTATAAAAAGATTTATAATTTAAATTCATTTAAAATAATATTAAACAAATATTTATTTAATGATTACCATTACGTTTTTAATCACATTAAATCTAAAATAACTCATAAAATTATGACGTTTAACTTAAATCTGACTCAATAATATATTTTACTTTTAACTTTATCCGACTTATAATATAATTTAATTTTAAATGACTTATTAAAAATGTTAATTAACTAATTTGTTATAATATTATCATTATTATTAGTTTTATTATCATTTTTTTTATTTGTTTAATGTAATGTTTTATATGTTTTATATTTTTATATGTTTTATATGTTAATTAATAATTTAGTAGTGAAGTATTTTTACTATTATCTGGTTTACTATGATTTTTTAATATATTTGTATTATTTTGTTGATCTATTTTCTATATAATTATGTTTATTTTAAAATAATGATTAGATTACGAGAAGTTTTTTAATAATATTATTATATTGTATGTTTTAAAGTATGTTCTGCTATTTATCAAGAATAGATTTTTATTAATTATTTACTCTTTATAATTGTATTATTTTTAATTAATTTGGTCTTTTATTACATTTATATTTATATTTATATTTAATATTATATTTTATATTTTTTACCTGGAGTATATACATTATATTTATATACTCATGGTATATTAAAAATTATATTGATATTGATATATATATATATATATATATATATATATATATATATATATATATATATATATATATATATATATATATAAGGGTAATTGTCTCGACAAGCAGCAATGCTTCTACAATTACCCAGGTACTTGTACCTAAATCTGATAATAATAATAATATATATATACATATTAATTGAATACATATTTAATTACTATATTTTAAGATATCTTTGAATTATAATGACGATGACGATGATGGTGATGACAATGATGATGACGATCAATATTTATTTAAATAACTAAATAAATCAGAACTTATTTATCAGATATATATTTTATTAAAATAGAAATAATGCAAGTAGGTAATAAAGACATATAATGTATAATATTAAGAAAATTATAAAAATAACAATAAAGAAAAATCAAAGAAGTATTCCTACAAGTTTCCCTACTCTACCAGTGTCACCTGAGATCTGTCATCTTTTGATACATTTATTTAATATATTGTGGGACCGGATATATATAATAGAAGGTGGGATTGAATTCCATAAATGATTTCCAATATATATAATAGTTTAGTTTATTAATTATTTACTGAATATTTAATTAATATACAGAAGGATATTCAGAAGCTATACGTAGCTTATATTAAGAATATCCTTATAACAAAAATATTAAATATTTAATATATAATAATAATTATGAAATAAGAAAATGTAATAACAAAAATGGTGTAATACAAGATATTTATATCGAATATACATATTAATAATAATAATAATTATAATAATAATAATAATAATAATAATAATAATAATAATAATAATAATAATAATAATAATAATAATAATAATAATAATAATAATAATAATAATAATAATAATAATAAATGATAATAATAATAATAATAATAATAATAATAATAATATAAATAATAATAGTGCGCATATTAATACTACGTATGTACATATATTACAAAATATTATAAAAGATATGAATTTTTAATATAGATTAGAGATTACATGATATTAAATATTTAATTTTTGAACAAAATTGGTTAAGTGTGGTTTGACTATTGTATGATTTTATTTGTATCGGTAGATTATTCCAGCAAATGGGTCCATAATAAGTTATATTAAACTTTTTTGCATTGGTATTAACTAAAGGTATTTTAAATTTGTTATTATCGCGCATATTATAAGTAGTGTCTTGTAATTTAAATACATTTATAATTGTTGTTGAAATTTGATAATTTTTAATCCTAAACATAATTTTACAGGCATTATAGAATATTATTTCTTTAAAAGTTAAAATGTGTTGTTCTTTGTAAATATTATCCACATTAGTTCTATTTTTTTGACGATATAATATTCTTATAGCTTTATTTTGAGCTATACTTATTTGTTTTGATGTTACATCATAATTATTCCCCCATATATGTGTACAATAAATAAGATGGCAATGAAATACAGAATAATATATTAGTTTTAAAATACTGATGGGTACAATATTATTTAGTTTTCTTAGAATTGATAATCCATAATAAAGTTTAGATTTAACCATATTAGTATGTAGTTTCCAATTCATGTTCGAATCAATAATTACACCAAGGAGTTTTATTGAGTTTTTTTGAATAATGACAATATTATTTAATATAATAGATAATTTTGCTTTATTATTATTAAATATTAAATAGTTAGTTTTGCTTAAATTAATTGTCAATTTATTTAATGATAGCCATATATCAAGATTTTTTAAAGTTTTATTCATGGAATTTTCCATAGAATCAATATTATTTTCACGGAATATAATAGTAGTGTCATCAGCGAATAAAACAAAATGGCCTTGTGTTTTAATATTGACTATGTCATTTATAAATATTAAAAATAATAGGGGACCGAGGACAGATCCTTGAGGGACACCAAACTTAATATTCTTTATTTTTGATTTAGACTTATTGAATATTACAAATTGATTTCTATTATTAAGAAAAGATATTAATAATTTTAAAGCAACTCCTCTGAAACCATACTTCTCTAACTTATTTATTAATAGATCATGACTGATGGAGTCGAATGCTTTCTTTAGATCTATAGATATAGCTGCACAATATTTCATTTTATTTGAAGCTATGGTTCCGGTTAGGTCAGTCAATGCATCGGAAGTTGAAACTCCTTTTTTAAAACCAAATTGTGATTTATTAATTATTTAATTTTTTTCCATAAAATCTATATATCTAGATTTTAAGACTTTTTCTAAAATTTTTGAGAAAGATGATAATAGAGAAATTGGCCTAAAATTAGAAGGATCATCAATATTACCAGATTTATATTTAGTTACGACTTTAGCAGTTTTTAGACAATTAGGAAATATACCCTGTTGTATACATAGATTAATTAAATATGATAATATATTACTTATTGAAGAAATGATTTGAATAATTAGTTTAAATGAAAAGTTATGAGAATCAGTACTATTTGTTGGTTTACTTTTGTCAACAATATTAGTTATTTCAATTGGATTAGTGGGAGTAATAAATAATGAATTTGTATGATTATTATGTATATAATTAGATGTATTATTGGTATTACAATTTTTTTCTGATTTAGAAGCTAACTTCTCACCTATGTTACAAAAATAATCATTAAATTGTTCACACCGTTTATTATCTTCTATTACATTAGGAACTATATTACCATTTTTGTTGTTATGTATAATAGTATTTATTTTATTCCATATCTGCTTAGGGTTGTTTCTGTTAGTAATAAAATATTGACTATAGTAATAGCGTTCAGCTTTATTTATGATTTTTGAAAGACAATTTTTATATTTTTTATAAATAGTTTCATTAGATACAGAATGTTTTTTTTTTAAGTTTTGGTAAAGTTTATTTTTTTTAATTATACATTTTTTAAGGCCCTCTATTAGCCAAGGTTTATTTAAATAAGAATTTTTTGTATATATTTTTTTTTTAGAAAGGAATTTTTGTTTAGAGTTTTCTAAAGTAGAAATGAATAAGTCAAAAGCATGATGCGCATTATCTATTCTGTATAAAGATGACCAATTATAATTTAGAAGATAGAGCTTAAACTCGCTTATATTATTATGTGTCATATAATATATGAATTCATTATTTTTTTTAATAGAATTGTTAAATTTATTTAATTTATAAATACAAAAAATGGGTAAATGGTTACTAATATCATTATATAATAAACCATTAGATATTGGTACATGATTATAATTTGTGTATATGTTATCAATTAAGGTGGACGTTATATTAGTAATGCGTGAGGGTTTGGTTATTATTGGATGTAGACCTAATGAAATAAGTATATCAATGAAATGAGAGACTTTAGGACAAGTTATTTTTAATATATCAATGTTAAAGTCTCCGCAAAGAAATATTGTATTATCAGTAGAGAGTGTATTAAATAAATTATATATTTCATCTGAAAAATTAATGATATCAAATTCGGGGCATTTATATATACCACTTATTATAATATCTTTAGAATTGGGAATTATTAATTTAATGGTAACTATATCAAATTTATTTGGTAATGTTGTACTGAGTGTATCAATAGTTATATATTTAAAAGATTTTTTAACGAATATTGAGGTACCTCCACTACGTTTATGATTTCTGGTTATATGTATATAATGGTAAAAAATTCATTTTTGATAGATGGAGAATAGGGGTAGATATATCTATAGAATATGATATGCATGGTTTATAAGAGATTGAAGAGAAGATATTTTGACTAGAGAATCAGAAATATATGACTGATACGTTGAAGAATACATTATGTAATGGACAATAGATATTATGCGATAAGAAACGCGTTTTTTAAACGGGTACCACGATGTGGATGGTAAGTGGTGTTCTAAGGAAGTAGAACTATGACCACGAACGAGTTGGTTATAGGTAGTACCGAGTGACGCGAGAATAACTCGAGTAAGGGGAGATATGGAAGATAATAGCATATACCCTTAGAAAAGTTATGTAATATAGATATTTTATTCTTTGCTTATTATTATTATCATTTATTATAACATATATATATATATATATGTATATAATATATTATATAATATTAACAAATGTAGTACAGTGATTATACAAATAATGTAAACGATACGTGTTATATTCTATCCAATTCAATGATTTACATGGAATTATGTATATAAAGCAATGCATACTCTCGCCACCTATGTAGCATTAGTTTATCAACATTTATCAATGAATGTTAATCAATGAACTGTTGTACACTTAGGATTGTATTCGCAAGGTTAACTATTATTACAATTAACTTTTTATATATTACAATTAGTTATTATAACCAAATATAATAACTAATTTTAATATGTTAATATTAATTATCTATATATCACAATAATATATAAATATTATTTAAACTATGAATATACAAATATCAACATCGACACATACATGCCTAGAAATACTGTATATAAAATAATATATATATATATATATATATATATATATTTAATATTAATTAAAAATAGTAAGTATTAATTTATATTTTTTAATTTAAATAAATTATTAATTAATAGAAATAAAGGTCATTGAAGAATATATTAATTATTAATATATATATATATATATATATTTATAATATTCGATGATGGCCTGATACATATGAAGCAGATAATCAATATATAAAGTTATTAAGGGTAAGGGTGCTATGGGTTATTTAACAAAAGCATCAATTACACATCAACTGTCATCTAAATTACTAATTACAATTAACAATGTATGCGATCATATCTGCATTCACACATACGTAAATACATGATTTATATGAATATACATTGTTATTGTTATGTTGATGGAGTCATTTCATCCTATCCATGAACTTAGATGAAGTTTTCACTTATATGGCTCTAATATCTCTTCGAAACCGCTCTCATGTTAAGGCATCCATGGTTTAACAGAGCCGATAGTTTATGTATACAAAATTATATATTATCACTTCAAAATAACATGTTAAGACTTATAATATATTATAATGGGCGTGAAGGGGCTTGGACCCGTGTCCTATAGGACACTTCTTGTGTGTATTATATAAGGCTATAGCAAAATGAACCACACAGGATGTTATAATATATATATATTTATATATATATATATATACATATATATATTTATTTATATATATATATATTACTTTTTAAGGGGTTATCCAACTACCAGTATTTCCGGAAATAATGTCTGGAAATGTTAGCTCGTAGGTGATTTTCTAGCAAGTTAACTATAAGTTACCTTACTTCCCGTACATATACGTAGAACGCTATATAAAGCTATAGTGTTATAATCTATTCTATGCGATATCGTATCTAGTGCCAACATGAACGATACGACTGAGATGATGTCATAGACGTAACGTAAGTACTGATGATGTAACAACGATGATGACGTAACCGGTGCCTAGGAGCAGCCTAGTGGATCACACGTAGCGTGCAACATCACCGTATACACATCACCAGCAGCCAGTCGCCGAGCACATCGTGTCCTCGCTATTACGTCATAGATACGTCACTATTGCGTCACTATTACGTCACTATTAAGTAACGATATATCGCGTAGAGGGCGTGTCGGAGCGTATGTCCCGTCCTCGCCTTAACAGTGGTATACATGTCGGTGATAGTAATTCCTCATCCTCGCAGTCTCCTCCACATCTTCATCCTCAGCCTCAATATCATCCTTATCTTCCCCATCCTGCCCTTTTCATCACCAATCTCCTCATCACCCGTAGTAGCATCATATGCATTATCATCTATCATCTATCATTCATCTATCATCAGTATAGTCGTGATGTTGTATCATGTATCGGGGTGTGCGGTGTGTGCGAGTGTGTGCGCAGTAATCACTACGCACCGGTGTGTGAAGCGCACACCGACATCAGAGTAATGACAACAATAGTAATAGCGTATTGTCTTTATCCTCCTCCTTCTCCTCTTCATTATCACCCATATCCTCCTTATCTTTATCACCAATCTCCTCCTCCTCCTCATCCCCCTCATCATTACCCATATCCCCCTCCTCCTCCGTATCCACACGGTTCGATAATAACCTGATACACGTGTATATCACCTCAGAGGATATTACCTAGCAAACAGTATTATGTTACTATAGTATACTAATATATATATATATATATATATATATATATATATATGTATATATATATTGTATAATGTATTGCGTTCCTATAGTGTACACCTAATGTAGACCAAGGTACTTATTAGCTATGGGATGATGTTTAGTGCAGTCGCAATAGGGTATTACATCACAGTATCGTCTACACCCTCGCTCAGTCTAGTCGTATTCGTACAGGCTATATCACGTCACTCTATTGTATTAGTAAGGACATATGTGTGTGTGCTTGTTATTAGACTGCAGTAGTTCGCATGTAGGCGGCATAGCGTAGTTCGATGTTATCGAATATTTTTTTTATATAATCAACATCCGTTTAAATTATTGCGATATAAATATTGTGATACAAAAGCAAATTAAAAAATATATATATATATATGATCTATTAGTATATATGCACATATACACAGACGAATACATACATATGTATATACAATCATACATACACATACATATACACAAAATACACACACACATATATATAAACAGATAGAGATATGCAATTGTGATAGTCATTAAATTAATAAATAAATTATAATCTATATTACTGCAGTAAACATATGTTTTGTAACTACTGATTTCCATGTATTGATCATATCAAGTGATACATGTTGATGAATGTCAATGTTATGTTATGTAATATATTCAACAATAACACATTAGTATATTTATACTGTGAATATAATTATATATAATATGAGATATATTTAATATTATACCACATTATCGTGTGTAATTCGGTATATATATATAAGTTTGTAACATGAATATACATTAATTAAAGTTACATTACAAATGCACGAGTTGCGCTAGTACTACTAACACAGTACTAACGTAGTACTAATGGTATAGTATCTACAGTACTACAGCGCATACACTATAGACCATGTTCTTATAGCTATGTCCTATAAGTGAGATCTCCCGTACATTCAGTGTTCGCTCGCTTATTGCTACTGGATTCCTATGGGTATGACCTTGATATACCACTATAGATAGTATATACTCTTGGTTATACTTTACTGTATATAATCAGCAAGTGATAACAACCGGATGTGATAACATGCGTATCCGGGAATTCGTACTCTATATCATATAGATTCTCTATATCCCCCACTATAATCCCCTCTATAACCTCCTCTATAACCCCATTAGAAACACTCGTACCACCTCGACCCCCTCCCCCCCCCCCCCCCCGCTAAGACGCCCGACCCCTTCTCGGATAACAGCGATCCGTTAAATCACGTGATATAGAAAGCGTAGACACCCATGTGTGCGTGTGGGGTCGCGTGTGTCTTACGTCATAGTAACATCCGGCCACCGCCATTATATGTCCTCTAGATGTCCTCTAAGCGTTGTATACGCTAGATGGAGGAGGAGGAGGAGGAGGAGGAGGAGGAGGAGGAGGAGGAGGAGGAGGATATACCGGATGTATACATCAGCGGCAAGACGAGTGACTTCACGTACGATTACGTAACGCGAGTGTGTACGTTACGCAATCGTTACGTCATTAAGGCGGATGTTGATATATCGGCACCTACTTCCGTTATCGTTAGTGTCATTTACACAACGCGTCGTGTATTTGTTTTACAATGGTGTAGTACTTTCATCCCATACACAGAACTTAGATGAACTTTTCACTGATAACCATATATGGCTATAATATCCCTTCGAAGCCGCTCTCGTATTAAGGCATCCGTGCTTTTAACGAGAGCCGAACATTTATTTATACATAATTATATAAGATCACTTCTAAATATTATTTTAATATCTATTTGAGGCTCAAACCCGCGTCCTACTTCTTAGGTGTCTGCCGCTTAGCTGTCTCTATATATATATATATATATAGTTTATCTGATTCTGGAAGTGCACTCCTCATGGGAGATTATATGAACCTATGCAAGGCACGCGCATGTATACTTTACTATAGTAAAGGACAACGTTATATATCATATGGCTAAACAATTAGCTATGTAACTTAAATCTGCCATACATCATACTACACATAACACATTGTAATATACACAATTATATATATATATATATATATATATATACTATTATTACTTTGTATACGTATATTAACATACTTGTAATTACTAGCTTGATGTATGTGAATGCTTAAATGAGCTTTAATTACTATAATCACTATAGTTATGAGTCATATATATATATATTAATTTAATATACTAATATATTCTATATGTATATTATAGAATATGTGTATACATTTTATTTTAATGTGCATTTTGCATCTATCATTATGGGCAGATGACTCATGATCTAAGGGTGTGTTAATGCTGTGTTAAGGATTATGTAATCCGTATTTGTCAACTGGCCTCTTGTAAACCACCTCTTATACATGTATTAGTAACCATAGTTATTAACTATACATTAATTATAAGTAATGTATAATATATATATATATATATATATAATAATAATAAATACATATCCGATTCTAGTCACCTGACAACGTAAGATAATTCATTACATAACATCCGGTTAAATAAGACAGCGCATGCGCGAGTTACCACGATATCAGTGTACCTACCTACCTACCTACCTATATAGGTTATCCGTAAGGACGTGTCCTTAGTTATTATCGTATACGAGCGATATACGTGTGAGCGACAAGAAGTGGATAACTGATTGGAAGGACATAGCCTTGGGCTAACACGTTAATCGTAGTGTGTGTGTGTGTTGTACGCAATCACCGATTATTACACACGCGGTATGCGCGGTTACATTGTACATATATGCATTATGTGTGCCCGTATTAGGAAGTAGCTATTAATAGATTTCAACACTATATATTAGCTGGGGAATATATATATATATATAATAATATAAATAAAAATAATATATATTGATATGATTTAATATATAAATATAAATATAATCAACTTTCGGTAAGTCGGACTACGGATAAGTCCTACTTCTCTATAAGTCGGACACATATTATTGTCTTTTTTATTATTTTTATACTTGATAAGTCGGAATTTTTTATAAATTGTCAGAAATGTTTACTTTAAATAATGTATATTATAATTTTAGTAAGTAATATTATTGAATACAACGGTTATGTTATTGATTGTTGCATAATTCTACATTTCGGTAACCGTTTAACTCACGCTTCGCATCTCATGTCGTATTTGCATGATATTCTGAATCTCGGATTAGTCGGACATCTCGCTAAGTCGGACACTTTTCCCAATACCTTGCATGTCCGACTTATCGGGAATTGACTGTATATATATATATATATATAAATATATATATTTATAATTCGAATATGTAGAAAATCGGATGTATAAATATTATTTTAATATGTTTTTTAAATTCTAGATTATCTAAAATATTAATTTTGTGGTCTTCAAATAATATAGAAATTGTATATTGATAACAATTAATTTCTTACTTACTTATATATATATTATGAAGGTGCATTCCTGCAAATATTAAGATAACTATTTATAAACATAAATTATGTATATAAGTATTAAGAAATACAGTTTTATTTTACTGTATATATATATACAGTAATTATATATTATATGGCAATACCGTACATAAATTACTGATAGAGTTAATATCGTAGTAGAATGTAAATAATAAATTATTTATAATCGAATATATAACACTTATATAACTATATTTAGGTTAATAGGAAACAAAGTGTGAAGGTCATGCAATGAGTGTTGACATTCAGAGAAATGGAGGCCGAGTGAGAGAGAGTAATGTATATATATATATATATATATATATATATATATATATATATATACAGGGAATTGAAATGGATATATAGATGATGATAGTGTAATAGATGGGTTAGTGGGAAGAAAGAGGAAGGGGAAATACATATGATGTATGATAACTTCTAAAGTTTCATACTATTATATAACACTAGTATATATAAATATATATATATATATATATATATATACAAATATGTATATAACTATACATGTGTATAATACACACTGTGTATGTATGTTACACATGATGATGATACCGGATATTGATACTAAGTATTGCGGTTGTCCATGTGTAACACGCGTACACAAGGACATAAAACCACCGACTCGTGTCCTCCACGCGGCGCCACAGCTCACACGTGCCAGTACTAGTGTCTCCTCACCACGGATAAATAAAACATAACCACCGACCTGTTCGCCGCTGAAGGGTGGGAGTACGTGTCTACACCATGTGTGTGCGCGCACGAATTGGTGCGGTGCTGTTGTGCGGTGTGCGGTCGCTCTACTGTGCGTATTCGGTGTTCGTTTCCATATACATAGAGGAAGACAACCGTATGCTAATGAGTATGCAACCAATAGCCCGGTAAGGTGCTCTAGAAAGTCACGTGCTTGGTAAGTCAAGTGTCCACCGAACGGTGGGTGTGAGTCACGAGGTGCGGCTGTCACGTGTGATTAGTGATAACTATTTTAATCGAAGTAATTGTGGTGATGATACAAATGATGGTGATACTTTCATCACTGGAATATCAATGAGTCATGTACTGTAATATATATATATATATATATATATATATATATATACGATTATGTGTGTATTTGTATATATAGGTCCTATATTACTATAAGCAAGTACAGCACACACATACACACACTATGATAATATATTCCCGTAGTACGCGATGTATACTGTGTTACGTAGTTAGATGTCACGTGATACGTCACGTGGTATGTCACGTGGTGTGTCACGTGGTGTGTCACGGGGTACGTCACGTGGTATGCCACGTGGTGTGGTACGTGGTATGTCACGTGGTACGTCGCGTGGTTAGATGTCACGTGGTATACAATATATACCTGTCACATATATTTTAATCGCAGATTATGCC
>OZ025243.1:38522178-38537178 GCA_964019155.1 Osedax fenrisi
GGTTATAACAGTGCAGACATCTTAATAGCATATGATTGGATAATAATATGTATATAGATTAAAACTTGCACTACTTATGAATATTTATTTACACACCCCGCCACTACTAAAGCCCCTTAGTGTTTTAGCATCACGATATGTGCTCTGCCTTAGTGTAATGATACAGTACGCCCTATCTTTACTTGCACAATATACCAACCATTACCTGAATACTTTAGATTCAATAATGTAATAATAACTAATTCAGTTTACTATATTTAATTATGATCAATATGTATATAGGGGAAAGTCCCCGATTACCGACCCCTAAATGATTATTTGTAATAACTTATTCAATATTAAATATATGTAATTGAAATTTTGTAATTAGGGTAATATTATGGCAATGAATAAAGTGGCTATTTTAAATTTTTGATATAATTATATTTATAAGAATAAACTTTATAATAATTATATTAAAATATTGTATATTATTATTTAATATTTATTTATTAATCAGTATGTATATAATCAACTTGAATTATGAATCATAAATCTATATCAATGATACATAAACAACTTACGACATATTTTAAAGTAAAATACGAATCTATTTTGATTAGATATTATAAATCACATGGGGTCGGTATTAGGGTAATTTAGGGGGTCGGTAATAGGAAAATAATATGGGTTGCTATAATTAAGTTATATTGGTTAATAGTTATTCAAATTCAATTATTTTTATAATAGTTATAAACATTTTATTGTTCTACAATATTATGTACAAAATAAAGTTTTCTTTTAATTAATAAAGTATTTACAATGATTTAAAAAAAGTTATTATTCAAATATTAAAAAAAATAAAACAGAATATTACATTTTATCAAATAACAATTGTAGGATTAAATATTTTTTAAAACAAAATAAGTTTTCATAATTATCATTAAATTACTAACAGTTCATGTATATATTATTTTTTGATATCTCTTATAGGTACTGAGATACGAGAGGGGGTCGGTATTAGGAGGGGGTCGGTAATCGGGGACTTTCCCCTATATGTGTATATGTGTTATTTTCTTAAATTATCTATACCTACAGGTTAATTCCGTTTAGATATATTACGTAATCACTGAATTGTGATCACATAATTGGTATCACTGAACAAGTATTACTAAATTATAAGTACAAATCTTTATTAATTGTAGTACCTATCTCTGTTTTGCTAATGGAGATATCGGTATTTTAAGTGTACCTATTATTACATTATTAATTGTAACTTATTGTATATAAATATATTATGTAATCCACTCCCTTGTTGTCAGCATATAACTATAACATGATACTCAAGAATTATATGTTATCGACAGTAAAGTCGAAGTCTCAAAAGTAAACATTTTGTTATGTTTATCACTATTAATTTTATTATAATATTAATATATTTTTGTAATCATTTTTTCTTTCTTGTTGGCGTTGGAAATATTCACTTGTTATTTATGAAGTCTTTAAGTCTTTAAGAGCAGGCGTAACCTTCGATATTATTTTTTAGGGACAATTTGTTTATATTAAAATATTAAAATGTAATTCATTATGTTTAAAATGATGTATATTATATCATATAAAATTAAACACAAGTGCCTCAAATATGAAGTTTAATCATACACCTATTCAAAATAGTGGGATTTAATAATTAGAAAAAAAGCAAGTAAAACTTAAGATACCTATATCTCTGGTGTTTTTTTTGTTGATTTTTTTTTAAATGTCTATAATTTTTGAACTGTTATATGAATCTTTATAACATTTTCTGTGTATATACATAATATATGGTTAATATTATATAGGTATGTAAGCTAAAGTAAATACAATCAATTAATATAATTATTTGAAAAATAATTTAAAAAATTTTAATAAATTTATTTTTAAATAATTTTAATATTATAATTTACTTTTCTTTATTTAATAATACATATATTATTTTATGATGTACCTATATAACTAGAGATTAATGTTATCTATATAATTTAAACAATAGAAACAAATACACATAAATAAAAAATATACAACCTGTTAAAAAATAGCTATTTTTCCCTATCTTTTAAATGTAAACGCCGGCACTTAAACTAATAACAAAATATATGATTACAATATTATACCTATATCGTATAGGTTATACGTTTAAATACATACATATATATGTGTGTGTGTGTGTATACTCACATCCCGATGTGTATTAACATTAAAGGCATCGTATTACAAATATCGTGGGAAATAGCATCATAGCCTATAACACCACATCGAGTATTCGTTATGAAGTCACGTGCCATAACACTAGAGATGTATACACTGGATATGTACACTATACCTAGTTACCATGGTTACCGAGCATACCCGTATAGTCGTACGCGGGCATAATACACTTGCGTAATGCTCTGTTGTTTACCTTATCGCTGCATATACCTTTAATTAACATTAATAACTTTATTTACATACAAGAAATTATTATACAATTTATTATTTTAGTTACACAGTACATTATGTATACCATGGTAATGCGCATCTCTAATTATATAATGTGATATAGTAGTCATAATTACTCTAATATTAATTCAATATAAGTATATAAATAATAGTTATTAACATGTGAATCATATTTAGAAATTAAGTAATAAATTAAATAACAATAACAATAACAATAACAATAATAATAACAATTATAAGTATTAAATATATTATTACTTATACTATTTTATATTAAATGAAATCACAAATCGCATAATATATATGAATATGCATATTCATGAATGAATATTTACTTTTTCCATATTTTTCATATATTTCATAGGTGTAACATAACAGTGATGTATATATAACACTATTATGTAACATCTATTTATATGTATTATAATTATATATATATATATATATATATATATATATATATATATATATATATATATATATATATATGTGTGTGTATGTGTGCTTTGGTATTTGTTCATGCTAGTTATATATTACTGGAATACGCGGTATCCGATATACGTTTAATTGTGGGATATGCCGTAGAAAATAAACGCAGAAGAAAAACAATTCCGACAATTAATTATTGATATTGACAGTTGTCTGTTTACCGACGGCATCTCGTTATCTCGACACGGGGCCTAATTTAAATGTTATGCATTGCACACGTATCTTACTATATATAGTATATATATATATATATATATATATATAATACGCTATAGCGGGGTTACTACATGTATACGTGGCAATATCAACGTGGGTGGTCACGTGGCAGCGGTAACATAAATATACTTATTATCATTAGTTATCCATAGATCCATACTAATGCCTCGGTTGCAGGGTATAATGTGATATGGTACCAACATGAAATGTTGTCTAGGTCATGCACTATAAGTATTCCGACTATCCATATCCACTCAAATGTTATCATTAAAATGAACCCGTATAATGCATAGATATATTATCAAGACCGATACTGTTTATGATATCCGCGTAATTAAAGCATTGCTCATGCGTACACTGTACGTCGTACAGGTTATGAAAATATCATATTTCAATAATTTCAATTTCAAAACTAGCTGAGTTATTAAACTGTTGTATTTTTGTATTCATTTTTCAGATCCGATATTAACGCACGTTTTGGGCGTGTCGAATTACTGTTTGTTTGAGTGACACATCTTTGTTCCCTGGTATACGTATTTATTTAATCATATTATTACTATAATAATAGCTCCCTGATAATACTGTTATAGTAAATATTTAGGAAATGTATATTACGTTATAGTTAGCTGTATACAGTATATATATATATATATATATATATATATATATATATATATATATTATATGTACGTAAATTAACCTGGCTATTGATAATATTTACCAAACTACAACGATAGTAATGTCTGCATAAAACAACTTACCCTATAGTACCTAACTACGAAATGGTCACCATATCACGTGATGTTGTCATGTGTCACGTGATGTTGTCATGTATCACGTGATGTAGTCATGTGACACGTGATGTATCGCCCTGACCTCTAGATGATAACCTAGTGGAAGAAGGTTTAATAGGAGTTACTCACGAGAGGTAAATAGATTTATTGTTTCTATACACCCTACAAAAGTAGATGTGTCAGGTTTATATGCACTAATAAGGACATGTTTAAAGTTGTGGTCGACATCGCCGACTCACCTCCCTGACACTGATGTCATGTTTAATTTAGATTATTATAATATTATAATTATTGTAAATGATTATTTATGATTATAATAAATTAACGATAAAAACAATTACGTAATTAATATTTAAATATTAAATCGTGCGCACATATAATAATGTTTTCAGAATTCATTGACAATGATAAATATGACAACATATAATAAGAATCGTTGACGTTGAATCCGTATTGGTGATTACCAATTACCGGGTATACATCGATGGAAACACATGTCAAGTGACATCATGAATGAATGAAAACAATTTATATACAATTGTCTAAGGAGGATCACTGAAGCTATAAATAGATTTATTAAATCGATACCTACATAGTATATGAATATAATAACTTTAGGATAGTTATGCATTACTAATAAGACTTGCGTACTAGAATGCAATATATTAATGGTATAGTAATATATAAACACAAAATAATAATAATAATAATATTGTCACTCGGCGTATTTCACTGTTTCATGTATTTCATGTTTCAATTCATTATCTAAAGTTTAGATAAAACATTATAATACAAAAATAACGTATTAGCACATATTGAATAACAATCTTCATAGTTATATTAAATGTATGCAAATTAGTCAGTTAAAGTTCAAATCGGTTGATAACTAATGAAAATTATTAATATATATATATACAGTCAACTCTCGGTAAATCGGACTACGGATAAGTCGGACACATTTAGTTGGTTTGGTTGGATTTGTATCTAGTACCATGTTAAATTAATCGGATAAGTCGGATAAGTTGGATTGGATAAGTCGGACTTTTTATAAATTGTCAGAAATGTTTACTTTAAATAATGAATATTATAATTTTAGTAAGTAATATTATTGAATACAACATATTATGTTGTTTATTGATGCATAATTCCATATTTCGGTAACCATTTAACTCGCGCTGCGCATTTCATGTCTTATTTGCATGATATTCTTAATCTCGGATAAGTCGGACACTTTTCCTGGTCCCTTGCGAGTCCGACTTATCGGGAGTTGACTGTATATGTAAAATCATGTATAAAAGTTATATACTATTATTAGTGTATTATATTTAAACTAATTTGACACATTATACACACATATATATAAATATATATATATATATATATATGGATATATATATATATATATATATATATAATTCACCTATTACGCAATACCACTGATAATAAGGAAGTGACCACTAACTTCAGACCAGTATGTATATAACTCCCGTGGCAGTACTCATTATAGCCGATAATCTACGTAAATGTTGTTAAATATAAACATATAAACCCACACCGGGGGAACAATACAGCTATGCATGCGTTATAATGGCTTCATCATCGTTATATATATATATATATATATATACTAGCGGCCCTATCCGACATCTCATAGCCGACGTGGAAGTTACGTAATTAATTACACTGTTTGCCGCCACCGTCGCCGTGTTGTTGTTACTAGGGGGCGTAACCTCGATATGTTGCGTAACACTGTGTAACAGTTGTTACGTCATACTTGCCCGGACGCCCGCGCGCCCGCGTAAGAATTGATTACGCGCAGGTGAGGTAGCGAGAGGAAGATGGGTAGGAGGATGGGGAGGAGGAGGAAGATGGGTAGGAGGAGGGGGAGGAGGATGGGGAGGAGGAGGAAGATGGGTAGGAGGAGGGGGGCGGAACAGGTGATCGACTGACCGTATTGCGTCGTATTTAGAGAGGATGAAGAGGTAGTGGTGGTAGGAGGCGTATTAGGGGCGTGTTTAGGGGCGTGACGGAAGTATATTGTTATTAGTCATAGCGATACCGGTGATAATTACGTAATTCCGGCGTTACACGTTTTACTTCCGGGTGTTACGTCATCCAGTGGTTACGTCATGGCACACGTGATCAATCACGTGCTGTGTTATCTACTTATTACCTACCCGGGGGTTCATTGTTTACTCATATGCGTTTAAATAAGTTGAACTATGGTCTGATTAATGACACTACGACATGCATTAATAGCATGTAACGAAGCGCATATTAATCGTGTCCCTTAACTACAGTAGTGTAACAATAAGTTGTTTACTTGTTGTGGAGTGCGCATGCGTAAGTTATCACTATCGTAGTAATACCCATCAAACAGTAAGAGCAGCATAATAGTAGCATAACAGCAAATGCTAGAGCCTCAAATGTTTACATTGTGCTATTATACTGCTATTAAATGTCTATTATGCTGATATTATGCTGCTATTAATTTGTAATGATATTATGCTGCTAGTATGCTGCTCTTACTGTTTGCTGGGTAGTTAACGTTACAGTAATACCCGTACGGTGTACGCTAATGGGGCTTTGATGCTATAGCACCCAGTCAGCTAAACTAACCTAGGTGTACCGTATACCGACACGGGCATGGTTGCCGGTTAGATGTATGTCGTAGTGTATGCAGTTACTGCAGTGAACATCATCCCTATATGGAATACTATATATCATATCGCTATAGCGTTGTTCATATGGCTGCGATTATTTCATATATAAGTTGTATATATATATATATATATATAATATATATATATATATATATATATATATATATATATATATACATATATATATATAATGTGTAATTTATTTAAATAACGATTAGTTATCATTGTTATCGACATTATAGGATATACATTAGATATACTATTGTTAGCAATGTTCACATATTTATATCATCCGAATATTGCTTAACAGTTAACGTGTTAATGATCAGGCTTCTCTAGTTGCGTGCATTTTGCACGAATGTCAGCGAATGATATATCACAAAATACACGATTTATTGTTAATTCGTATAATTATTCAAATCCGTGCATAATATATATGTTTAACTAATAACCATTAAATTATTAAATAACATAATATAATTTACTAATATTTAATATATATATATATATAGACTATCGAATATATAAATATTATATATAATACTCTAGAGTATATCCACAGACTTTGAGGGGTTTCCCCCCTCAAAGTCTGTGAGTATATCTAATTGCAATGAAAATAAAATGTATTAATATATTTTAGGACATTTTATGTTTTAGTTTATTTACCAAAGATTATTAATTATAAAAATAAATTATTATTAATTTTTTTTTATATTTTCTTTATATAATGTCGATAAACGGGAATATCATTTTCTTGAAGCATATGAAATAAAATACTTACTAAAAATAGTGTAAGACATCCAGAGACTGGTTAAATGTATTATTATTGTGTACATTCTCTAGTAATTGCTGAATCTGGGAGATAATATTCCTAAAAAGAAATCTAAAAATTTAAAATCTTATGAATATTCTTTTAGGACGGATTAGTCATTTGAAATTATCTAATAAATAAAAATGTAAAGAAAATAGTAATAGTGATAATTTAGAGAAAGATAATTCTTAAATTCGTGCATTTACGAATTAGGTTTAATGTATGAACATTATATTATGTATGTACGAATTTAAATAACCTGCTAATTATTAGAATTATAATATTAGATTAATTCGGAAAGATTTGTATTTATAATATAAAATACAATAAATAGGACAGTTGCAAATTACTATTTTCTTGATACTAATTTTAATTATCATTTTCAATATTCTCATTTTTACACTAATTAATACTCAAATACTAATAAATATACTGAATATTACATATACGTTGTATATACCAAACATAGTATCAACAATATAAAATTGTACGTATCATGTACCATTTATGTATGTAAACATATCTGCATCATATGCATTATTATATAATGTCATATATCAATATAAGAAATGTATACAACATATATGTCATAATAACATTGATATTTCATGTAATATATTACATATATATATATATATATATAACTCGATATAATTTATAATGAGATTCAGCTATATGTTGTATGTGATAATGTGATCTTTGCATTTAAATTAGTTTATTATTCTATTTTACATATGTACACACATGCCACGCATATATGTCATAACATGGTGGTGTATTTCTATTGATTTTCTAATATAACTAATCTGATTTCGTTTTGATACATAAAATAGATTTTTAATACATAAAACATACATAACATTATGCCGTCACGTATTAATTCCACGCACAAATAGTAATATATATATATATATATATATATATATATATGCACATATAGCAAGTGTAATTTACATATAATATCAGTCATAATTAAATATAATAACGATGTGATAATCCGTAAGTTGCGAAACCCTTTCATTAATTATTTATTACTTATATGTATATATATATATGTATATATATATATAAATAAAATTAATACATTTTAAAATGTAAATATAAATATGACGTTAGATAGATTCGTACTATACGTATGTATATACTATATGCCTATAGTATATAGTATACCTCGCATGTTATGTTATTATGGTTGTATCATATGAATTTTCTTATGTGGGTTAAATATACTTATTTAGGTTAATTTATCATATGTAATAATAACTTATGAATTACAGGGATGTATGAGATCCTAAAAGTGTAGTGTGGTATAAATGTGAGGGGTAGTATACTACCAACAGATTTATAGATTATATAGGTGTTATTGTTAAGGGGAAATACATTGTTAGGCTAGCCAAATTAATGAAACCCAAAACTAATTATATAACATCAACACATTATTTATGATTAATTAATCTTAAATTTAAGACACATTAATCAATAGTTATATATATATATTATAATTAGTATTGATCATATGTTCTAACTGAATACATTATTTTAGTAAAATCTGATTTTAATTATTAAATTTTATTTTAATGTACATATTTTATTCAATTAATTCAATTCAGTTATTTCTTATTTCGACTTACTGTGCGAGAGAACTCACGCAGCGAAAGTAGAAATAAATTGTATAACGCAAACAATAAAGCGGAACATAAATGAACAATTAAAATAACTAATTATAACGAACAATAAGGAATATGGGCGGTATTCGCAAATAATTGTTTATAATAATGATAGAAATAGTGATCAGGAAAATGCAGTGGTAATGAGTGGTAAATATTAGTGTTTTTAATTATAGATTTAAATAAGTTAATGGATTTAGTATAGCGTAGATTATATATTAGTTTATTCCCTATATAAGAGACCGGTATATGAATATGCACTAATCTTAGTGGAATGATTATTAAGTATGGAGTATGCTAGATGTAATATATAATCAGTAGAATGGATAGAGATATTATGATTAGGAATTGAAATGTAAGAAGATATTTAGGTCAGTTATAATAAAGATAGTTGTGAGTTGTGAGATAGTTAACTTTACAGATTACTCGATATTTGATTGGTAGCCAATGTAATATTTTTAAATATGGATAAATGTGTATTTGAGAGAGACGATCAATTTAAAAAATGGTCGTATGACCAGTATTAGGTAACGCATTCTGTAGTTTTGTAATGTTTTAATTTGATATTCAGGTAAAGAGAAAACGAGAATATTACAGTACTGTAATACGTAATCTAAAATAATTAATATAAAATACGAGTCAAGAGTTATATATACACATACAAAGATGGAGTTCCGGATTGAATTGAAATAGTGAAGAGAAAAGTTTACGGAACGAAGAAGATTTGAGATGAAAAGATAGAGAACTGTCATAATTAACACCAACATATTTAACATTATCAGAATATAAAATATAATTATTGGTTACCATAGTGAACGGTGGGATTGTTAACTGCATTACCGGCAATATCAATACTAGTTAAGTGTGATAAAATATGGTTAATAGTATCAAACGATGCACTTAGATCGAGTAGAATAATAATCGCTACATATGTATTATTAAGGTTAATTAAGAGATGTGTATATAACTCTAGTAATTGCTATTTTACTCAATTTTATTCAATTACTATATTTGTTCATACATAATTATTTTGGAAATATCATATTATATTATGATTGTCCGGAAAGAAATGAGTTTCTTAAAAATAACTCTTTTTAAGATTTTAGAGAGTATGGAGAAGTTGGTAATAGGTATAGATTTATAAAAGGATCGATAGAATGTGTTTTACTGATAGGAGTGATAATAGTTTATTTAAAAATGAAGGAGATATTACCGGAAGTAAGTGATTAATTAAATGATATGAGCTATGTCTGAGATAACACGGGGCTATATAATTTAGAAATGTTAAAGGAATGTGATATAGAAAAGAAGAGACGCAATACTATGTATACATATTGGTATACCTGTAGGTAGACAAATTATCTGTTCATTATAAGGTAGTAAAATAAGGTAAGTGTATTAGTAGGAAAATATACGAAAGATATAGAGATAGGTTTGGGTATTGATGATATAATATAAGTGATTTTTTCATTGAAAAGGAATCAAACAAATTATGTAAGTCATCATCAGTAAAAGCAGGGTATGGCGATGTTTGTCTTCTACAAAGTTTGCTATTTTCTAAATTAAAAATAACTTACTTATTTACTTAATGTTGCATAGAATTAAACATGTCATGCGTAAATATAGCGTTAGCGTTAATAAGATAAATGCAATGTTTGTTATTATAATTTGTGCATGTAATTAGTGATGATGAAGATTTATCCTTTTTCCATTTAGATTCTAATATCCGTAGTCTGATGGTAAATATCTTAGATTGTGTTTATGGGCAAACAAATTATAACATCTGATAATAAATGACTTACTCATGATTATACTTTACTCTAGTATATGGTTATATGGTACTATACTATATTGTGTTATCTCTTAACATTGCATATGTTATGTAATTGATAGGTGTCTCGAATATACACACTCTTGAATGAAGTATTCTACAGTACTGCATCTATCTCTACTAGATACTGACTAACATAGTATATATAATTTAACTTTGTGAATAAGAATGTTATCTACATATATAATTGTCTGATATGATGGTGATGTTGATGATGATTCTAATGATGATGATGAGTCTGATATTGTTGATTATGATAATGATGATGATTATGATGACAATGATGTTGATTATCATGATTATTATGATGGTGGTGATAGTGATGATGATGGTGATAGTGATGGTGATAGTGATGGTGATAGTGATGGTGATGGTGATGATGATGATGATAATGATGACGATGACGATGGTAATGATTATAATTATGATGATGGTGGTGATATTAATAACTCATATATATTTGTCTCCATAAATAAAAAGAAAATAATTCTAATAGGCATAAAATAAATAATGAATATAAATACATTAATTGTAACATACAATAGAACAATAATGCAATAAAGTGGTAGAGTTAGGATTTAAATAGAGTAGTAAAGTAATCGTTTTAGCAGATTGAATGATGTACAATATGATAGATTGATGCTATTAATATATTAATATATGTATACATAATGCTATACTCTATACTATGCTTGTAACACTTATTTACATGATATATACACACTATGTCTATTTATAGCATATTGATATCATCGGTACAAATTGTACACCTATTAACTAAATGATATACCAGTATAATGATATAGGTCCTATATACATGTTTATTAGACACACCTCAGTTTAAAGATATATATATATATATATATATATATATATATATATATATGCGTGTCCTCATTAAATAGTACATCTAATATATTACGTAAGAGTTAGTAAATACAGGAATAGTGCACAGTATATCTGTCATAACATATAGCCGTGGTGTCAATATATGCTTACGTAAACACATAACTTATAACCTATAAGTAATATGATGACAATTTAGGACGAGGAGGAAGAAGAGTTGGCATATCCGCCTAATACTGTAAACATATGTGTGTATTTATGGCATGTATTGATACCTTGTTGTGTATATACCATGCCTGATATATAAATGTATACGCCACACACACACTCACACACATATACATACACGCATACACGAACGCACGAATACATGCACAATATAGCTAGTTACGTACGTAATCACAACTATTGCATAACTATTGCATAACTATTGCATACCTATTGCATAACTATTGCATAACCATTACATAACTATTACATAACTATTGTATAACTATTGCATAACAACATGACGTCTAAACAAACACACACATACACACACGGGCGATATGCTTTACTACCAGCCTCCGAAAGCAGCATTAATAGTGGCCTCGTTAATCACAGACCACCACAGACTATATCTGTAAGCAATATCTGTTTATGTTATATAATATTATACAACGTTATATAATGCTATTTCATTTGTAGACCGTTTTAATTAATATCAATTAATATTTTATTTATCGCCGTCTACCGAATGTTATCATTTAGATACATACGTAAATACATGTAATGATATACATATTCACAAACATATATATATATATATATATATATATATATGTATGTGTGTGTACGCGTGTAGGTGTATGTGTGTGTTCGCATGTGTTCGCATGTATGTGTATGCGGAATGTATATCGTTATTTATGTGACATAAGTGACATATTCAATTTATGTTTAATTAATTTGATAACTTATGCAATAACAACAGAATCTAACGACATAATAAAGATATTGTCATTACCGTATCCTTGATTTTGTGCACATTAGGATGTGATACGCATATGAAATATATATATATATATATATATATATATATATATTGTTATTGTTATTGTTATTTTTATTTGGTGGAGTCCTTTCATCCCATCCAGGAACTTAGATGAAGTTTTCACTTATAACCATATATGGCTCTAATGTCCCTTCGAAGCCGCTCTCATGTTAAGGCATCCATGGTTTTAATGAGAGCCGATCATTTATGTATACACAATTATATAAGATCACTTCTAAATAATATTTTAAGACCCGTTTTATAAAATTAATTAATGGTCCGGACGAGGGTCGAACCCGTGTCCTACTGCTTGTGTGTCTTCATTGCCTTAGCCACTGAGCCACACAGGCAGTTATATATATATATATATATATTGTTAATAATTATGATGTAGATTATAAATATATATTTGGTATAATAAAACACTTTAAGGTATACACATACTTTAACTTATGATATAATCACTTAATTAACCTAATATTTTTGATTATAACAATGATACAATTATTTCTATTGTTACAGGTATGTTTAATTACCAATGTCTATATTTTACCATGTATCTATTCTATCGTATTATATTATATATATACAAATATATATATATATATATATATATATATATATATATATATATATACATATACTGCCTGTGTGGCTCAGTGGCTAAGGCGTCAGACACACAAGCAGTAGGACACGGGTTCGACCCTCGTCCGGACCATTAATTAATTTTATAAAATGGGTCTTAAAATATTATTTAGAAGTGATCTTATATAATTGTGTATAAATAAATGATCGGCTCTCGTTAAAACCATGGATGCCTTAACATGAGAGCGGCTTCGAAGGGACATTAGAGCCATATATGGTTATAAGTGAAAACTTCATCTAAGTTCCTGGATGGGATGAAAGGACTCCACCAAATAAAAAATAAAAAAAAAAAAAAAAAAAAAAAAATATATAATATAAATGATTTTTAATATCGTAGAATAACATCATATGATATCGGGTTCTAATAATAGGAGTAAATATGCTAGGTATATATACCATATAGGGTACTCTAGGATGTTCTCCGTGTGTGTGTGTGTGTAATGTTCGTATGTGGATGTCACCTATCATAGTCACATATATGCGTATCGATATGTCATATGCGATATGCTATAATTGAGTGTGCTGGTATTTAGAAGTTCAAGATGCCTACAGAATACGGCCTATATACATCCTATAGCACATAGCCACTATGATATGTCCTGATCTTAACGTGGTGCTCATGTGTGCGCTCGTGTGTGAGTGTGTGTGTGTGTATGAGTGTGTGTGTGCGCTTGTGTGTGTGAGTGCGCACGTACGATGGCACGTGGTGTGTTGCTAGCATCATGTGTGTGGCCACCGGTGTGTACCGGTAGAGATAGCCTACAACGCGGCAGAAGAGATAGAGAGAGAGAGAGAAAGAGAGAGAGTGGTAATCGAAGATAAGCGGAGATTACGTCATTCCATTGTTCAAGAATATGTGCTATTGTTTCCATTATATATATATATATAAATATATACTATAGTAAGTCACTGTTACCAATACGACTGCGATACTATAACGGTGATGACAATGACATAACGTGGTAACGGAAGATAATACAAGATAAAGAGACATAACTGAACGTAATGGTGACAACATAACGCTCATATGACCGCTAGTCAATATCCGGTGATAACAATGGTTGTTACATTATAACAGTTATATAGTGTACCCGATACCGTAAAGAATGCGTGCTTTGTATGTTAGTATTGCTCCGTATACGATGGTGTATGTCTGTATGTCACGCTATAGCACATACTATATATACTATATCTACTATAATAGACTATAGTCTTCTGTTCCCGGTTTAATATATTTATTGGTAATATACAGGTAATATATTATTTAGGTTTATATTAATGATTATGGACATTAGTCTATTGCAGTTTGAAATATGTGTTATTGTTAATATTTAATGTTATCACACACGCACGCACATACGCATACACACACGCAAGCTCCTATATGCGCATGAGTATTGATAGCTCGCTAGTTATAATGATATACGGTACGGCGGTAAGGCGATGTCGAACACGTGACTTCTTGTAACGGAAGTACTGCCTCCCCCTGCATGCCCTCTAAGTGTTTCGTCGTCCTTTGTTCTTACGCGCTGCCACACATCAAAGCCGTAGTAT
>OZ025243.1:38539678-38547178 GCA_964019155.1 Osedax fenrisi
TAAATGATGATGATTTATAAAATAGATATTATTTAAATATACTATATGAAAATAATTGTTTGCCATACAAAATATAATATATCTATATATGTACCTAAATCTGATAATAATAATAATATATATATATATATATATATATAATTGTGTGTTTATGTGTAGATTAGAACGTATAAGTTATTATTATTCCGTTCGCTAGGGTTATAAGCTATACCGGAAGTATTCGATGTGTTGACCTCCCCCCTCCCCCTCACCACGCGGCCCTATGGTATAACTGTCATGGATGAGGGGGAGGAGACCTAACAACCAAGCGTTTATTGTTTTCCAGCTTCGTGTGCAGCGGCGTATGCGTAATTAGAACAATAGCGCCTTGTTGTCCGACCTGCGTATGAACTAGATACTGGATACGACTATATCTCTATCTCCCCCTCTCTCTCTCTCTCTCTCTCTCTCTCTCTCTCTCTCTCTATCTCACTCTCTCTATCTCTCTATATATCTCTCTCTCTCTCTCTGTTACGTAATCTGCACGCGTGTGTGTGTGTGTTACAGATACCTCGGTGGTGGTTGTTGTTGCCCTAGTTACGGTGCGTTATTACGTAATGGTGACCTGTAAATCTGGGACACGTATGTACACAATGCACGACGTATACATACTTAGTATTCGTACATGTTATTCGTTAACGAATAACATGTTATGTATATCTAGTAGTTTCGTTATTACATGTAATTCATTCATTAACCATCTATAATATAATATATATATATATATTTATTTATATATATATTTATATATATATATTAACTATTATAATTACAAAATCCTCAAACTATCATGAATTCATATTTTTTTAAATACGGAAGTCACTTTCCAGAAAACTTACGAAAACACTACTAAATAATATGTTACTACCCTACGACTTAACTTCTGTCCTTCCCTAATGAATTTCCTGCTAAATCTACTGTTATATTAAATCGTAATATCCATTTCTCAATATGTATACTTAATGTACACTATATACTGTATACTGTATAGAAATAACTTGACCACAATACTACAACATCTCATCAAACATATATTATGTGGCTAACCTCCCCCTCGGATATAAACTACATGTTCTCTCTATAATCCATAAACATATTAGTTCAACTCTAGCTATATATCTTTTTGCATCCAAAAACCTAACAATAACATATTATATTCTCTTTGTATTCAAAATGTTCCTCTCCTTATCTCCCAAAACTGTAGCAAAACTTTCTTAAATTTAAAGATTTTAAAAATGCAGGTCCCACTCTATACTATGCCCTCCCTCCTATCATTCGTTCTATTATATTCTCAAATTTTACTTTTTATTTTCTCTTTTCCTCCTATAATTAAATCATATAATCTATTATTTATATATTTGTTATATATGTAGTTATATGTATAGTTATATGTGTAGTTATATGTGTAGTGGTATGTGTAGTGGTATGTGTAGTGCTATGTGTAGTGGTATGTGTAGTTCTATGTGTAGTTATATGTGTAGTGGTATGTGTAGTTCTATGTGTAGTGGTATGTATAGTGGTGTGTATAGTGGTGTGTGTAGTGGTATGTATAGTGGTGTGTATAGTGGTGTGTATAGATGTGTGTAATAGTGTGAGTAGTGTGTGTATGTATTTTTTTTAATTTTTTGTTTTAAAGTTTTATAATACTTATATTTTACCATTATAATTTAAATACAATCTCCATAGTTAATTTGTTTTTATGACTATACTCATGATTTTTTTTTCAACGGATGATCATAATCTTTGCAACAATATCTATCCGGGTTCTTATACCAAATTCTGAATTATATATATAAATATAGATGTGTAAATATTCAATCAGAAAACATGACGGTAAATAAAGTGTACTAAAAATATTATTAATGTAAATGTTGGTATGATGGTATTATGATGATACCAATGATGGTATTATACCATCTTATTGATATATTTATAAAGGACAATGTTACGTCACACAATCTATTATATGCGTATATATATACTTATACTTATACATACTTACGTAATAAGTGATAATCGATACATCACTTCATACCACGTGACTACAACAGGTCAGGTCCTAGTTAAACGTGTTGCATAACAGTGGGTGTTACGCAACCCCAGACACTGAGAGCTGTTACCTATTACGTCATACTATCGACATTTTAGTTACGCAATCAGTATACAATATAGTTTTAATACAATACATTCGAACACGAATAGGGGAAGTAAGTTATAGTATACTATATCAAATATATTTGATATTAGTATGGTATTAGATGATAATAATAGTGATATTGTTCAGTTGTATATATGTTATTAATACTACCACTACAACAATCACTATTACTACTACTACTACTACTATTACTACTACTACTACTACTACTACTACTACTACTACTATTACTATTACTACTACTACTACTACTACTACTACTACTACTACTACTACTACTACTACTACTACTACTACTACTACTACTACTACTACTACTACTACTACTACTACTACTACTACTACTACTACTACTACTACTACTACTACTACTACTACTACTACTACTACTACTACTACTACTACTACTACTACTACTACTACTACTACTACTACTACTACTACTACTACTACTACTACTACTACTACTACTACTACTACTACTACTACTACTACTACTTCTACTACTACCACTACTACTACCTCCACAACGTCAGTGTTACTATCAAGGTCATGTCCTTGCTAATAGGTATCGCCAGATGTGATAGTTATTCTCGTATCGCATATTAAATAGACAAATTAGCCTTCTCCATTTAGCGGCGGTCTCTTTCATTTCGTTAGTCTTACGTCATCGACTGCATATTAAATAACACCATCACCGCCTCCACCGCCTCCTCTTCTACATCATCATACACTGGCGCCATTTCCTTCATCTTATTACCTCGCCGTGATTATGAAATACAATTCGATACGATTACTACGTGACAAACACGTGACTGAGGACATCGCCAAGGACTCATCCTCGGCCTAGATCGGAGACGGCAGACTAGTTCTTTATTGTTATTAATTAATTATCGTTCGTCGGTAAGTCACGTGATATATGCGAATGTTAACGCAAGGACATGCGAACAAGGACATGTGTGTAACACGAATTCGCTTCTAGGAGGAGAATTATGATTATGGAATTACAACATAATAAATACAACACGCATGCATGTATATATATATATATATACATATATATATATTTTATTATAATTATGCTATACCAGTGGATTTTCTTTTAAGATTAGATTCAATTGTATTTCTTTATATTGCACGTGGCTTTGAAATAAGATATTAGTGTTTTCGAGTTATATCTATAATAAGTATCACATGTGAATATACTACGTATTCCTAACTAGCAAGCAGATTGCGTATAACTAAATAATAACTAATAATAATGTAATATTGATCAAACTAACCTATCTTGTGTCGAGATTAAAACTATCTGGTTTAGAGATAATACAATGATAATAATTATCATCATAACATATATATATATATATATATATATATATATATCATACTATTATAAGATACACTACAATAATAATAGCTTACATTATTATATTATCTAAACTATTATAATATATAGCTTTATATCAAATATATTATTAATGATATTTTAATAAACATTCCAAGTGTTGATAACAACATTAATGTGATAATTTAAATTCAAGTTTCAGTTCATAAATAAAATATTTACAGATAAATAAAAATAAAAATATATAGTTATAAATCGTATTATCACTGATAATGTATCAGTAAATAAGTCTGTACATGTACTTATTGTATATCCTTACTAATAATTATGTTACTTATGATATATATAATAACCAGAGTTTAGGCATTAGCCTGGATGAACGAAAAAGTAGAGCTTATCAAGTCGTTCACCCAATGTGATTGTGGGGGGAAAAAATTATGTATAAAATTAAAATAATATTAAATAAAATATTAGATTATAAAATAAATTTCTATCCAGGATATCAGTTAATAGTCATACAAAAATCTACCTAAAATACTTTATATAGATTGCCAATGAAATTCGATAAAGGTGTATCAACTTGGAGGATTTGGGGTTTCTATATACAATGCCTTAATCCACGACACGAACCAATACCAGCCACATAAATAATCAATACAAAGTACTCGTGAATATCTTATATTTAATATTTAATGTTTAAAATAAAAATTTGACTTCCTGAATTGAAAATAATACTGAATGTTAAATAAAATTTAAATAAAATTTAATATATAAGTAATTAAGTTATAAAAAATATGTACAATTAAAAACTAAATACAATAATAAAATATAAATAAAATAAAATTGCTAAAAACCCCACAATCATTCTCATCATGTATTTAAAATAAAAAATTGAATAATATGTACCTACAAATATGTAAACCAATAAAATACTAATATTAAAATTATATAACAAATTATAAAAATATATAAAAAAACTATATAACTAAAAGCTATAAAAGCTATAAAACTATAAAATAAAATATATAAAATAAATACTGATAATATAAGGTAGCAAATAAATAAATTAATATATCACATAATACAATAATTCAAAATAGTATATCAAAATATACAATTAAAATCAATAAGACGATATCATAAATGATATAAAAATTGTTTTAAAATTATTCAATTTCGTAATTTTTCTTATTTTTTGTGGTAATCTGTTCCATAGCATTGGACCAGTATTCGATAAACAACATACTTTTCGGTCGGTTCGTACTTTTATTCTATGAAACAGATTTCCATTATAAGATTTAGCTTTATATAATAATTGTAAATTCTTAGGTAAAATATTATTCCTAGCTCGAAACATAAATGTTATACTATTCATTTTTACAATATCGTCAAATTTAAGAGAATTAGAAATAGTATAGAAATTGTTATACATAGAATGAGTATTACAAATACATTTTATTGCTCTTTTTTGTCAAATAAAAAAAATTTTTAAACTGGATTTGAAGGTATTCCCCCAAATATTTGAACAATAATTAAGATGTGATACAAATAAAGCATTATATAATAAAATTAAAGATTTCATATTTAATTTATTTTTAACTTTGTGTAAAATTACAATTGTTCTAGAAAGTTTAATTGGAACATAATTGAGTTACAATTTCCTCTAATATATATATATATATATATATATATATATATATATATATATATATATTACTTATACATATGCCTAACATTCACAACGGTAAATGTGAATCATGTGAACTCGATGAAATGTTAACCGAAGTGTAGAAACTAGTATACACTCTATAAATCATAGTCCGTAACAGCATATATAACAAATACCATATTGACATATTAACTGGAAGGCACATATTCCTAAATAAAATAACCTCGGATTCACCGAACTGAGTAATGGGGTCACACTCTGACGGATACATAGCACTCTAATATACAGGTAGTTTTAATTAATGCTTTCACCGAATATGGTGTCAACGTTATATTTGGAGTGAGAGCATTACAATGACCAATGAACAACATCTGGAAATCACATCTACCGTAGGAGATTGCAGATAACTTAAAGATAACCGTCCATCTAGCTGCCCTTTGAGTTTCTCTTTGTATATTAATCCACAGCGTGTACGCGACTACGTTAAGTTAGATATGTAATAGACGGTTGCTAAGCGTTATAAAGACTTGGGCTGCAATACATCTATTCCGAACAGAGAATCACACTCAGTATATATATATATATATATATATACTATATGTATACTATATGGAAACAACAAGGGATGATGTGTGTTGTTCTAGCTGGCGAGGCATGTCCGCACTCCGCACCCTAACTGATACGCTATCGGTATTTTCTACAACAACTGATCATAGAGATTCATTGTTACAGGATAACGGGTGTAGGTCAGAATAACTTTAGAATATAATGCACGATAGAAATGCATGTATAATTGTCATAGAAAGACTATATATATATTGTTATTGTTGTTATTTGGTGGAGTCCTTTCATCCCATCCAGGAACTTAGATGAAGTTTTCACTTATACCATATGGCCCTAATATCCCTTTCGAAGCCACTCTTATATTAAGTCATTCATGGTTTTGCGAGAACCGATAATTTATTTATACTCAATTATATAATATCACTCTAAATATTATTTTAAGACATATTTAATGGTACGGACGAGGCTCGAACCCGGTTCCTACTGATTGTGTGTCTGACGCATTAGCCAACTGAGCCACACAAGTAGTTTATATTTATATATATATACGAAATACTTAGTATATTTTTCACATTAACCTTAAAAATGCTAATGATGATATAATTACATAATCATACATGTTAATTATATATGTGTATTTATATATATATATATGTAATTAATAATTAATATTTGTAATAGAAAACTTAGATATCAATATAAGTATATGCATAAACATAAATAATGTAAATTTACATATGTATACGCAAAACACGTCTATAATATCTGTTATATAGGTATTCGGACAATGGAGAATGTTATGAATAATCGCTGATAAATCATCACTGATGATATAACATCTATGTTACGCTTGTTCTAAAGTGGTACTCAATTATAGACACTTAAATATGTTTTATGAAGAAGTGTGTTTGTGTGTGTGTGAACTTGTCAAATAAATGTAGTAATGTCAGTATTATTGATAGGTACTTCATATAGTATACTTCATATAGTATACTATAGTACTTAATATCGTAAATATATAGCGGCGGTGTACATGCGAGGACATTGGAGGACATGACGTGATTACCTATAGAATAGTATTCAGATCATGTGAACAAGCGTCCGTTCGTGTACCATCACGTAAATTATAAGATAACTGGTATAGTATTCTATTTACACATATGGGTGCTATATTCATCATACACTGTATTATACTCTAGTATACTATAGTATATATATATGCAATATGTATCGCATATCATTCTCTATAGAATATCACGGTGCAGCTACAGAGCGATGAGTCATGAAGGGATTACTATACACGGTCGTCGCTAATGCCTTATACGTGTGATGAGTGTCATTGTTTTACGATACCCCTCCCCACGTGTGATGATTAATCTCTCGCACTTAATACCGCCGTCAACACCGAATTTATTGATATGTCCTTCCGCAATAACACATATATTAATTACTATAAACAATATTACACCATTCAGAATATTAATGATATATTATTATTAATTAATATTCTATACTTAAAATGTTATTACTATATATATATATATATATATATATATATATATATATATATATACAGTCAACTCCCGATAAGTCGGACTCGCAAGGGACCGGGAAAAGTGTCCGACTTAGCGAGATGTCCGACTTATCCGAGATTAAGAATATCATTCAAATAAGAAATGAAATGCGCAGCGCGAGTTAAATGGTTACCGAAATATGGAATTATGC
>OZ025243.1:38549678-38589678 GCA_964019155.1 Osedax fenrisi
TGTAATTATTAACTATCTACCATATGTATATATATATATGCATATATATATATATATGTTTATGTATACATTACTGGCGATAGAAGATAAGATAAATACTAAGTTATAACTTATATCTATCATGCTCATAACCAATTGTCTACTACTACTACTACTACTACTAAACGCATGTATTAGCACGCGTATATGCGCGCTTGTATACATCTGCGCTTATGTAGGCGAAGTCACGTGGAGATGTGGGGTACCGCGATGAGTCATGAATTGTCTACAATGGCCGTAATCGTCTACAGACCGTGGTTGTAGATATAATTGATAGCAATGGTAATTATTAATAGAGATAGCTCTATAGCTGATGCTGAGATGCTAAAGTAGGCCGAAGTCTGCGCGTTATATATGTGTGCGATAGGCTATCAGTGATACACTATCTGTGTTTCTCCAGCCTCATTACTGGTATTCATATATCGTGATGATGATTATGATGGTGATAATGATTGTGGTAGTTATGATGATGATGATGATAATGACGATGATTCTGATGATGATGATGATTTGATAGTTTATTTATACACCGTAAAAATATAAAACTTTATATAACATTACTCAGGAGTGTGTAATGAAAATGAAACAAATGAAAATAAATAAAAATAACATGTTGATTTAAATAATTACGATAAATAAATATAAAACAACATTAATATTAATGAAGTAAAAATAATTGTACTCTACGTCAAAAAATATTGTATATAATTTCACAACGTAATTTTACCGGAAATTTATTTCAGTTGGTAGGTGCTGAAATAAAGAATGATTTACCCATAATGGCCTCGTAATTATATTTAGTTACATTTAGTTTTACATGATGATAATGATGATGATGTTGATGGTGGTGATGATGATGATGATAGTATTTATGATGATGATGATGATGATGATTATAATAATGAAATTAATGATGATGATAGTGATGATGATAAGTTAAGTATATATATATATATATATATATATATATATATATATATATATATATATATAAATTTATTATTATTTGTGTAACTATTTATTTGTTTTATTATTACAACTTGACGCACATAAACGTCCATCGTTTTCTGAGTCAATAAACCTTTCTATTATTATTATTATTATTTATATATATATATATATATATATATATATATATATATATATATATATGTAATTATTAATGAATATGTATCATTATTTGTATTATCTTAATATTAAACAAGTCATTTGTACATCATGAACTCACGAGTGGATGAATGAATAGCAATGAATTGTGTGTATGTTTATTTGTATGTAGTTGTATTTGTTTGTATGTTTACAGATATATCAGGTAAAGCTATATTACCTTTAGGTCAGTATGTTATTAATTATAAATTTATCGTCTGACATTTATTCAGTAGCCACATCTACTATAATATACTATAATATACTATATATAGTATATTATAGTATATAATAGCTACTAGAATATCTAGCATATGCTAGATTTAGTAATTCACCATTTATATAGAATATCTAAATTCATATACACATACGATATAAATGTGTGTATGGGCTTAACCCCCTATAATTATATAGCTTATTATAAGTAGTAATAGCTAAGAACATTAATGTTAGTACTAATTTGTTTGTAAATATACTCAACATAATAGTGTTACAATAATAATAATAATATATATATATATATATATATATTATTATATAGCATGTCCCTATAGGAATATGTTAACAAATTGTTAATATAATTATAGAGTACTATAAAATCCCTTTGGGAGTTGGTACTATGGTGTATAGTGATATAGCTTATATAGTATTAAGCCGTGTATCGTATAAATATATATATATATATATATATATATATATATATATATATCGAAATCAAATTTTGAATCACTGAATCGGTGATCCTAAATTACAATTAATATATATATATATATATATATATATATATATTGTATAATAATTATGGATATAAAATTATCGGTATACAACATAACATATGGTGTACAGTAGAGTGACTCGTAAGATATTTTATATAAACAGTAGTGCAACAACAATACATTGGATTATACTTACTTTTGTAATTATAATTAATTTGATATTTAATAATATTGTTTGGGAAAAATACTAGTTTTTAATTATATTTACGCACAAGTGTAGTATTTATTTACATTTAGTTTTACATTGACAATTAATTAGTGTATATTGATTATTTAATTTGATAATATTTATAATATTCTATAAATATTTTATTTATGATTATATATATATATACAACTAAATACATAATTACAAATATATTTAAGTAACCATAAAATATAGTCTTATAAATATTAATTAAAAATAGTATTAACATGAAAATAAGTGTTTTCCTTTGAAATTAAAAATTATTTACATATTACTTGATGCATAATATTTTATAATGTAATACATATCAATATTTAATAATATTTAAAAAAAAATTATAAAATTTTTAAATAGAAATATATAAATATTTAATTTTGTATAAATTAGACAAATTTATTTTATAAACAAATTTTGTTGCGGTGATATCAGTGATAGTTACAATTTTATTATTATGGTAATAACATTTTGTAATGTGTCATAGAAATGTTGTGTTCGTATATTATTATTTTTCCATACAAATTTTTAATATTCAAATTTGTCCTAGAAAACTATAAAAACAATTTTTTTTTATAATCATATATATTAAATATATAGTATATATTATATATTATATAAATATATTTATTAAGAATAAACTTGATCTAATTTTATTTTTGATTAGAAATAAAAACATATATTAAATAAATAAATAACATAAACAGTTCAATCCTAAAATTTTTTAATTTAAAAGAAATTATTGATTTTTTAAAAATGTATTTGATATTCTGTTAATAATAGTACATTTTTTTACATATATATCGTATGATACAATTTATTAATATAATGTAGCATATTAAAAATATACTGAATCAAATGTGTATCTACTCAATAATAATAGTTCATATTTATCCAATTATAAAATTGAAAATCAATATGAATATACATTATTTTACGAATTAATTTAATTTTGTGTATTGAATTATATTACATATGTTGTATTAATATATTTCTGATACTACACATTTATATTAAATATTCTAAGATCCGCTTTAATATCCAGTGTACACAAATGTAATGGCCCCCATCCCGCAATTGTACACTGTATATTGACGTTGTACAATGTATATACTTCACGGTGCTTAATTAAAGATTAGCCTATGTTATATTACCCCTGACATGCTCACTTAACCAACGCATGCGTAGTCTAATAAAGGGGCCACTAATACATCACATACACACTGTATATTATATATATATATATATATATTTATATATATGTTATTATTATTAAAATATATTATAATTATAATTAAAATTGAATAATTTTACATAATAAATGTATATGTTAAATCTCTCATACATCCTAAACTCTATACTATACTAATGTATATATTATATAACACATAGATAACACAGACGATTATCTGAATGATAAGGTGATCTGATTACCGGGTATGTTGATATCGTGCTATCTTATCTAGAACTTTATCCCGCAATGGATTATATAAATGGAACAAACACGTCATCTATAAGTTAGTTAAACTGCACATTATTATGTTCACTGTGCATGTATGTGTGTATACACATAGTATGATATATATTGAATACAATTTTATTTAATTAATTTAATTTTTATAATTACATATTTTAAATTTCCATATTAAATGTTCCACATCGTAAAATATTTTTTAATCTTTCATTTACTTTTTATTAATCCTGTATGCTGACTTAAATAAAGTAGTATTATTAAAGATTATAAACCCCACCACCAGTATAACTAACGCCACAAATACCTTAACGGTCATCACTGTCACCATCACCAACCCCTACCACCACCACAACTACAACCATTACCACATATGCCACTACCATCGTCACCCCTACCACTACCACTATCCCACCACTCACCTCTACCAGTACCATATTATCCCCATACCACCATCACCGCCGCCACAATCACCACTACTACTACACCATCACCCCACCACCACCCTCCCACCGTCACCACAATAACCACTATCATAACCGTTACTACCCCACTACCACCACTACCCTATCACCACTACCCCATCTCCACTACCCCTACAGCTGCAGTAGTACTGGTGGACACCGCTAGTTCGGGCAGTTACTCCGCTGGTACGGCATGGATACAGGAGTTTGACATCATCTACAAACACTACCACGGCTATGTGGCAGCAGTGGTTCGTTACGCCCGTATTGTGTACTAGCCACGCCCCTGACACGCCCACTATATGCAGTGGCTGATATCGTAGTGAGGAATCAATTGGAGAAGCGCGATAATTTGTAGAGTTATTTTATATTTATTGATGTTAAATAAGTGGGAAATTAATTAGCGGCAATATATAGTATAGTTTATCAGTTATATAACATTAATCTACTAGGTATACCTATATGTATATATATACATACTTAGCCATTAAATTAAAGTATTGTTCTAGAACATATTAGTGTATCGCTACAATTCTAGCTAACATGTATCGCACGATAGTAGTGTAGTGTAATAGTAGTTCATATTGCCGGAAGTTAAGGTAGGACCTCGCTTCCTCTTGGTAAGACACGTTTACTGGCCGCGTACCATGTATTCATTATTATTAGTTCACTATTATATTAGTACGATCTATTATCTAAAATTAAACAAATATAATTTTTTTTAATTATATTTTTCTGTCCAATCTATATAATAGTTACTATTTTATATATAATAAACTACGTATTATACCCACGAGATAGTGTACACAATATACACTCCGGTGTGCGATCACACATTCGCACACTTACCAACACAGATGTGCGTGTGCGGAATTCTAGCTAACATAGTGAACGTGATCGTGTTGACGCAGAGAAGTATGCGCTCCGCTACCAACTGTCTTCTGACCGGTTAGTCACGTGCTCGGATGTTACGTCATACTCCGCTAGAGGGGTTACGTCATACTGCGGTAGATGGGGGTTACGTCATGTGGAGGGGTTACGTCATACTTCGGTAGAGCGGGGTTACGTCATAGATAGGGTAACGTCATATGGAGGGTTACGTGATATAGCGATACGGTTATATTATAGTATGTTTTATAATATATATATATATATATGCTGAGGATTATGTCATTGTGAAAAACATAACGCAAATGTATATATATAAGTGTGTATACAAATAGGATATCATAATGTATTATCGTTATAAGTATATATAAATATACAATAATGAATGACAGTGCACTGTTATGTAATATCATATACATATGCCCGTATAACAATACATTATTGTACGTAACCATGTGTGCTTATATTAATAAATATACCCCACGACCTTATCCCCTAATTTACAATGTAAATGTACTACATTTATATATATATATATATATATATATATATATATATATATATATATATATATCGTATACGAATGTCAGCATTGCGTGCGTGTATTATAATCACATAAATGTATACACATGTTTATATGCATTTAGAACGGAAGTACAGCGTTTATTTATCTATTATTATTATATATGTATATATATATATATATATATATATATATATATATATATATATATATATATATATATATTCGCGCGCACATATATGTGTACCTCGCACGATATATCGACACCACGTGTTTTATACGCGGATGTGACCTTGAACTAAGTAAACATCTTTCTCTACGCATGCGCAGGTTTGGCTATCTCGGACAGTCTGACGATCATCGCTTATTTCCCGTTCGCTCTTCAGTTCTATGTCCTTCATGGAACCGAGCAAACCCGACATCGAAACTCTCTGGCGTCGGCTAGGTACGTAACGCGTAGTGGTCACGTGTACGGTTCGGTCACGTGGTACTCGTGTATAGTCACGTGCTATGTATGCGAGTCACGTGACGTAGTCGTATCGATGTAGACACACACACGCGCGCGCTCTCGTACTACTGTATCAGGGTAGCTATGCATCATTATTATATACATATATGTGTGTATGTGTGCACTTGTGTATGTGTGTATGTGTGTGTATATGTGCATGTGTATATTGAAAGTTGTTGAAAGTATTTATTTAGACACGTCACTAATATTAATATTATAATGTATATCGAACAATATATATCATATATACATACAAATAGCGAATGTATATAATTCGCACGATAATAATCACGATGCGAAACATATTTGATCAATAAGACTTTTTTATTTCATTTTGTTTCATAAATGATAGAGTAAGTTGTAAGTAATAGTATGTTTAAGTACTGTAAGTATTTTGTAGTTTATAGAGTCTTCAGTGTTTAGCCAGTTAAGTTTATTACGTAAGTCAGTAATGCTAGTTGTACAGTAAATCCAGTCTTCTGTAGTCGGTATATAATTCTAATTTAGCGATTAATTATGTTATGTAGTTTGTTTTTTTCGGTTTTCAAGATAATGAGAATAGTGAGTTGCAGTATTGTAATCTGGATAGTATGAGAGTCTGAATCGGTAGTTTTGTAGTATTTCTATTTAAGTATGGCCGTTTTTTAAGTTAAATAGCTGTGCAGTCGTAGATTGATTAGGTAAGCTTTAATTTATATATAGATTAAGTTTATTATTAAAATATATGCCTATAATAGCTAATTACAAGTCATTATTACAAGTTATTATTAGTCATTAGTTATATTTAATAGTTCAGTTTTATTGTGGTTTATTGTTCAGTTATTATTTGTTGATGCTCTAAAACTTCAAACTGACCTTGAGAGTATCGATGAGATTTGTTCTGTGATGATGGATCGTGGTAAATGGAAGAAACTGTCAAAATTGGAAAGTAAAGTAAGTAAAGTATTATTTGTTAGCCAGTTTTGTATTTCCTTTAGACAGTTTTGTGGGTAGACTTCATTATTGTTGTGTGTAGTTATATGTCGCCGGCATATAAGTTGTAAGTAACATATGAATAATGGTTCATGATTGTTTGTAATTGAATACGATATATAGAGATGATAATGGGAGAAAGTACTGAACCTTTAGGTCGAACCTTATTGTCGATAGTATATGATGTAGAGTAGTTATTTATGATATGCAAGTCCTTCTAGCAGTATGAGGGTATAGAATACAGAGGATACTTAAAATAGTATTAGCTGTATGGGATGTTCAGTATCTAGTGAATTATATAAGTCATGAAAGGTCGTTAAGTAGTTTGTTTTCAGTGGTGCATGTTGATTTAGTAGTTGTTTCGTTATAGTGTTTAAGTTTATTTCATAAAGTTGGGTTTTTTATCATTGAGATAACATAAGATGAAAAATCATCACTATTTATTTTTCTGATAAACATTTAAGTAAGTAGGGTCTGTTTAGGTGAGGAGTTCGGTATATTAAGTTGATAATTTATTGCGTAGTGGTCAGTGAGAATGTAGAGCGTATACGCCCAATATATTGGTTTATGTATTTGTATGTTAGAATGGTTGTATGTAATTATAAGGTCTAGTATATTTCCGAGCGTATAAGTTGGAAAGTTAACGTGTTGAGTTAAATTCAGTTCGTTACAAATTCGTTAAAAGTCTTGGTGGTGTAGTTTGTAAGAGTCATATGGGAAGTTGAAATATCTTAGAATGATCAAGTTATCGTAGTAATGTTCATATATTAAATTTGTAAAATCTAAAGCAAGTGTAGTATGGTAGTTATTTGGTGGTATGTATACTAGTAGGATCGGAATTATATTATTTTTTATTTTTAGTTTAGTAAACAAAAAATCGCAGTTTGATGTACAAATATTGGGCTGAGGAACAATTGTGATGTGATGTTTTACTAACAAGGCTATTCCTCCTCCATTTCTACTAACTGATCTACACTTTTGTATAAACGAGTGTCCAATGATTTCAAGTCTATCAGATATGACGGTGTCTACATTTTGGCCAAGAATCAATAATGGCAATGATCGAAAAGCGATATTCCATAATAAAATTAGTAATAATATCAATGTTAGCAGTTAATGATCGGGCATTTATTAAAGTAAGAGATAAGTAGTTTATGCTGTTATTTGGTCATGTATGATTATTTGTGGAGGTTAATGCACCCGTAGTGGAGGTTAGTTCATTCTTATTGTTTATATAGTTTGTAAATGAAGTTGTCCAATCAGTTATATGTATGTTTGAATGAATAGATGTGTATGTGTGTGACGAACATTGTGTGTATGTATTCATTTGTGAGAATGGGTAAATGCATGCATATGTGTGTATGTGTATGTGTGTTTATGTATGTATATGTATGTGTGTATGAATGTGCGGTTCACACGTGTGTTTCTATGCAACTTTGTTCCAAGAATATTTTGCGTTCGTGTTTATGTTCTCTTGAAAGTTTTCAATAACGTGAGTGAAACGTGCAATGCATGTCGTGCATATATGTGTGAACATAAAAATATGTATATATAAAATAATATATATATATATATATTTGATAACCACACTAGCAACACCCCACCCCCTTCGTACAGGTTTCTATATTTCTACGCGATATTCAGTGTGGTGGTGCACACGGTGTCCATATGGCTAACTGTCACGCTGGCTATCTTCAGGTTCTCATCGTTATTACGCAATAGTTATGTGTTATGACGTAATAGTTATGTGTTATGACGTAATAGTTGTTACGTAACCGTGGAGCGCATGCGCGTGATACCGGGCTAGTGTGTCTAATCCATCAATAACAGCTTTTTATACGAGTTGATCTATGATGATTTATACGAATTATGTGTACGAGCTATTTAATTCGTGAACTATCAAAATATTATATAAATACACATAGATTTATAATTTACCAATGGTAAAATACATGGTCAAATAGAAATCTATATATTAATATAAAAATATATATATATATAATATACTAATATAGATATATTTAACAACAATTTGTTATCATCTTATATAAATATATAACATTGAATAATAAGATAATTATTATATATTATATATTATTGAAATAAATATATAAAACGGTTAATATAATAGGTGTTCATACTATTTAATATAATACATGAATTACGCAGTGTATATAGTAATGCTTCTTACGTAGGTGCATAAATATACATATATACAGCATTCAGTACGCCTCTCCTATCATACTTTATACAGTCATCCGAGGTGACTCTTCTCTAGATATCTCAGAATTCATGGGACCGCAGAAATGTGTCTGAAATATCGGGTTTCTGAGATATCGAAGTATTCTTATACGTATTTAATAAATACTATAGTATTAGTATTACATAGATATTCTATTACATAGGCACGAACTGACACTTGTATATGTCTGAGTTAGCGGTTAGAGAGTCTATTGTACCATAAAAATATGTTTCACGTATTCGTATGCATATTAATATATTCACTACCCAGCTAACAGTAAGAGCAGCATAATAGCAGCATAACAGCATATGCTAGAGCCTCAAATGTTTACATTGTGCTATTATGATGCTATTAAATGTATAGTATGTTTCTATTACTTTGTCATGCTATTATGCTGCTGTTATGCTGATATTACTGTTTGCTGGGTATCTTCACGCGAACTGTGATCAAATATTAATGTGAATGCATATTAGTTTATGCAAAACTAAGAATTTTGTTTTATATTCCATTGATGTATGATTTATTTATACGGGTTCGTATCTTTTTTTTTATATTTCTCATCATTTACAACATAAGTGTATATTTAAAACATATTAACATATTGTATATATATATATATATATATATATATATATATGTATTTATATAATGTCGGTATTATTTTGAGATGAAAGAATACAAATGAAGATCGAACACGTGTCATTAGTAGTAGTAGTAATACTTGTATAAATAGAATATTAATTATTAACTAACTGATGATGGATTGTCTTCGAATACGGCCAGTCTCCGCCTTGTATTGTCGCTCATATATTTATTATTGCTGCTTCTGCTGCTGCTTATACTATATATATATATATATATATATATACGCGTAACATATATGAACACAATTAAAAGACAATAAAGATGAAGATACCACTAGATCATCAAATTTGTTAATTAGTATCCACCTAGCGGATATTTCTGACATTGAGGATATGTAGGGAACACGAGGGTGTTGACCAGTATTTATATCTGTTTTAATATAACATTTCTGAAAAAGTCTACATATAAGAAATGTTTTAATTAGTACTTCGATACTAAATTGTATAACATATATGTGTATAATAAATGTATTATATATAACATATTAGATTAACTATAAAGTAGAATTTTAGTGAAAAAATAGCTAACTTGATATTTATAAACCTGCAATTATAAAATAATTACTTAATTATATATATATTTATAATTAATATTATTTTATAAGTAACCACACTTAATACACAATACATTAATAATATATGTTATTCAGTATATATCTCTGTTCCTACCGGATATCTTAGGAACTATCTTCCAAAACAAATAATCTATGATAAATTATAGAAAATTACTGTTTTTATTTTAATTAAAATTATAAAAATATATGCGATACCAACAAATTAAAAAATAAAAATTGTAAAAATATCTTATAAAATTATAAAAAAATATATGCGATACCAACAAATTAAAAAATAAAAATTGTAAAAATATCTTATAAATATTATTTAAATTTTTTAAATTATATAATAAAATACTATATGAGTTAGTGTTGTTTTAGTAAGTATCACATTATATGGGTTCATTTTAGATCATTACCCCTCCATGTCCAATGTGTTATCCATATACAGTATTATTCGAACATAGCATTATAACTAGAATACTGATTCTAATAACAATGAACTACAATAATGATATATTAACTATATTTAATGGTACGCAAAGAAGAGGAAGACGAGTATTTATATTGTTTTCGCTTTCAAAATTAATTTAGAATTTAATATAAAATAATACGATTGAACCGTGTAATGTTACTTTTATATAGAATAGTATATATGACATAGTATTGCCATTTAATCAAGTGAATAGAAAATAATGATATTGGGTAAATAACATGTGACCATCACATTTATTAATAATTAATAATAGCAACGATTATAAATGTAACACTATTAATGTCATTTTAATAATAAATGTATCACTATTAATGTCATTTTAATAATAAATGTAACACTATTAATGTCATTTTAATAATGCATGTTTCGGCATACATGTATTATAATATATCATTGTACAGTAAACCATGGTATGGTACTATATAGTATATAACATTATATATTATACTATAATATATTATACTATAGTATGGTAAATTATATTATAATATATTTTACCATAATATTAGTTGTCTACGATATAATAATCTATATTATGAAACATAAAATATACAATACATAAATAATATGTATATAAGATAATTAATTTAAACTAATTAAGGGTTTATTAAAGCTTTATTATATAATAATATTAATTTAAACTATATGTTAAAAAATAATCGTATAATCATATCAAGTATTATATAGTATATAATATAACTCTGATTTGATATTAAATAAGTTGTAACCCTTCATATAACTATATCTATATACATATTAATATAGAATCGTTCTCCATATCTTACGATTATATAAATATATCAATTAACCCTTAGATATATATCTATCTTATTCCTATATCCCAACATATGTATTGCTTATCTCTTTATCAACGTTATATATCTATCTATATAAAACTCAGGGTGTGTGTTTTGGCTAGCCACGAGTTTATACGTATATGTAAATCTCTATATGTATATAACCTTTAATCATATACACGACTAAAGGTTATCTTGCTATCTAATACCTCCTCCCTTTACATACACTACCATCTCCTTACACCTCTTGTGATATAGCCTCTCAACACCCCAACTTTAATGTAGCTCCACCCCCTACACCCCCTTTCCCCCTCCCCTATGGGTGCACCTTTCAGATACATTACATTTACGTATACCCACACGATAACACCCCATACACCCCTACTTTCCTTTCAGATACATGACATTTACGTAGCCCCACCCCATAACACCCCCTTGTCCCCTCCCCACCCTTCAGATACATCATAGTAACGTATCCCCACCCCATAACACTCCCTTGCCCCCCTCCCCACCATTCAGATACATCACAGTCACGTAGCACCACCCCATAACAACCCATTGCCCCCTCCACCCTTCAGATACATCACAGTTACGTATCCCCACCCCATAACACCTCTACACCCTTCCCTTCCCTTTAGATATATGACATTTACGTATCCCCACGTCATAACACCCCATTGCCCCCTCCTCCCTTCAGATACATCACAGTCACGTGGCCCCATCTCCGTAAGCAGCACTGCAGTATCTACCGTGCTAAGATGTCCATAGTGTTTGTGTGGATAGCAACCGTTCTGGTTACCATGGTTCCCAACCTGCTGGTTATTAGGTAAGCGTGTGACGTTACGTAATACCACGTGATCACGTGATATCGAGTTAGGGGTTAACGAGGAGAGCTAATATCATAGTTAATGGATTGCTTTAAATCATAACCTAACTAAATATGTAATACAATTTTTCTAATAATTTGTTTGTAATATACGAATATTATACTGATATATATATATTAAATATATATATATATATATTTTGTTTAAATATTCAATATTAATATGCATAAAACCATAATATTAAATGTTATTCCTATGTTAAATAGTATTTCTAAATAAGTATTTTAAATGTGTATTATTAAGGGAACGTGATAGATAAACTCACATAAAGTATAATGAGAATTGCATCAATAAAAGTATAAATAAATTATGTTATTTATTTTGTAAATTAAGTGTATGAATATAATATAGTCAACTCTCGATTTATCAAATTATCTATATCTTAAAACCCCGCTAACCAATATTTAGTATAGATACTTTATTGATTATGTACCTATGTATTAAAATAATTCGATATTTTAGAAATTCGATATCTCCGACATATTTATGAGATATCGAGTGTTTATTGAATAATATATATATACATTGAATAGAGTTAAATTATATAACAAAACCGACCGTCGCATGTGCAGCATGGACGAAATAGAAAGTCAGAAGGGAGTGTACATCGTTAGCTTCAAGGAAGGGGACAAGTGGAAGACTGCTCTCTCGGTGAACTTCTGGATACAGGTAAACACCACAATACCGGGGCGTATAATAAGGGCGATAATAGAAACAATAGAAACGATAGTCTATAGACTAGCCGCCATGTGTAATAGGGGTGTCAGCAATTGTACACAGGAAACATGTGACGAAGGCATTGACACTTACGCATATGTGTAGAATTATTATCTCCAATTACATTGATGTATTTTATCGGAACTAAAAAATACATTAGATTTTGTATCTCACATTTAATTGTAAATAAATGAATATATATACGAATTAAATGTTGTATTTCATTAATAGTAAGTGTGTTTTATTAGTTTAATATAATATTCAACATTATAGGTTAATTTTTTCTTATAAAATAAATAAGAGAACACATTTCACTGAATTGAGTTGGATAGGTATTTTAAAACATCGTTTAAATGTTGTTTACATTTTAAATATAGTTACGTGATTACTATAGGAATACTCTAATGATTTCAATGATTATTTTCAGAATATTTCAGAATATGGTATCCTACTTACATCTACTAATAGCACTATATATATGGGTAGTTAGTAGGGAGTGATAAAAGGGAGTGGGATACTTTTTCTCTCAACATCCATGGAAGATATTATTTATAAGTGGTGGCTTTTAGATAGTGTTGTAAGGTTCGAATTAGTGCATACATATATCCATATGACTACATAGGTATGATATATATATATATATATATATATATAACTGATAACATTTTGATAAGATATACTGTAAAATAAGTGTATATAATGTCGTTAGTTATCGATCACTTCTATATTGATATTGTTGATGATTAAATAACGGACCGTTTCGTAAGTCAATGTTTACGTTTTTTATTTATCGTGTTTTACTTATGTAATACTTATCAAAAGTTCATGAATATTACGTTTAATACTGTACGGTATTGATTGAGTGTAATACTGTACCATAAGTTTGTAGGCTTGGCGACATATTTCAACGATCCTTGGAAATAATGATATATATTTATTCACTGATATTGTTAATTTATATATTTCTAATTATGTGGAAATTAAATTTCGTTATAGATGTATTAATATGTCACTTTGCTATTTAGTATTCAAATTACTTACTCGTCCAACTCAAGTGTTATTGCCATATTAAAAGTATTTAGTACATTATTCACGCCGGATTATATTTGTATGTATATATATATATATATATATATATATACATATATATATATATATATATATATATATATATATACTGTATACAGCTAACTACAGTATACTGTAAATGTACTAGATATTTATTATAACAGTATTATTATAGTAATAATATTATGATATGTATAGTAAATTATAATTTCATTATAAAATGTTAAATTATAAAATGAATTAGTAAATTCTTACAAATATTGGATTTATTATTTTTCAAAAAATAGTATTATTATGACTAAAACTTAAACGATAATGTGTTTATTTTAATTTATGATAACGAATAACTTGAATATACTTTAAAGTTTAATTCTAAAGTAAAGTTAAACTTTTCACTTCTATACATTTTACTTATAAGTTTCTGTAATCCATCAACTGATAATCTATTGAGTTAATTGATTACCCTATATATCGTGTACGATATGCCAAGTGAATACAATAGTATATATATTATAGTAAGTGAATATATCTGTATGTCATATATACATTTATAGACAATGTCAAGGGTGGAGTGAATTTTGAAATAATTATGGCCGTCTGGTTATGTCTGTGATTTAACGTTATATGTGGAGTTCAATAATGTCAATAAATTCACATATAACGTTATATCACTATCGCGAGACATAACCAGACGGCCATAGTTATTTCAAAATTCACTCCTCCCTAATAGACATATAGACATATATGACCTATATATAGGACACGTAGGTTACCAATACTGATACAAGTATGCTAAACGTTATCAGGCGTAACCCCCTTAACCCCGTAACTCCCCCCCTCGCCCCCATTGTCAGGCGATAGCGGTGAAGATAGTGCCGTGTGTGGGCCTCACTGTGCTGAGCGTACTGCTACTGAGAACAATGAAGCGGGTGCAGAAAACACGCAGAACAATGCATAATGTGATAACTTCCGGTGCACAGGTACGCCAGGTGATCACAGTATGTGTAAGTCACGTGGTTTGTATCACGTGGTTTATATAATACTTATTTAGGATTAGTATTAATTAGTTAATATGTACATATATACATATCTAGAATCCTATAAAAAATATATATATAAAGTATATTATATATAAGTATAGTATATTTCAATATTAAATACTATATATTAGTATGTATATATATATACATATACATTGCATATAATGTAACTTGTATATTATACTAATACTAATATAGATATTAGTAAACTATACATCATTATATATAAAAACGTATATACACTCTTAGATTACTACTAATTAAAATATAACATTGTTAACAATTTATTAGTTAACATTATTTAAATAACATATACGTTTATGTATGTCTCATTACAACTATTTAATTATGTTAACCTATTAATTCTATACATTCTAACTATTTATATAACGTAGTATTTATGATAAATATTTAACTATTTATATAAAATATATTCATAAAGTCGTAAGTATAAATATAGATAAAGGACCTAAGTACAATGCCCATCGTTACCCCAACACAACCCCCCTACACCCTCACCCCCACCCCTACAGCCACAACGCGAGAGGGCCACTAACCGTACCACCGCTATGCTGTTGACAGTGGTAGCGTTATTTCTCATTACGGAACTCCCGCAGGTCTGTGTGGGTCACGTGTCAATAACATCAACAACAACTATAGATTTTATAATAATAATAATAATATTAATAATAATAATTTTTATTGATTGATTAATAAGATATATTAATAACATTCTAAGTATCATCATAAATAAATCATCTACCTAAGTATAGAATATTAATTAATTAAAATATATAATAAATATTCGGAATTTTTAATAACAACAACAACTCGATATCAATGTTCACCTCTTAACGCTACTTCAGGGAATCATGAGCCTGTTGAGCGGATTCCTGGAACACTTCCGGAATGAAATCTACATACCACTCGGAGATCTCATGGACATATTTGTCCTTATTAATAATTCTATAAACTTCGTGTTGTACTGCACGATGAGTAAAGTAAGTTGCCGATATTAAAGGATCCCCTTTGCATGTATCGTTATAATATTACATTATATATTACTATAATATAATATATTATTTCACAGTATTGTAGTACCGTCAGAAATATGATTTCGGACAAGTACATTTTTTTAAGGATTTGAAAATAGGGACATATTCTTAAAAGAATTATTTTGTTTTAATTGAATATGAAAAACAATCTAATAAAATATATCTACTGATTTATAATAAATAAATATGATATAATTATTTATGAATAAATCTGATTTTGTTGTGGGCAAAAATGTAAGGAAAAGTAACCTAATACGGAAACTTTAACAATAAATGGTCTTATCATTTTATTAGTAAATATTTATATTCAAAAATTATAATTTATTAATATTATATGATTATAGATATTAGGATTGTACTTTTAAAATTTTATTTTATCTTTTTATTCAAAATATAACGGGGTGTCCGTATTAGGCACCCATGTCCGAATACGGATATATCGGTATACCCTGTGTTAAGGGTATACCCTGTGTTAAAATACGGACACCCTATATACCACTAGATAACTATATATTATTGATGAACCAATAAGATAAATTACAATTACATTATTTATAATTAATTTTATGAATAATTTAATATAATTTAATTAGTAATTAATTAATTTATTTTATTTATTTTTTTAATTAATAATACAAGTTAATTATCTAAATAATAAAAATTTTAGATTTATCTTCATTGGTGGTATTAATAATATAACGCACACGATTTTTATGAAAATCATAATAGTTCATACGCTGCGCGCTGATTAGTTATATACCATATAGGGTTTCCGTATTAGGGACTTATATGTCATCTAGATATATGCTTATAACTTAATTAATATTTAATAAAAAATATAGAATTATGTTTATAATGTTTAGAATTCTTTAGTTTTTAATAATAAATTGTTATGTTTTTTTATATCGATATATTTATATATTCTTTAGAATGTTTTAAGTTGATATTTTTTTTTATAAATGTAATAATATAATAAAAAAAATAATTTATTGGATATTTCATCAATATTTTAAATAATTAAAAAATAAAAAATACTTATTTAGACTATTTATATAATTAAGAATATTTTATTCATTACAATTGTTGTTGTAAGATTTATGGTTTCTGAGATACCGAAAGTGTCCATATTCGGGAAATGTCTGTATTCGGTTACTTTCCCCAATGGGTAAAGGGTGAGGCAACAAATAATAGAGATGGGCAATTTTCCACAAATACCCCTTAAATACAATGGTCCGGACTCCCCAATTACATTATATAGTATATCATACCCCTCACATTCATCGAAATAACATTTTTAAATAGCATACTATATCAATAATTGCACATAGTGTATACTTATATACTGATTAATTTAAGAAAATATATTTGTTGTTAAACGCATAATTTTTAAATATTTTCTTAGATAGCACACGTTTTTGAAATAAACAAATAATAATATGTAATTATAAAATCAATAATGTAAAATGTTTTAAACTTACCGTAATATGTATTTAATATTTTAGATTTGTATATGTAGAATTATGAAATTATTTTATTTACCTATAAACTCTATAGGAAAAATGTTATTAAAAAAAGTATAATATTTCTTAAACACAATTAAAGCGGTTTTAAAATATGAATATACTTATATATATATATATATATATATATATATATATATATATATATATATATATGCATATTAATAAACGGCGAATAAGTTTACAACTTGTATATTACGTATGCGTATACGTTTATTATTAATGCACGATACTTATGTTGCCTGTCTAACTATAGTTATATTTAGTACACAATGTTACTGTTTATTATTATTTAGGTGACTTTTAAATATATTAATATTATGGTATTTTATTTCATTTATTCGTATGAATGAAGATTATATAATATATTATAATGGTTGTAGGTTATGGGTTTAAAATTGAAAAACTATTTTCTGCAAAAATATTTTTATTATTAATTATATTTAATTAATAATAACTTTATTGAAAATAAACATCATCTTATATATATTATCTTAATATAGACTACATTAATCTTCTCTATCTCCTCTTCTAGGACTTCCGTAAGACTTTCACCTCGATCTTCTGTCCGCGAAATGAGTTATTCGCTAACAGAAGATGTTCGCTGACCTCAGCTAACAAACACTATAGATCAGCTTCCGTAAGTGGTTAGTCCGTATAGGTTATGTGTACGCCGTACGCGTATACTAATTAGGTATGCTAACTAATTTAACGCATATAAACTGCCAGTGTGGCTCAGTAGCTAAGGCATCAGACACACAAGCAGTAGGACACGGGTTCGAGCCTCGTACGGACCATTAATTTATTTTATAAAATGGGTTTTAAAATGTTATTTAGAAGTGATCTTATATAATTTTGTATAAATAAATGATCGGCTCTCGTTAAAACCATGGATACCTTAACATGAGAGCGGCTTCGAAGGGACATTAGAGCCATATATGGTTATAAGTGAAAACTTCATTTAAGTTCCTGGATGGGATGAAAGGACTCCAACAAATAAAAATAACAATAACAAAAAATAACAATATAGTTAACTAATTACGGTATATCATTTTAAATCTATACAAAATAATATTAGATAATTAGATAATAGAGCTTATTTCATATTATATAATATTAGCGCAATATTCAAATACTATTAACTAATCCAGATTTTAAATAATGGAGAATAAATGGGAAATAGACAATAATGGGGCTATGTAAATAGAAATGTAAATAGTATGTTTGGGCGTTAAAGGCGTTGTTTAATTATGTAAATATAATTGTGAATGAAAACTAATTAAGTTAATAAAATGTGCTTTATTTTAGATAATTATCAAGTATAGACAATAATGTATTACAATTTAAGTATTTATATTTAAAATTTGTTTATATAATCTTTGATATGCATCTTTAGCATTCGTTGTATAAAGTTGTTTACTAAGTGTGTTATAGTATAAAGTTAGCTTGTAGTTAGCTATATAATAATAATATAAATAACAAAATAAATAATATAGCCATAAAACAATCAACTAATTTTAAATTCTTAGGCATTTTAATTGACGAAAATCGAAATTGGAAAATGCAAATAAATAATATTAAAAATAAACTTTACTATGGACTTAGTTTACTACATAGATATAAATATAAATTTAATATTAATACTTTAGTTATGCTATATTTTTCTTTTTTTCATAGTCATATTAATTATTGTTCTATTATATGGGGAAGTACTTACCATAGCAATATAAAATGTATTCAAATTTTACAAAATAAATGTATGAGAGCAATATATAAACTTGATAACAAAACCAATATTGATTACATTTTTTTAAGACATAACATTCTTAAATTTAAAGATATAATAAATATATCCATTTATAAATATATGTTTAGAATATATAATCATTATTTGCATAGTTCAATTTGTAAGTTATTTACCTATAATTGCTCTTTATATACTTTTAGGTTAAATAGAACATTCTTAATACCAAAAATAAGATTTGATCATGATAAATTTAGTATTCGTTACAAAGGCGCATATTTATGGAATTCTTTAAATACAACCACATCATCTTTGACGAATTTGAATACTTTTACAATACATATTAAAAACATGCTTTTAAATAGTTATATGTAATCACTTACACCTTATCTGTATTGTTTGTTATCTTATTTACATGATCATATTTTCTTCTTTTTAGCTCTTTTAAATTGTTCGTATTGTACATATTTTTATCTCTAGCCTTTGGTCTTTAGTTTTCTTTGATTTTTATAGTTTAACTTATTTATTATTTTAGTATCTTTTTACATTTTTTAATATTTTATTATATATTTTTATTATATTTTATTATTATTTTATTGTTATATACATGATGATTTCTTGGTATTGAGAGATATATTTAATTTTATTGTATTGCTTTTTTATGAGACAGAACACGAATGAACAATATTGAATTGTAAAATATTTATTTATATTTATTCATTTTGTATTTATTCATTTTGTATTAATTCTCTCATTACCAAGAGCAGGTTGGTATCTCGATAAGTTCAATAGAACTTCTATACCATACCTGGGTTTTTGATCTCGGTCATCAACTGAATCTGATATTATTATATATAGCTATGTATTCATATACTATAGATAATCCACTATATATTGTGGATTCTTTTGTGTATGACTTGTATTTTAATTTTAATTAAATATTAATATAATACATCATTGCATGCAATAGGTAACTATAGTCTATATTTATGATATTATAGAACTATATAATATTATATATATATATATATATATATATATATATATATATATATTTATATATATATAGTATATTGTTTATTATAGTTGTATATGTAACTAATGAAATGATATGTATACTCTACATCGGTACGGTACTATGTTTATTGACATGACATTTTGTTTCAGCACAAAGTAAATTCAGTAAAAGACGCCTTGACAAATCAGAAAATGTATAGATACTACTTAATGTCTTATTTAATGTAAATAGAATTTTATATCATAATAATAAATACATGGTTTATATATTTTGTTATTTATTAATACATAATAATTATAATATATTTATAATATAAATCATATTTTATATTTAGTATATTATATATTATTGTACATTTAATAAATATTATATAATACCTTAATACTATATTACATTAATACACATTTAAGCCGACTGATTAACATAATTAGGTATATTAATCTACATCATATATCACTCTTATTATTTGTATTATTGCATACTAAGTTAATGGATACAACAATTTATGTCACTATATAATACACATATCACAAAACATTGAATCATATATATGTCAGTATATATACCATCATACTTCGTTTATAACTCAGTTTACATCTTTTGTAACACGTTTAGTAACATATAAATATGTGCATATATCTATAATCTCCTGGCAGCTAAACATGCTATTATAGTATAGATATAGAACATTAATTGGCTAGACTGTATGCGGGTGCATGTCAGATACTACATACATGTGTACATATTTAATAGGCATAGAGGATTTTATATGATAATATTATGTTGTGAAATAGTATCTATTATTACCTATGTATTAGGTATATACTATAAATACAATTATAAACGTTCATCGAATGGGTCAAAAGATATTGAGTTCTATAAAATAAATAATTCTAATAAAACTGAGATATAATATTCTAAATTTTATTTGTTACGTGACTATGTTTACGAGCTTATGTTTATAATGCATGTTTAGAATGCTTGTCTTTATTGTATAAGATAATTATAATTAAATATAATTAGATTAAATATAATTATATACAGTTTAATATTTTAATAATATATTATTGTTGATAACAATTACAAATGGAGGTTTCACCGGCCCTTAAATATGAGATAATATCTTCTAAATAGTACTATAATCTTAATTTAAGTACAAATAACTTAAATTAATCATATTTATATAGTAGTATATAGCTATAAATATATATATATATATATATATATATATAGATTTATATTTATTCATTATTTATAATGATATTTAATGTTTCTTACGGATAATTATTCAAAAATATAAACAACAAATATTTTTAAATTGTAATATTTTATGACTACTTTTTCTTTGAATTTGTTATCCAGTTGGATGGGAAAACAATTAGCCAAACTTGTTTTTTAATTCTTCATGAGTATATTATATTATAAGTATAATTATAATAATTATATTTAATAAATATATCTATATGTTTCTGATATATATATATATATATATATATATATATATAAATATAAATATATAAATATATATATATATATATAAATATATATATTATATATATAACATATATAATAATTGCAGTGTTTTAATATTAATTGATATTTTATTTATGAATAAATAAAATGATTATAAAAAATCAATTTTAAATATAATTTATTTATTCATTATTTGTTCTAATTAAATTAGATATTGTATTCTATTGCGTACATCACTCGTACACTGCATACTGCATACTGTATACTGCATACTGAGTTTTCATACAAAGTCTTAAATAATAATACTATACTAACTATAATTAGTACTTCATCTATACAAAATAATTAATAAAATGTGAAATTTGATAAATATCACATATAAAATTCACATTAAAAATTAGAAAAATATTTGTATATTAAAGTCTTCATAATATATATATATACATTATGACATATAAGTTTCGATTATCCAAGATAGATAATCATATGGCTTAATAAAGTTAATAAAGCCTAATAAATTAGTATACCTGACCGAGTGAAGGTAACAAGACTAGCGGTAGGGAGGATAATTAAAAAGATTCATAGAAGTGTGTGATCTTAGTGTTAGTGGCGGTCATTACGTAATTACTGGAGGTGTTAAGATCGTCTATCATCTTCATGTTGCCGCAGCTGAACAAGCCGAACTTGTGAGTCTGTGAGGGAGTGTTGGTGCATGGTTAGATGGGTAGAGGTACGCGAATGGAACATTCATGTTGAACACATCATATATGGAAATCTGGCTACTATACATTAGTTATTGACAAATATTTATTATAATATTAATACTACCAATAAAACTAAATCTAACAATGTTATTATTTAGAGACTTGACTTGTATTATTAATTAACAAAATAATAAAAACTAATACATTAATTTCTAATTAAATTATATTCAATAATTCATAAAATTAATTATAAATAATATAATTGTAATTTATATCATTGGATCATTAATAATATATAGTTTATATAGTGGTATATAGGGTATCCGTATTATAACACAGGGTTTCCGTATTCGTATATAGGTACCAAATACGGACACACCCATTTCTATTTAATAAAAAGATAAAATTTAATCAAATTTTATCAAATTTAAAAATCATAATAATATCATTAATCATATAATATTAATATATTGTAATTTTTGAATAACAATATTGAGTCATAAAATGTTAAGACTATGTATTACTAAAGTGTCCGTATTATGGGAGTGGCGCTACTGTATTCTGGGAGTGGCGCTACTGTATTCTGGGAGTGGCGCTACTGTATTCTGGGAGTGGCGCATACTGCATTCTGGGAGTGGCGCTACTGTATTATGGGAGTGGCGCATACTGCATTCTGGGACATGCTCTACTGCATTCTGGAGTGGCACTACTGCATTATGGGACATGCGCTACTGCATTCTGGAGTGGAGCTACTGCATTATGGGAGTGGCGCTACTGTATTCTGGGAGTTGCGCTACTGAATTATGGGAGTGGCGCTACTGTATTCTGGGAGTGGCGCTACTGCATTATGGGAGTGGCGCTACTGCATTATGGGAGTGGCGCTACTGTATTCTGGGAGTGGCGCTACTGCATTATGGGAGTGGCGCTACTGCATTATGGGAGTGGCGCTACTGTATTCTGGGAGTGGCGCTACTGTATTATGGGAGTGGCGCTACTGCATTATGGGAGTGGCGCTACTGTATTCTGGGAGTGGCGCTACTGTATTCTGGGAGTGGCGCTACTGCATTATAGGAGTGGCGCTACTGCATTATGGGAGTGGCGCTACTGTATTATGGGAGTGGCGCTACTGTATTCTGGGAGTGGCGCTACTGTATTCTGGGAGTTGCGCTACTGCATTATGGGAGTGGCGCTACTGTATTCTGGGAGTGGCGCTACTGTATTATGGGAGTGGCGCTACTGCATTATGGGAGATGTGCTACTGCATTATGGGAGTGGCGCTACTGTATTATGGGAGTGGCGCTACTGCATTATGGGAGTGGCGCTACTGTATTATGGGAGTGGCGCTACTGTATTCTGGGAGTGGCGCTACTGCATTATGGGAGTGGCGCTACTGTATTCTGGGAGTGGCGCTACTGTATTCTGGGAGTGTCGCTACTGTATTATGGGAGTGGCGCTACTGCATTATGGGAGTGGCGCTACTGCATTATGGGAGTGGCGATACTGTATTCTGGGAGTGGCGCTACTGTATTCTGGGAGTTGCGCTACTGCATTATGGGAGTGGCGCTACTGTATTCTGGGAGTGGCGCTACTGTATTCTGGGAGTGGCGCTACTGTATTCTGGGAGTGGCGCTACTGCATTATGGGAGTGGCGCTACTGCATTATGGGAGTGGCGCTACTGTATTCTGGGAGTGGCGCTACTGTATTATGGGAGTGGCGCTACTGCATTATGGGAGTGGCGCTACTGTATTATGGGAGTGGCGCTACTGCATTATGGGAGATGTTCTACTGCATTATGGGAGTGGCGCTACTGTATTATGGGAGTGGCGCTACTGCATTATGGGAGTTGTGCTACTGCATTATGGGAGTGGCGCTACTGTAATCTGGGAGTGGCGCTACTGTATTATGGGATTGGCGCTACTGTATTCTGGGAGTTGCGCTACTGCATTATGGGAGTGGCGCTACTGTAATCTGGGAGTGGCGCTACTGTATTATGGGAGTGGCGCTACTGTATTCTGCGAGTGGCGCTACTGCATTATGGGAGTGGCGCTACTGTATTATGGGAGTGGCGCTACTGTATTATGGGAGTGGCGCTACTGCATTATGGGAGTGGCGCTACTGCATTATGGGAGTGGCGCTACTGTATTCTGGGAGTGGCGCTACTGCATTATGGGAGTGGCGCTACTGTATTCTGGGAGTGGCGCTACTGTATTATGGGAGTGGCGCTACTGTATTCTGGGAGTGGCGCTACTGCATTATGGGAGTGGCGCTACTGTATTATGGGAGTGGCGCTACTGTATTCTGGGAGTGGCGCTACTGCATTATGGGAGTGGCGCTACTGTATTCTGGGAGTGGCGCTACTGTATTCTGGGAGTGTCGCTACTGTATTATGGGAGTGGCGCTACTGCATTATGGGAGTGGCGCTACTGCATTATGGGAGTGGCGCTACTGTATTCTGGGAGTGGCGCTACTGCATTATGGGAGTGGCGCTACTGTATTCTGGGAGTGGCGCTACTGTATTATGGGAGTGGCGCTACTGCATTATGGGAGATGTGCTACTGCATTATGGGAGTGGCGCTACTGTATTATGGGAGTGGCGCTACTGCATTATGGGAGTGGCGCTACTGTATTATGGGAGTGGCGCTACTGCATTATGGGAGTGGCGCTACTGCATTATGGGAGTGGCGCTACTGTATTCTGGGAGTGGCGCTACTGTATTATGGGAGTGGCGCTACTGTATTCTGGGAGTGGCGCTACTGTATTATGGGAGTGGCGCTACTGCATTATGGGAGTGGCGCTACTGTATTCTGGGAGTGGCGCTACTGTATTCTGGGAGTGGCGCTACTGTATTCTGGGAGTGGCGCTACTGCATTATGGGAGTGGCGCTACTGTATTCTGGGAGTGGCGCTACTGTATTCTGGGAGTGGCGCTACTGCATTATGGGAGTGGCGCTACTGTATTCTGGGAGTGGCGCTACTGTATTCTGGGAGTGGCGCTACTGCATTATGGGAGTGGCGCTACTGCATTATGGGAGTGGCGCTACTGCATTATGGGAGTGGCGCTACTGTATTCTGGGAGTGGCGCTACTGCATTATGGGAGTGGCGCTACTGTATTCTGGGAGTGGCGCTACTGTATTCTGGGAGTGGCGCTACTGCATTATGGGAGTGGCTCTACTGTATTCTGGGAGTGGCGCTACTGTATTCTGGGAGTGGCGCTACTGCATTATGGGAGTGGCGCTACTGCATTATGGGAGTGGCGCTACTGTATTCTGGGAGTGGCGCTACTGCATTATGGGAGTGGCGCTACTGTATTCTGGGAGTGGCGCTACTGCATTATGGGAGTGGCGCTACTGCATTATGGGAGTGGCGCTACTGCATTATGGGAGTGGCGCTACTGCATTATGGGAGTGGCGCTACTGTATTATGGGAGATGTGATACTGCATTATGGGAGTTGCGATACTGTATTCTGGGAGTGGCGCTACTGCATTATGGGAGTGGCGCTACTGTATTCTGGGAGTGGCGCTACTGTATTCTGGGAGTGGCGCTACTGCATTATGGGAGTGGCGCTACTGTATTCTGGGAGTGGCGCTACTGTATTATGGGAGTGGCGCTACTGTATTCTGGGAGTGGCGCTACTGCATTATGGGAGTGGCGCTACTGCATTATGGGAGTGGCGCTACGGCATTATGGGAGTGGCGCTACTGTATTATGGGAGTGGCGCTACTGCATTATGGGAGTTGCGCTACTGTATTCTGGGAGTGGCGCTACTGTATTATGGGAGTGGCGCTACTGCATTATGGGAGTGGCGCTACTGCATTATAGGAGTGGCGCTACTGTATTCTGGGAGTGGCGCTACTGTATTCTGGGAGTGGCGCTACTGTATTCTGGGAGTGGCGCTACTGTATTCTGGGAGTGGCGCTACTGCATTATGGGAGTGGCGCTACTGCATTATGGGAGTGGCGCTACTGCATTATGGGAGTGGCGCTACTGCATTATGGGAGTGGCGCTACTACATTATGAGAGATGTGCTACTGTATTATGGGAGTGGCGCTACTGCATTATGGGAGTGGCGCTACTGTATTCTGGGAGTGGCGCTACTGCATTATGGGAGTGGCGCTACTGCATTCTGGGAGTGGCGCATACTGCATTCTGGGACATGCTCTACTGCATTCTGGGAGTGGCGCATACTGCATTCTGGGACATGCTCTACTGCATTCTGGAGTGGCACTACTGCATTATGGGACATGCGCTACTGCATTCTGGAGTGGAGCTACTGCATTATGGGAGTGGCGCTACTGTATTCTGGGAGTTGCGCTACTGCATTATGGGAGTGGCGCTACTGTATTCTGAGAGTGGCGCTACTGTATTCTGGGAGTGGCGCTACTGCATTATGGGAGTGGCGCTACTGCATTATGGGAGTGGCGCTACTGTATTATGGGAGTGGCGCTACTGCATTATGGGAGTGGCGCTACTGCATTATGGGAGTGGCGCTACTGTATTCTGGGAGTGGCGCTACTGCATTATGGGAGTGGCGCTACTGCATTATGGGAGTGGCGCTACTGCATTATGGGAGTGGCGCTACTGCATTATGGGAGTGGCGCTACTGTATTATGGGAGTGGCGCTACTGCATTATGGGAGTGGCGCTACTGCATTATGGGAGTGGCGCTACTGTATTCTGGGAGTGGCGCTACTGCATTATGGGAGTGGCGCTACTGCATTATGGGAGTGGCGCTACTGCATTATGGGAGTGGCGCTACTGCATTATGGGAGTGGCGCTACTGTATTCTGGGAGTGGCGCTACTGTATTCTGGGAGTGGCGCTACTGTATTATGGGAGTGGCGCTACTGCATTATTGGAGTGGCGCTACTGTATTCTGGGAGTAGCGCTACTGTATTCTGGGAGTGGCGCTACTGTATTCTGGGAGTTGCGCTACTGTATTCTGGGAGTGGCGCTACTGTATTCTGGGAGTGGCGCTACTGTATTATGGGAGTGGCGCTACTGCATTATGGGAGTGGCGCTACTGTATTCTGGGAGTGGCGCTACTGTATACTGGGAGTGGCGCTACTGTATTCTGGGAGTGGCGCTACTGTATTATGGGAGTGGCGCTACTGCATTATGGGAGTGGCGCTACTGTATTCTGGGAGTGGCGCTACTGTATTCTGGGAGTGGCGCTACTGTATTATGGGAGTGGCGCTACTGCATTATGGGAGTGGCGCTACTGTATTATGGGAGTGGCGCTACTGTATTCTGGGAGTGGCGCTACTGTATTCTGGGAGTGGCGCTACTGTATTATGGGAGTGGCGCTACTGCATTATGGGAGTGGCGCTACTGTATTATGGGAGTGGCGCTACTGTATTCTGGGAGTGGCGCTACTGTATTCTGGGAGTGGCGCTACTGTATTCTGGGAGTGGCGCTACTGTATTCTGCGAGTGGCGCTACTGTATTCTGGGAGTGGCGCTACTGTATTCTGGGAGTGGCGCTACTGTATTATGGGAGTGGCGCTACTGTATTATGGGAGTGGCGCTACTGCATTATGGGAGTGGCGCTACTGTATTATGGGAGTGGCGCTACTGTATTCTGGGAGTGGCGCTACTGTATTATGGGAGTGGCGCTACTGTATTCTGGGAGTGGCGCTACTGCATTATGGGAGTGGCGCTACTGTATTCTGGGAGTGGCGCTACTGTATTATAGGAGTGGCGCTACTGTATTCTGGGAGTGGCGCTACTGCATTATGGGAGTGGCGCTACTGCATTATGGGAGTGGCGCTACTGTATTCTGGGAGTGGCGCTACTGTATTCTGCGAGTGGCGCTACTGTATTCTGGGAGTGGCGCTACTGTATTATGGGAGTGGCGCTACTGTATTATGGGAGTTGCGCTACTGTATTATGGGAGATGTGCTACTGTATTATGGGAGTGGCGCTACTGCATTATGGGAGTGGCGCTACTGTATTATAGGAGTGGCGCTACTGTATTCTGGGAGTGGCGCTACTGTATTATGGGAGTGGCGCTACTGTATTCTGGGAGTGGCGCTACTGCATTATGGGAGTGGCGCTACTGTATTCTGGGAGTGGCGCTACTGTATTATAGGAGTGGCGCTACTGTATTCTGGGAGTGGCGCTACTGCATTATGGGAGTGGCGCTACTGTATTATGGGAGTGGCGCTACTGTATTCTGGGAGTGGCGCTACTGCATTCATGGAGTGGCGCTACTGCATTATGGGAGTGGCGCTACTGTATTCTGGGAGTGGCGCTACTGTATTATGGGAGTGGCGCATACTGCATTCTGGGAGTGGCGCTACTGTATTATGGGAGTGGCGCATACTGCATTCTGGGACATGCTCTACTGCATTCTGGAGTGGCACTACTGCATTATGGGACATGCGCTACTGCATTCTGGAGTGGAGCTACTGCATTATGGGAGTGGCGCTACTGTATTCTGGGAGTTGCGCTACTGAATTATGGGAGTGGCGCTACTGTATTCTGGGAGTGGCGCTACTGCATTATGGGAGTGGCGCTACTGCATTATGGGAGTGGCGCTACTGTATTCTGGGAGTGGCGCTACTGCATTATGGGAGTGGCGCTACTGCATTATGGGAGTGGCGCTACTGTATTCTGGGAGTGGCGCTACTGTATTATGGGAGTGGCGCTACTGCATTATGGGAGTGGCGCTACTGTATTCTGGGAGTGGCGCTACTGTATTCTGGGAGTGGCGCTACTGCATTATAGGAGTGGCGCTACTGCATTATGGGAGTGGCGCTACTGTATTATGGGAGTGGCGCTACTGTATTCTGGGAGTGGCGCTACTGTATTATGGGAGTGGCGCTACTGCATTATGGGAGTGGCGCTACTGTATTCTGGGAGTGGCGCTACTGTATTATGGGAGTGGCGCTACTGCATTATGGGAGATGTGCTACTGCATTATGGGAGTGGCGCTACTGTATTATGGGAGTGGCGCTACTGCATTATGGGAGTGGCGCTACTGTATTATGGGAGTGGCGCTACTGTATTCTGGGAGTGGCGCTACTGCATTATGGGAGTGGCGCTACTGTATTCTGGGAGTGGCGCTACTGTATTATGGGAGTGTCGCTACTGTATTATGGGAGTGGCGCTACTGCATTATGGGAGTGGCGCTACTGCATTATGGGAGTGGCGCTACTGTATTCTGGGAGTGGCGCTACTGTATTATGGGAGTGGCGCTACTGTATTCTGGGAGTGGCGCTACTGTATTATGGGAGTGGCGCTACTGTATTCTGGGAGTGGCGCTACTGTATTATGGGAGTGGCGCTACTGCATTATGGGAGATGTTCTACTGCATTATGGGAGTGGCGCTACTGTATTATGGGAGTGGCGCTACTGCATTATGGGAGTTGTGCTACTGCATTATGGGAGTGGCGCTACTGTAATCTGGGAGTGGCGCTACTGTATTATGGGATTGGCGCTACTGTATTCTGGGAGTTGCGCTACTGCATTATGGGAGTGGCGCTACTGTAATCTGGGAGTGGCGCTACTGTATTATGGGAGTGGCGCTACTGTATTCTGGGAGTGACGCTACTGCATTATGGGAGTGGCGCTACTGTATTATGGGAGTGGCGCTACTGTATTATGGGAGTGGCGCTACTGCATTATGGGAGTGGCGCTACTGCATTATGGGAGTGGCGCTACTGTATTCTGGGAGTGGCGCTACTGCATTATGGGAGTGGCGCTACTGTATTCTGGGAGTGGCGCTACTGTATTCTGGGAGTGGCGCTACTGCATTATGGGAGTGGCGCTACTGTATTCTGGGAGTGGCGCTACTGTATTATAGGAGTGGCGCTACTGTATTCTGGGAGTGGCGCTACTGCATTATGGGAGTGGCGCTACTGCATTATGGGAGTGGCGCTACTGTATTCTGGGAGTGGCGCTACTGTATTCTGCGAGTGGCGCTACTGTATTCTGGGAGTGGCGCTACTGTATTATGGGAGTGGCGCTACTGTATTATAGGAGTGGCGCTACTGCATTATGGGAGTGGCGCTACTGTATTCTGGGAGTGGCGCTACTGCATTATGGGAGTGGCGCTACTGTATTATGGGAGTGGCGCTACTGTATTCTGGGAGTGGCGCTACTGCATTCATGGAGTGGCGCTACTGCATTATGGGAGTGGCGCTACTGTATTCTGGGAGTGGCGCTACTGTATTCTGGGAGTGGCGCTACTGCATTCTGGGAGTGGCGCTACTGTATTATGGGAGTGGCGCTACTGTATTCTGGGAGTGGCGCTACTGCATTATGGGAGTGGCGCTACTGTATTCTGGGAGTGGCGCTACTGTATTATGGGAGTGGCGCTACTGTATTATGGGAGTGGCGCTACTGTATTCTGGGAGTGGCGCTACTGCATTCATGGAGTGGCGCTACTGCATTATGGGAGTGGCGCTACTGTATTCTGGGAGTGGCGCTACTGTATTCTGGGAGTGGCGCTACTGCATTATGGGAGTGGCGCTACTGCATTATGGGAGTGGCGCTACTGCATTATGGGAGTGGCGCTACTGCATTATGGGAGTGGCGCTACTGTATTCTGGGAGTGGCGCTACTGTATTCTGGGAGTGGCGCTACTGTATTATGGGAGTGGCGCTACTGTATTATAGGAGTGGCGCTACTGTATTCTGGGAGTGGCGCTACTGCATTATGGGAGTGGCGCTGCTGTATTATGGGAGTGGCGCTACTGTATTATGGGAGTGGCGCTACTGTATTCTGGGAGTGGCGCTACTGTATTCTGGGAGTGGCGCTACTGTATTCTGGGAGTGGCGCTACTGCATTATGGGAGTGGCGCTACTGTATTCTGGGAGTGGCGCTACTGTATTATGGGAGTGGCGCTACTGTATTATGGGAGTGGCGCTACTGTATTCTGGGAGTGGCGCTACTGCATTCATGGAGTGGCGCTACTGCATTATGGGAGTGGCGCTACTGTATTCTGGGAGTGGCGCTACTGTATTCTGGGAGTGGCGCTACTGCATTATGGGAGTGGCGCTACTGCATTATGGGAGTGGCGCTACTGCATTATGGGAGTGGCGCTACTGCATTATGGGAGTGGCGCTACTGTATTCTGGGAGTGGCGCTACTGTATTCTGGGAGTGGCGCTACTGTATTATGGGAGTGGCGCTACTGTATTATAGGAGTGGCGCTACTGTATTCTGGGAGTGGCGCTACTGCATTATGGGAGTGGCGCTGCTGTATTATGGGAGTGGCGCTACTGTATTCTGGGAGTGGCGCTACTGTATTCTGGGAGTGGCGCTACTGTATTCTGGGAGTGGCGCTACTGTATTATGGGAGTGGCGCTACTGCATTATGGGAGTAGCGCTACTGTATTATGGGAGTGGCGCTACTGTATTCTGGGAGTGGCGCTACTGTATTCTGGGAGTGGCGCTACTGTATTATGGGAGTGGCGCTACTGCATTATGGGAGTGGCGCTACTGTATTATGGGAGTGGCGCTACTGCATTATGGGAGTGGCGCTACTGTATTCTGGGAGTGGCGCTACTGCATTATGGGAGTGGCGCTACTGCATTATGGGAGTGGCGCTACTGTATTCTGGGAGTGGCGCTACTGTATTCTGGGAGTGGCGCTACTGTATTATGGGAGTGGCGCTACTGTATTCTGGGAGTGGCGCTACTGCATTATGGGAGTGGCGCTACTGCATTATGGGAGTGGCGCTACTGTATTCTGGGAGTGGCGCTACTGTATTATGGGAGTGGCGCTACTGTATTCTGGGAGTGGCGCTACTGTATTCTGGGAGTGGCGCTACTGTATTCTGGGAGTGGCGCTACTGCATTATGGGAGTGGCGCTACTGTATTATGGGAGTGGCGCTACTGTATTATGGGAGTGGCGCTACTGTATTCTGGGAGTGGCGCTACTGTATTATGGGAGTGGCGCTACTGCATTATGGGAGTGGCGCTACTGTATTCTGGGAGTGGCGCTACTGTATTATGGGAGTGGCGCTACTGTATTCTGGGAGTGGCGCTACTGCATTATGGGAGTGGCGCTACTGTATTCTGGGAGTGGCGCTACTGTATTCTGGGAGTGGCGCTACTGTATTATGGGAGTGGCGCTACTGTATTCTGGGAGTGGCGCTACTGTATTCTGGGAGTGGCGCTACTGTATTCTGGGAGTGGCGCTACTGTATTCTGGGAGTGGCGCTACTGCATTATGGGAGATGTGCTACTGCATTATGGGAGTTGCGCTACTGTATTCTGGGAGTGGCGCTACTGTATTATGGGAGTGGCGCTACTGTATTCTGGGAGTGGCGCTACTGCATTATGGGAGTGGCGCTACTGCATTATGGGAGTGGCGCTACTGTATTCTGGGAGTGGCGCTACTGTATTCTGGGAGTGGCGCTACTGTATTCTGGGAGTGGCGCTACTGTATTCTTGGAGTGGCGCTACTGCATTATGGGAGATGTGCTACTGCATTATGGGAGTGGCGCTACTGCATTATGGGAGTGGCGCTACTGCATTATGGGAGTGGCGCTACTGCATTATGGGAGTGGCGCTACTGTATTCTGGGAGTGGCGCTACTGTATTCTGGGAGTGGCGCTACTGTATTCTGGGAGTGGCGCTACTGTATTATGGGAGTGGCGCTACTGTATTATAGGAGTGGCGCTACTGTATTCTGGGAGTGGCGCTACTGCATTATGGGAGTGGCGCTGCTGTATTATGGGAGTGGCGCTACTGTATTATGGGAGTGGCGCTACTGTATTCTGGGAGTGGCGCTACTGTATTCTGGGAGTGGCGCTACTGCATTATGGGAGTGGCGCTACTGTATTCTGGGAGTGGCGCTACTGTATTATGGGAGTGGCGCTACTGTATTATGGGAGTGGCGCTACTGTATTCTGGGAGTGGCGCTACTGCATTCATGGAGTGGCGCTACTGCATTATGGGAGTGGCGCTACTGTATTCTGGGAGTGGCGCTACTGTATTCTGGGAGTGGCGCTACTGCATTATGGGAGTGGCGCTACTGCATTATGGGAGTGGCGCTACTGCATTATGGGAGTGGCGCTACTGCATTATGGGAGTGGCGCTACTGTATTCTGGGAGTGGCGCTACTGTATTCTGGGAGTGGCGCTACTGTATTATGGGAGTGGCGCTACTGTATTATAGGAGTGGCGCTACTGTATTCTGGGAGTGGCGCTACTGCATTATGGGAGTGGCGCTGCTGTATTATGGGAGTGGCGCTACTGTATTCTGGGAGTGGCGCTACTGTATTCTGGGAGTGGCGCTACTGTATTCTGGGAGTGGCGCTACTGTATTATGGGAGTGGCGCTACTGCATTATGGGAGTAGCGCTACTGTATTATGGGAGTGGCGCTACTGTATTCTGGGAGTGGCGCTACTGTATTCTGGGAGTGGCGCTACTGTATTATGGGAGTGGCGCTACTGCATTATGGGAGTGGCGCTACTGTATTATGGGAGTGGCGCTACTGCATTATGGGAGTGGCGCTACTGTATTCTGGGAGTGGCGCTACTGCATTATGGGAGTGGCGCTACTGCATTATGGGAGTGGCGCTACTGTATTCTGGGAGTGGCGCTACTGTATTCTGGGAGTGGCGCTACTGTATTATGGGAGTGGCGCTACTGTATTCTGGGAGTGGCGCTACTGCATTATGGGAGTGGCGCTACTGCATTATGGGAGTGGCGCTACTGTATTCTGGGAGTGGCGCTACTGTATTATGGGAGTGGCGCTACTGTATTCTGGGAGTGGCGCTACTGTATTCTGGGAGTGGCGCTACTGTATTCTGGGAGTGGCGCTACTGCATTATGGGAGTGGCGCTACTGTATTATGGGAGTGGCGCTACTGTATTCTGGGAGTGGCGCTACTGTATTATGGGAGTGGCGCTACTGTATTCTGGGAGTGGCGCTACTGCATTATGGGAGTGGCGCTACTGTATTCTGGGAGTGGCGCTACTGTATTCTGGGAGTGGCGCTACTGTATTATGGGAGTGGCGCTACTGTATTCTGGGAGTGGCGCTACTGTATTCTGGGAGTGGCGCTACTGTATTCTGGGAGTGGCGCTACTGTATTCTGGGAGTGGCGCTACTGCATTATGGGAGATGTGCTACTGCATTATGGGAGTTGCGCTACTGTATTCTGGGAGTGGCGCTACTGTATTATGGGAGTGGCGCTACTGTATTCTGGGAGTGGCGCTACTGCATTATGGGAGTGGCGCTACTGCATTATGGGAGTGGCGCTACTGTATTCTGGGAGTGGCGCTACTGTATTCTGGGAGTGGCGCTACTGTATTCTGGGAGTGGCGCTACTGTATTCTTGGAGTGGCGCTACTGCATTATGGGAGATGTGCTACTGCATTATGGGAGTTGCGCTACTGTATTCTGGGAGTGGCGCTACTGTATTATGGGAGTGGCGCTACTGCATTATGGGAGTGGCGCTACTGTATTCTGGGAGTGGCGCTACTGTATTATGGGAGTGGCGCTACTGTATTCTGGGAGTGGCGCTACTGTATTCTGGGAGTGGCGCTACTGCATTATGGGAGTGGCGCTACTGTATTCTGGGAGTGGCGCTACTGCATTATGGGAGTTGCGCTACTGTATTCTGGGAGTGGCGCTACTGTATTCTGGGAGTGGCGCTACTGTATTCTGGGAGTGGCGCTACTGTATTCTGGGAGTGGCGCTACTGTATTCTGGGAGTGGCGCTACTGTATTCTGGGAGTGGCGCTACTGTATTCTGGGAGTGGCGCTACTGTATTCTGGGAGTGGCGCTACTGCATTATGGGAGATGTGCTACTGCATTATGGGAGTTGCGCTACTGTATTCTGGGAGTGGCGCTACTGTATTATGGGAGTGGCGCTACTGTATTCTGGGAGTGGCGCTACTGCATTATGGGAGTTGCGCTACTGTATTCTGGGAGTGGCGCTACTGTATTATGGGAGTGGCGCTACTGTATTCTGGGAGTGGCGCTACTGTATTCTGGGAGTGGCGCTACTGTATTCTGGGAGTGGCGCTACTGCATTATGGGAGATGTGCTACTGCATTATGGGAGTTGCGCTACTGTATTCTGGGAGTGGCGCTACTGTATTATGGGAGTGGCGCTACTGTATTCTGGGAGTGGCGCTACTGTATTCTGGGAGTGGCGCTACTGCATTATGGGAGTGGCGCTACTGTATTCTGGGAGTGGCGCTACTGTATTCTGGGAGTGGCGCTACTGTATTATGGGAGTGGCGCTACTGTATTCTGGGAGTGGCGCTACTGTATTCTGGGAGTGGCGCTACTGTATTCTGGGAGTGGCGCTACTGCATTATGGGAGATGTGCTACTGCATTATGGGAGATGTGCTACTGCTTTATGGGAGTTGCGCTACTGTATTCTGGGAGTGGCGCTACTGTATTATGGGAGTGGCGCTACTGTATTCTGGGAGTGGCGCTACTGTATTCTGGGAGTGGCGCTACTGTATTCTGGGAGTTGCGCTACTGCATTATGGGAGTTGCGCTACTGTATTCTGGGAGTGGCGCTACTGTATTCTGGGAGTGGCGCTACTGCATTATGGGAGATGTGCTACTGCATTATGGGAGTTGCGCTACTGTATTATGGGAGTGGCGCTACTGTATTCTGGGAGTGGCGCTACTGTATTCTGGGAGTGGCGCTACTGCATTATGGGAGTTGCGCTACTGTATTCTGGGAGTGGCGCTACTGCATTATGGGAGTGGCGCTACTGTATTCTGGGAGTGGCGCTACTGTATTCTGGGAGTGGCGCTACTGTATTCTGGGAGTGGCGCTACTGTATTATGGGAGTGGCGCTACTGTATTCTGGGAGTGGCGCTACTGTATTCTGGGAGTGGCGCTACTGCATTATGGGAGTGGCGCTACTGTATTCTGGGAGTTGCGCTACTGCATTATGGGAGTGGCGCTACTGCATTATGGGAGTGGCGCTACTGCATTATGGGAGATGTGCTACTGCATTATGGGAGTGGCGCTACTGTATTCTGGGAGTGGCGCTACTGTATTATGGGAGTGGCGCTACTGTATTCTGGGAGTGGCGCTACTGTATTATGGGAGTGGCGCTACTGTATTCTGGGAGTGGCGCTACTGTATTCTGGGAGTGGCGCTACTGTATTATGGGAGTGGCGCTACTGTATTCTGGGAGTGGCGCTACTGTATTCTGGGAGTGGCGCTACTGTATTCTGGGAGTGGCGCTACTGTATTCTGGGAGTGGCGCTACTGTATTCTGGGAGTGGCGCTACTGCATTATAGGAGTGGCGCTACTGTATTCTGGGAGTGGCGCTACTGTATTCTGGGAGTGGCGCTACTGTATTCTGGGAGTGGCGCTACTGCATTATGGGAGTGGCGCTACTGTATTCTGGGAGTGGCGCTACTGCATTATGGGAGTGGCGCTACTGTATTCTGGGAGTGGCGCTACTGCATTATGGGAGTGGCGCTACTGCATTATGGGAGTGGCGCTACTGTATTCTGGGAGTGGCGCTACTGCATTATGGGAGTGGCGCTACTGTATTCTGGGAGTGGCGCTACTGTATTCTGGGAGTGGCGCTACTGCATTATAGGAGTGGCGCTACTACATTATGGGAGTGGCGCTACTGTATTCTGGGAGTGGCGCTTCTGCATTATGGGAGTGGCGCTACTATATTCTGTGAGTGGCGCTACTGTATTCTGGGAGTGGCGCTACTGCATTATAGGAGTGGCGCTACTGCATTATGGGAGTGGCGCTACTGTATTATGGGAGTGGCGCTACTGCATTATGGGAGTGGCGCTACTGTATTCTGGGAGTGGCGCTACTGTATTCTGGGAGTGGCGCTACTGCATTATGGGAGTGGCGCTACTGTATTCTGGGAGTGGCGCTACTGCATTATGGGAGATGCGCTGCTGCATTCTGGGAGTGGCGCATACTACCTGAGGATGAGCCTCCACTATCGCCCGTAGTATCATCCTGAAGTCGGGTCTGCCGAAGTGAGACTTGGACTTAAGACCGGTGAACATGCTCTTGCCTTCTATGCTCTTCATGTGTTGATCGCACATGTACTGTGTGCGGTGTGTGCGGTGTGTGAGGTGTGCGGTGTGCGGGTATGAATGCACACATTTTAGAGTGAATATAATTATAATAAATATAATACATTATTTTTGATATTTTCATTATATTTGTGTACAATATTTCCTCATTATTTACGCCAATTATTTATAAATTATAAACTTCTATATCGTGAGCTAAACGTAAATAAACTATATTATAAATTAAATATCATTTACTTATTACAATTACGATAATACATTATTTTTAAATTTCCGCATACTTTGTAAATCATAGTTGTACAGTTAATTAAATTGTATTATTGACCTAAGTATCTTCGCTTTCACTCAATTCCAATGCTTTCATAGCTATTGGAAGAAATTAATATATCTAATTATTAAAATATTTAGGAGTCATTAAGGGCAGGCGACACATATGAATGTTTACATGGTGAACATATGAGATATATGGTTTACAAAAGTACAATATCTTTATAAATACATAAAATACTAACCTAATTTTTTTTATTGTGTATATAATATGTATATATATATATATAATAAACATTTAAATGGTATGATAACTATAAGATCAATAGAATGTGACCTACATATTCCCATTTATAAAAAAAATAAAAATTCCAGAAATGTTCATAAATGTTAAATTATTATATGAAGTTATGAAATATATTTTAGTATTATGAATTATATCTAAAGAGTATCATATTATATATAAATTCTGAAAATGTCATGCAGTTTGACCAAGTAGTTTAAAAGTTATGGAGCTTCAAATATATAAAATTAGTTTTAAAATAGAACAGATATATTTGTGTTTTAAAATACAATTTTTTATTTTAATATTATTTATAAAGGTAAAAGGTAAAAAAACTTTAGAAATACATAAAAGAGTAACTAACTTTTTTTGTATCTTGTAAAATACAATTTTTAATTTTAATATTATTTATAAATGTAAAAGGTAAAAGGTAAAAAAACTTTAGAAATACATAAAAGAGTAACTAACTTTTTTTCTATCTTGTAAAATACATTTATTATTAGTATAAGACTAAGAGAATGGGACCTACACTATTAGTCAATAAATTAATACACATTTTGTATCATTATTTTTAATCGCTTATCGTTTATAAATTCATATTTTAGGCAATTATATTAACTTTTGTGCATCATTATTATATATCATTTTAAATGGAATTAATCAAATTGTATTATTTTGTTAAAAATAATTTTTTTTTAAATAATATATTTTTTTCAAAAATCATGTTTAATTTTTTTTTAATTGTTAAATACAAATTATTTAATTTTCATAATATTTCATATACAATATTTTCTCCCTATTTACTAAATTGAATCCTACAACGTTACCTATATATGGATTTATTCCATTTCCTTGTTCATGAAAGAGAGTAATAAACATATTTTTCAAGGCAGGGCAATGTATATATACATATATAATATACATATATATATATATATATATATATATATTTATTTATATATATATATATATGTATATATGTATAATTAGATAACGTACCATCAGCAGAGTTCGCAGGTCGAATGCTGAGAATAACTGCGTGTGAAAGAGGTGAGCCTCGATTCTATTTTTAGAGTCAAGTTTCTCGATTTCTCGCAGTATATCGAGCATCCATTCATAGTCTGTATGTTTGCCCGCGGTCCATATGAAGTATATCTACAGAGTATTGCGTTGTGTTTGTTGTAGTATATAGTTTGTGATGGTATTAATACTGCGCAATATATATTTGCATGTAGATAAAATGTTGTATACATTATATATATATATATATATATATATATATATATAATGATATATATCATAATAATTATGAAATAATGTTTTAACATTTAAATAATATGGTAGAGTATCACCATGAATAATGGTATGAAAGTGTGTGTTTATGCAATATAAAGATGTGTTATGACTCATAAGTTATGAGTCATTAATTATGACTCATAATTATAGTACCACCATAGCTATGACATATGAAATATATTATTATATTATTAACTAGATGTATGTTAATTATAATAAATCAGTATCT
>OZ025243.1:38594678-38654678 GCA_964019155.1 Osedax fenrisi
TGCATCTTTCTTGAAGCTACTTAGTTGAAATAAATATAATATAAACTAAAAAAAAAGAGAAATATAAAGATGTCTTCTAATAAATAATAATAATAATAATTATTATTATTATTATTATTATTATTATTTATATTATTATAATAATAGTATATATATACACGTATATACATATATATATATATATATATATATATATACATGTGTATACATGGCGAGCATACTTACGTTATTTTTAATGAAGTTGATTCCTTCACTTGAGAATAGCACGGTTTCATAACTTGCTGATCTTGTCGTCTTCTTGGATTTATTTCTCACAGTCGGTTCCATTTGTTCTAGGTTTAGTCCTTAAGGATATGTCCTCAGAATTAACGTTAAACTTCGGTATCTCTTAGCGGCTCAGAATATATATATATATATATATATATTAGGATTAATTATTTCGATAAGCTTTTCATCACCAATGCACTATTGATATCAATGCTGAGATAAATAGTAGGGGGAGTTTTCACACATAAAATATGGGCGCATATATTTTTATATATATATATAAATGTAATCTATATTATACATTATGATTATATATTACTTATAGATATAAGTACATAGGTATACAAATTTCTTACCATTATAATATACATATATAGGTACCATAATCAATATCATCATCATCATCATCATCATCATCATCATTATTATCATCATCATCATCATCATCATCATCATCATCATCATTATTATCATAATCATCATCATCATCATTATCATAATTATCACTATCACATCCATCATCATCAGCATCATCATCATCAGCATCATCATCATCATCATCGTCAATATTATCATCATCATCATCATCATCAGTATCATCATCATCATCATCATCATCATCATCACATCCATCATTATCATCACAACCATCACCATCACTATCATCATCAACGTGTTACCTTTCCACCCGAGAGAAATAGAAGTAGCGGTAGATAGATGCCCTCCAAGAACCCGTACGAAGTCCTGAAGACAGAGCTGTTCGCTAATCTCAAGGTCAGCTAACGAGAACATTTCCGTCACAATCTTCAGCACATCTTTCTTGTCAGTCTTGGGATTAGCCATCTCCAGTATTGATCTAAAAATAGAATAATAAACTTCAGTATATTAACTATTAGTTAAATATCTTATTTAAGTAAATATATAGGTGAAATATATAGTCGAAAGTAAAAAGAATAAATATCTTCTAACTATAAGTTTAATATTATTATATGTGATATTTAAAAATACATATATATTAAATTATACAATTTGAATATATATATATATATATTATTAAACAGTGAAATTCTACGATATAGTATACAATTACGTATTCACTGACTTGATTATCTTCGTGACGTCAGAGTAGCACAACACCCCTATAGATCTTACGTCATACATGTTGAACAGCAACGTTAACTTCTCCGTCATATCACCTACGTGTGTCATTACGTAATGTTATCGTTATGCAATGTCACGTGGATAGCTCTCGTTATACACTATCTATATATTGGTATTGTTATTTGGTGGAGTCATGTCCGCCTATCCAGAAACGCAGATGAAGTTTTCACTTATAACTCTAATTTCCATTCGAAGCCGCTCTTATGTTAATGCATCCATGGTTATAACGAGAGCCGATCAATTCTTTATATACAATTATATCAGATCACTTCTAACTAATATCATAAGACCTATTTTAATGGTCCGGACGGGGCTTCAACACGTGTCCTACTGCTTAAGTAATTACTTAAGTAAACTAAAACAATTGTGTGTCTGATGCCTTACCAACTGAGCCACATAGGAATTTTGTAAACTATATATATATATATATACAATACAGTATATATATAGATTCAACTTTTATTAAATAATGAACTCAATGAAAACAAATAACTAAGTAGTATATTACTGTTACATACTTATAAACTTGTTAAGTAATTTTTTTTCATTGAGGTCATTATTAAATGAAAGCTGAATCGGTACATTATAAGCAAAACTTATGAAATAAACAACAAAATATTTTGTTATCTAACACATATTTTATTAAATTATTATTTTACGCTTGAGTGATTTTATCGTATTTTATCATGGTCCAAATGTACATATTTAAATGTTATGTTAAATGCATTTATTTTACAAATAAATCGATATCTCGGAAATCTATGATTCAAAGATGGAAATAATTTAAATATAATGAAATATACCACTGAAAGATATCTAGTTCGGAGTACAAAACGAGCCATATAGTTACTTTTTATAACCATATAAGAGATGGGATTTTCCTACGAATGTTATCAAGTATCATAAAGTGAATTCAAAATTATGTACTTATAAATATGTATATAATGAATTTAATATGTGATAATATGTTAAGGAAAGTCTAATACATATATGGTATTCGAAGAAACGCGAGGATTAAATCATTCGTGCCATGAATTACATGCTAGCGGTATTAAAACATTCACGTAAGGCTATATACTAGCATTATTCATATAAGGGTAGTATTATAATTATATATTAACTACATTATTGATATATCATTATCTTTTGCCTTCGTGGATGTTCTAACCGTGACGTATTGCCAGGCGGGCAACAATGTCAATCATTAATCCATAACAAGATACGTATTGTTATACTCATTAATAATCAACTGGATGTTTACTTATAATATATAAATATAAATATATTGATTAGATCTCGTTAAAACCACGCCTTAATATGAGAGCGGATTCGAAGGGAAATTAGATATATATGTTTATAAGTGAAAACTTCATATAAGCCCTGGATGGGATGAAAGGACCTCACCAAAATAAATAACAATATATATATGCGTATACGTATACGTAAATTTGAGATATTAACCATTAGAGAACAGAGTAACAGCATAGAGAAGGCCGTGTATGTCTATAATGCCCCGGTTCTTCTTGTCCACAAGACTGTAGATGTGATTCAGGAAACAAGAGCTAGAACTAACGCCGAGAGCCTCGGAGAATTCATCCTATTGTGATACGTATACTAGTAATGGTATAACGTACTATCATCGAATATATTTCGAAGCAAATTATTTTCCTTACAAATTTGTTTTCTATCATCGTATTTATTATCATCTACATATATTATGACTTAATTAAATAGTTTAATATGTATATACATTTTATTTATTAAATTTAAAAACAATATATATAATCATAATCATTAATGATACTCTATCTTATGTTTACATATATTTACCGATGTATGTAAATTTAGATAGATGCACTAACTCTAGTGATTTCGAAGTCAAGGATATCTTTAAAGTCTTTGTTGTTGACATCAATACGTCCGATGTTAATCTTCTTGTCGAGATAAGCCTTTATGATAAACAAAATAATGAATTATATGTAAAATTATGGGTATTTTATATTAATAAAATAATTATGTATTTAAATTAATATTTTTATCATTATATTTCATAGTTCTTTATAGATAAATCAATTTTAATTAATTTTCAGAAAATATGTTATTATACAAAAAAATATGTTAGAACATTTTCGCTCGTAATATTTGTTAACCTTAGAAAATATAGTTTTAAGTACATTGGATAATTGTGATTTTCTTTTATCTTTGGTAACCGCGTCCAATAATAGACGTTTGTGTGACAGAATATTTATCAATAGTTCTATATTTCTCATGTCCAGTATATAGGCCAGAGTAGTGATGAAAATCTCCCGTTCGCTTTGTAACGGGAACACGATTACCTGAGATTACGTAATAGATAGTATTAGTCATTTTTACGCAATAATGATTACTACGATAGGTTAACATTATAGGCTTAGAAAAATAACATATACACACATACTATATATATATATTTATATATTATATCAATATTGAATTATAAATCAAATAAATACGATATAATTATTTTAGTTTACAAGATATATTGTTTAAAATATACTATAAATATATTACAATATGATAAGTTACTACAAGTTAGATAGTGATGTAAATATACACATCGTGTATATTTAAAATATATATTAAATAGTCTTCTAACGAGATCTCGCTGATTCGCGACGGGGAGCATCAGAGTTTGATTCTTGACGTCGTTACCTACGCAGATGGTCACGGTAGACTGGTTTCGGAACTTAATAATTCTCTCGCCGCCGGATGACGATACCCGTAGTGAACAATTCTTGCTGTCAATCATCACCTCTATAGGCTGCGGCGTAGAATCGTTACCTATCCACTCCATAACTACGGAGAGGCGGTAGTGAGGTGGTACGGAATGTCACGTGACACTAGTACAGCATTAGTTATGAGGTATATATGTATAATGTAACTGCATGTGTAGCTAAGTTGGCTAATACTTCAGATGCACAGGTTTAACACTATACATAGAGGTCATGGATTAAATCCCTATCCGGATCAATAAAATAATATTTAGAATATAACTAGATCTATGCCTGATTATATGATTGTATATAATAATAGGATACCCATTAAAGATAATATCTGAACTTTTCGTTACGGTTGAATGAACTTGTTGTATTGACGATTACGGAGTACGATTTGGTGGAAATCATATACTTTAAATTATCATAGAAATATCCAAATATACTTCTGACAAATATATATTTCTAAGATAAAATAGCAGTAGTCTGATCAATACTAATACTCAAACTGATCAGTACTTATATCTGGCATACCATTTCAGGAGTTAGAGCTAATATCATAATTATCTTAGTATCGATTGGTATTATAGTCGGGTGATAGTTTACTCTGGACCGATGTACATATACTACTATAGTAGATTACGTTGCTTATGTATAACATTGGTGCTTTATTCAATCATGCGTGACATTATTAAAATTAATCGAACACATATTTAGAAATCTTGGTGGGTACATTTCCACTTTAGTATTAATTGTTTTAAAATATATGCGATTTTGTTATTCTATATTCGGATATATATGGAACATATTCTTTACATCTATAGGTATACAGTATACCGTATATTATATTAAGTTTAACATACACTGCACTGCTTTCTAACCTTGGAAGCTAGTGTTACTGGACGCTTTCCTGTTGTTGGAAATATTCAAGTTGTAATTGATCTGCTCCGATTTCCGGTCGCTATCCTTTTTCATTATCATGTAGTAGATGACGATTATGCAAACTGTAAAGTGTACGTGTAATTAGTAGGTAATAATGATCAGTAAAAATAACAATGATATCACTCATATTCAATATATATATATATATATATAGTAAATATTAGTGAATTTTTACTCTTTATATAATTTGTTAATTTCCATTGAATTTGTATTCATGAAAAATATAATGTAGAAATTTTATATTCTGAATTATAATGAAACATATAGAATATAAATATTATAAAAGCTTAATATAATACATGCATCATTAATGTATGACATAAGCTATTACATTTACTTCATGTATGTTTATATTAAATGAATATGTACATATATATAAGGGAAAGTAACCTAATACGGACACTTTAATAATAAATGGTCTTAACATTGTATGACTCATTATTTGTATTTAAAAATTACAAAATATTAATATTATATGATTATAGATATTATTGTGATTTTAAAATTTTAAATTTTAATTCCATAGATAACGTGGGTGTCCGTATTCGGTACACATGTGTACCGAATACGGACACCCTGTGTTATAATACGGATACCCTATATATATACTAGATAAACTATATATTATTGATAAATCAATCAGACAAATACAATTATATTATTTATAATTAATTTTATGAATAATTTATTCTAATTTAATTAGTTAAAATTTATATATTTTTATTATTTTTTAATTAATAATACAAATTTTAGATTTAGTTTTATTGGTGGTATTAATATTATAACGCACGCGATTTTTTTGAAAATCAGAATAGTTAAAACGCTGAGCGCTTATTGGTTATATATAACCCTATAGGGTGACCGTATTAAGACATATAAAGTGTCCGTATTAGGGACTTATATACCTCTAGATATATGCGTATAACTTAATGAATATGTTATTGCAAATATAGAAATTATATATATCATTTTTAGAATGCTTTATTTTTTAATAATATAGTGTTATATTTATATTGATACATTTGTATATTCTTGAGAAGGTTTTAAGTTGAATTTTTTTTCATAAATTTGAAAACGTAATACAAAAATCAGTTTATTAGATATATCAGCAATATTTTGAATAATTAAAAAATTCAAAATAATTTATTAGACTATTATAATTATGAATATTTTATTCATTAAACATTTTTTTGTAGACTTTATGATTTGTGAGATACAGAGAATGTCCGTATTCGGGCACTATCCATATTCAGTTACTTTCTCATATAATATTGAGTCATTTAACAGTCTTACCGAAGTAGAAGTAAACGCATATTTTACCTTATAGCATATGTTATAAGGTAAAATATCCGTTGACTATATAGGTAAAGCAACACGACTATTTTATGTAAAGCATATATCATTATAATTTAAATATAGAATACATCACTCCATTTAATCCTGGTGTGTATAAGCCATGTTAGTGTGTGCAAACCGAGTGGTATGTGTACAAACCGAGTGGTATGTGTACAAACCGAGTGGTATGCAGCCGATAGCCACCAGAGATCCGATGTAAGAGAACGAGCTGCCGGTGAAGTAGTCGTAATGTTCGTAAGGCGTACACGGTTCCATGTGATCCGCCCTCAGTTGTTCTGGTTGGGGACATGCGTCTCCTAAAGGGAGGTAACAGGTCGGTGAGGTACGCCCACAATAGTAAGGCGACGTAAGGCATACGTAATAATATATATATATATATATATATATATACATATATTATAAAGTATTACGTTGATATATTTGTTAACGATAACAAATGTTATTCAAATAAACAATTAATAATTATTATTAAATGTTATTATTATAACTATTATAGTATTACTATTACCATAACAATAAATATACTTTATAGATAACCATTTTTCCACACGAATACGTTTTCTTGTATGTTATTTAATTTTGATCCAAATGCAATTTTTATAACGTCAGATAACTTTGTTTTTTTTATATCTTTTATTTCTTCTTCAGTAAATAATCTAAAAGTATCGATAAATCAAGATATACATATATATATATATATATATATATATATATATATATATATATATATATATGTGTGTGTGAATTATAAAATATCGACATATGTTATACAAAAGTACTATTTAAATGATGCCATTCGATAACCTAAACCTAACGGTGCGACTATACCGGTGCGACTATAGCGGTGCGATTATAGAGGTGCGGCCCTTCGCTAACCCATTGTGCGGGTTCTCGAACCAGAACCTATCGGAGGCGCGTATCCTGGCGAAGTATGCGGCTAGGATGGCGGAGAACAGAGGTCCCACACTACTGGTCAGCAGACCCGCCCCTTCCAGTAGACCACCCACGTAGGCATCCACTCTGGCCACACTTCCGTTATATAACCGCGAGATGTCGCTGACCACCTAGGTGTACACCAGGGTCATAGGTTATAGGTTATATATATATATACCTATAGGTTATAATAATATAATAGTATATCAATACTAATATTGTGTTATAGTTATTGTATTAGTTTATGCCATTATTGTATTGTATAATAATGTATTCAAATGAAGATGATGAAATAATATATTGTATAACTGTATAGAATATATGTAAGAATATTTATAATTATGATAGAGACTGGTGGGCATTAGGAAGTGTCATTAAAATGACGTCATTAACTCATATAATGACGTCATGACTATTCATCCGATTTAGAAGCAAATCAACTATATATTATAAATATATAACATTCTATTAGCATGCGACTAACTTGAGGATGATTCGAGGTCATCCATGGTGAAATGTTCTCGAAGGACTCGACCTTGTCGAGGTCGTACGATAGCCTCAGCGTGTTGTAGTCGGCAACCCCGTGATCCCTACCTCTCATGATGATAAGGGTGATGAGATCTTGCCGGGTGTTCTGACGGGGACCGAAACTATAACCTGTCAACGTACGTATGTTGTATGATGTATACTATACCTGAAGTTGTAAATATTGTTTTATTTTAGTGATGTCCTTCATTCCATCCAGGAACTTATATAATATTTTCACATATAACCTTATGGATTTAATATCCTTCGAAGACTCTATCATGTTAAGGCTTCCATGGTTTTAACGAGAGTTGATAATTTATTTATACACAATTATATAAGATCACTTCTTAATATTATTTTAAGACCTATTTTAATAGTCGGGACGGGGATTGAATCCGCTTCCTACTGATTGTGTGTCTGGTGACTTAGCCAACAGATCTACACAGGCAGTATTGGCAAGACAGTAACATATAACAATAATAAATATAAATATACATATATACAAAGTAAAATATAACAATAATAAAGTTATGATGACATCTATCATAATAGAACAATAATAATACAAATAAAGAGTTTATGAATATGTTAGTGTATTAAGTTGAAGTTCATAAATAATGTAGTCCAATTCAAGTAAGTGTATATGTGATCATTCGGTCGTTCTTATGTATATGTGTATGTGTATGTATGGGTAGTACGACCCCTGTTAGCAATTATAAACTATGTATAGTTAATATATTAACTATTGGCTATCACCATAAATATATCAGAAGAAATAAATACAACATTGATGTGTTATCAGGTAAACATCTATATTTAGAATGCTCTGAAGTCTATATAATAATCTATATTGTTCATGAATGTAATGTTATCGATTAACTAAAATAATATTGATTTCTAATGTCAGAATATAAATGGCAGAACAGTAATGTCAGAACATTAATATATACATTACGGATACGTAATCTATATAATAAATAATCGTAATAATCGTAATATATATAATCAAAGATTGTTTACTTGGTAAAATCATAAAATGTAATTTATATATACTTCATCTGATAATTCATATGATATTGATATGTCACATAACTTTACTTCTACTTATAGATTATATATTTATATATAATTATTAATGATCTTTATAACGGTTTTAAATTTAAACATTACTGCCCACGATTTCTAATAGGGAGGGGCGTAATAGTGTTTTCATATCAATACCGTTTTTCATTTTTCGTCTGTCGAATTGACGTCCTTCAATTTTAATCACCCAGACTGATGAAATCAAACGCATTCACCATAGCAGACTTGTATGACATACAACTATAGGTTATATATATAAAATATTAAATAAATAAACAAATATAATTATATAAATATATTCTATATTAACACTAATAATAACTATATTTTATAATATAGTATATATGATAATGTAATACTAAAGTAATACGTTTATGAATTAGCTATTTATCTCATTGTTAAACTTAATTTTAGACTAATTTTTAAAACAATCTGGCTTATTACATGAATTTTACTATTATTGTACTTATCACCCTCGTTAATTATGTAATATAAATATATTTAGGTTTGTATTTCATTTAATTTCAATATCAATAACCGCATATAAATAAAATATATACAAATAATTAATTTCGTTAAATCAATAAATACAACTGTATACTATATAGATATAACACTTGTCTTCAATGCGTGCCTGTATATCATGGTAATGTACGGCATAACTGTGTAGGTGTCACGCATGACTGCCACGACATAAATCTACAGTCGATACAGCTCCGATTCACAAGTTAGGTTATAGTATTAGCAAGGACATCGTAATGTCCTCGGTAATACAATAGCACATGTACTAATAATTGTCGTATTCATATAAATGATAAGATCACACGTAAACAATGTGTATAAACCGTCTCAGACTGTTGTAATGTAATCTCACACATTACTTACGTATATAACGGATATAACGATACACCTGTCACGTGATGTGTACACATGTCACGTGGTGTGGATACATGTCACGTGATGTAGACACATATCACGTGATGTGTATCCAGGTACCGCGCTAGTATCGCGAGCGATGTCACGAGTGATGATATCGCAGTCATAAATAAGTCATTGCTATTGTGTGATTAGTGAGGTGGGTACTTAAGTGTAATAAATAGTCATGATATCGACGCCAAACTAAGTACAATATCGCTCGTTATCATTAGATATCTATATTATTAAAAAAAAACACGTAATTATAATCTTAAAAAACTATTCTTATTAATAAAATTATAAATTACTTAAACTTCTTATAGGATAAATATATATATAACTATATTAATATAGTAATAGGCTATAGCCTACCTAGTAATATATATTTTTAATAACTAGCCTACCTTGTAAAAATGACTAATTTTGATAGTCTTCTTAGAACAAATAAAAATGAATAGCTAACCTGAAAAATGACTATAGGTTATAGTTCTGAATATAGAATATATAGGTACTAGAGTTGATCTATATTATAATTCGCATATACTATTATTGTACATTTATATTTTCGTAAATGATAACATTTCACCAATTAGCAATATTTTCTTCTAACACCAAATTTGTATAACTTTATTATCATCAATTTTATAAAATAATATCATCCCACCTGTTAAATAAATTGTCTATATATAATTATTAACTAATATTACATATAATAAATACTATCTATAGATAAAGGTATACCTTTATAATAGAGACTATATATGTATGTATATTCATGACTATACGGGAGAGTAATAATAACCTCTTACGTCATCCACAACAATAGAATCCTCAGCCTCGGCAATCTGTGACGTCATACCCCCGATAAATTGTTCGACTCCGAACTTCTCGATCAGTTCCTATTCCGTACGATAGTAGCATTATAATGTCGTAACCTAATCGCATTCCTTAAAGTAAGGATAATCTAGACCCGTGTTACACTTGTAAGTATATTAATATAATATATCATTATATTCACTATTTAAACAATAATGTTCAGCTCGAGTTAAATTTAATTTGAAATATTTCAGAATGATACAAATTACATACAGGATTACTATTATTGATATACTATACAAAATAGGAATTATATATTTACATTATATGAGAATGATATATATATATATAATATATAACAAATATTAAATATTATCCATAATAACTATAATATTATATATGTTTCTATTTGATTTAAATTATATAGATACCCGATTATTATAATCTAACCTGTGACATATAATAAGAGTTACATAATCGGATGGCTTTGTTCTCATTGTTTACGATGTTATAATTGCAGTTCTGATCTCTAAGGTAGAAACCAGGGGGAGCCTGCGTCTGGAACCACTGAAGTGCAGCAGCCTCCAGAGATGCGCTAACAGCTGGGGTTAGATGGGGCTCATACCCTGGGGTATACCGGGTGAGCATTATTATACCTTTATATACATACATGTGTATATATTGTGAGTATACATTTATATATATATATATATATATATGAATTTTAAATTAACATTATTTTTAAGTATTTTTAATAAAGTATTATAAAATATATTTTAATTAATATATTAATACCTACACATTTTTATATTGGTTTTGAAAATTAATTATAATATCCTAATAATATTTAATAATAATAAATAAATAAAATTGAGTATTGTATGAATATGTATTTTGTATGGTTAATATCGAGTATATATTAAATATAAAGTATAACATTAATATAATATATGTTATATATTTCAAACCAATATATGATGTATGTATATCCATAATAAATTACCTTGATATTCCTTTGTAGGTTTTCCGAGTAACACCGGTAAATATTCATACATTATGATACTCTGAAATATATATTTATTGGAAGAATAGAAAGCTTAGAAGATAAAATCGTAAGAAATTAAATTATAAATAATCTATGTATGCATTATTTATATGGCATACGCACTTCGTACGTTAAGTACAGGTTAATATATAGCAGGTATGTTTAACATTTTGTTTAACGTATTAATTATATACTTTAGAATGTATATGTATATATATATATATATATATATATATATATATATATATATAGAATATACCTGAAACGTGGCGACTAGTCTACGTCTGGACATTTGGAAGATATGTTCGTCTGACCAATCAGGATGCTCGAGAGAGAAGCTCGCTGCTAGTTTGTTGTGATAACGAAACCATAGCAATGCCAATGACATGAGGCCCGGATTCTCGTGAGCTCTAGAATCTCCGAAACCTTAGAGTTAGTGATTGAAGTATGTGGAGATTATGACGTGTTTCATTTTAGGGTAATATTATTATTATATTATTATTATTAGTTATTTGAGTTTATACACTTTTTAAATAATAATTAACAAAAGTATTTATAATAACATAGTAATATGAGATAACAATAAAATGGTAATATATACTCGTGATATATTAAATAACAAAAAGTACTTTATAAATCAATTTTTAATGATGTATTGAATGATGATATTATTTCATAGGATATTAAATCAATGTCGAGCTTGTTCCACTCGATAGGTGCTGCTGTTCTAAATGATCTGTTGTTGTGTGCCTATTATGTTATACAATTTGATGTATATGATGTGGTATCTGCACTCTTAGACTTAAATATGACTTTCTTACTTTTGCGAGGATGTCAGTATCTTTATGAAGATACTATATTGTGATGGTAAATACATGATGTGTAGTTTTTTCCAGTATTTTATAAATAATGCGGAAATTAATTAGTAGTATTTATTGTCGCATCAGTTCAGTTATACTGATCTGTTTATTAATCTTGGTGGTAATTTATATAATACGCGTATTGACAACCAATAATTGTATTTAATGAAATTAACTGATAAGAAGGTAAATTAATCTAAATTATGTTACAATTTTACAATTATGGCCATTAATATATATATATATATATTAATATAATGAAGTTTTAGACAGATGTTTGGTGAATCTGCTTATTACGTAACAGATATAGAATGTGAAGGTGACCTTGTAATACTTGTAATAATAGTTGATAATATATTAATTATTATTAAGATTGTAATTATTTTATTTAATAATATTGATGGATTTTTAATTTAAGAAATAATTTCGTTCAAATATATAGTCGAAAGTATAAATATGTTCTAACCATAATGTAACTATACGAAATTAAAAATATAAAGAATTTTTTTCAAATAATTTTTTTAAAAAGAATTTTTTTTAAATAATTAAAAAAAAAATAATATGCTTTATAGTTATATGACATTACTAGTACTAACATTTATATATTTTAATATAATTATTGTGAATACAAAATAAGTCATTAACTTCAGATTAATTTGAGTTGCGAAATATATTAAACGAAATAACGAGCATTGATTGGCTATCGCATGTCTAACTAAATTGATGGTTTTCGTCCATCTGCTTCTTATTGACGGGATTGGGCGGATTCTCTAACGGCAGACCCATGGTATTGTACAATGGCCCATTTTCTTGAGGGTCGTCGTTATGCTTCAGAGTTCCCATATCCATTGATCTCAGGCAGTCGTTCCACACCTTATTAGATCCATACACGAAACCCGCGTCAATCCAGGCACTTACGAGGTTAATCTGTTGTGTTATGATTCATAACTTATGAATTATAACTCATGGTAGGAATGAAATGTTGTATTGCGGTTAGGGAATCAAGTTTACTTCATCAGATATGTATATATATATGATACAATAGTACTATTGTTGTTACTATGTTTACTACATGATCATATGCATACATGCTTTATAAAATAATATACATTTATTTGATTATATATATATATAATAATTATTAGATTTTTCATTCTAAAATAATACATAATTATAGAATGTGATAAAAATCACCATCAATAATTAAAATGAAATGTAATTGAATTGAATAGAAAATAGTATATTGAGTTAAGAAAGTAAATACAATTTCTTCTTAAAGATGAGAATCAGATATTATCTCGTAATATATACTCAAATATATGGTACTCTATAATATATATATATATATATATATATATATATATATATATATATATATATATATATATACAATCTATATAATATTTGCATAGAAATATTACTAAAACGCATTCCACTTACTGCTTTTCTAGGGTTATTCGGAGAAGTGCCGGTCTTTCTATTGTAGTCCGATCTTATGAAGGGCAGGAAGTCGCCCCTGTCGGTATCGTTACCGGAAGTGGCTATCTTGGACATTTCGATCGGGCAGTTAGGGGTGTTGGTGTTCGACACCTCGAAACTGATCATCTGGCCTACATATCGAGTTGTCAACGTTACGGCTACGTTGTCGTGCAGTTGAAACGATAATATATTATATAATACTGTAGTATTATAATAATTATATTACAATAATATGTATAATAATATATAATATATATATATTATTATAATACTATATATATAATATATAACATATATAATAATATTATAATATAGAATAATTAATGACATTTCAAACTGTACAATATTTCCCGCCCTATCAGCAATATGTGTATTTTGTTGTTATTGACTCGAGTCCATCTAGATCTAGATTACTAATATGTATACAAATGTATGCTTAATTAACATCGGTTATGTCAACATTAGTTATTATTACTATAAATAGATTCGCCTTCTGTAATTATTGTATTTCTCATATAACATTTAGATATATTTACAATAGGTTAAATATTAAATAATAAACAAAATTGAAACATAACTCTCAAGTTACGAAAACAACAGTATACTGTAATACTGTAGTATACGATACGTGTTGTTACAAATACGAAATAAAAACTACATATCTAAGTATTGCTCAATGTAGAGATGATTGATGAATGAGCGGGTGATGAACTATTGTTCTCTATTGTCCTCTGAACAATTACATCACTAGTTTATTTATGGTTCGTGACAGCTGTAATTATTATAACTAAATAGATATACCACAAAGTGTTGTTTATTTGTACACAAATATATATAGCTAATACTTGATACTTATAAATTCGTAATCCTATAATTCGTATAAGAAATATACACATGTTAATAATATAACAAATAATACTATTGTTAATATCTCTCTATGACAAATTTACGGTATTATGTTTACTGAAATAATTAATTTTATTAGATAAATAAATTATTAATAACACATTTATCGAATTAATCGTCTAATTATTTAGTAACTATAAAGTAATAGTTATATATAGTAAATAATATTTACTGAAGTATTACGCTAAGAAAAGTTATAATACACCCAAACCCGAACTCAAACCCAACATATAATATTATTAAAGTATGGGTTTTTGTTATAAATTTGAATTTGTCCTAATCTTTAAGAGCTCGATGGTCTAGGTTACCTACTCTTTATTTATCATTTGTTATAATAATGATATTAAATTATTTAATAATTATAAATATTATATATATATATATATAAATTAATTAATATATGTATATATACAAATATAAATAAATATATAACCATTACTGAAATGATATAGCGTTTGTATTTACATATAGATGTATTCATATATTATGGTATGCCATGCGTTGACAATAATTAACAACACTATTTCATAACATCACGTGACCACGTGTGTTAGATTACGTAATAAGTATACGTAATATATATATATATATATATATATATATATATATATATATATATATATATATATTATCGTGATATCGTCCTTCCCCCATCTCATTCAAACGAGACTCATTCGCTCGACTATTATTTATGAAGCCGAGAAAATACGACTTCAGCCGATATCAATCGCGCGTACTGTTCGATATTCTATTGTTATCTATTGTTCTTTATCGTATCTATTGTATCTTTATTGTGTGGTGACGTAACAACGGTGACGTAAGATCGTCACGTGGTCAGTAATCAATGATAACCCGTAGCGCCGATAATGTATACATTAGCCCTAGGCTATATCCTCTAAACCACGCCTCCTCTCTCTCTCTTTACTTTATAAACGTCATTCAATATCTTATTATTTTTGTAACAGATAGATTAGTTTGATTGACAAGTGGACATTCAAGTTATGTGTGTATAAGCTACAGCGGCGTCGTCTCTTCAGTCCACCTGTATATCTGTCCAACTGTCCCAGCTATATCACGTGTATACTCAGACCACAGCCTCCGACATCGGTCAGCTGACACTTCACGTGCACGACGTGTGATATATCGGCGCATGCGTAACCATCGTAACAATCGTAAAGTGGTGTACACACCGCTAGCATCAATCACAGCGATGTGTTACTGCACTTGATGATCAGTATACATTATTATTGGTGTTCACATAGCGAGCATCAAGTAGCGCGAGTGCGGCGACTTGTTACTGGGTATATTTATCAAAATGGAACGTGTTGAATTTGATGGTGTCTTATTACTAAAGGCCGGCGACTTGTTACCTCGCTTATTGCCGAGCAAATTAGCTGTTCACATAGCGATCATCAAGCACGGCACTTGTTACTCGAAAATAGAACTTTTCATAGATTTTAGGCGGCGACTTGTTACTGCACTTGATGCTGAACTTGAAGCTAGCGGTGTGTACACGCTTTACGATTGTTACGTTAAGAGCTTCAACGCATGCGTAGTTTATTATTACGATTACGCAATCCATTGTGTACGTCAAAGTGCGCGAGTGGTGGAGGGGTTTTAACATTTCTTTAAATAGAGCGCTCGTATAAAGGACAATAAGTTAGCCGCTCTTGCCTAGTGTTATTTACCGACAACTCTCGGTTAATTTCATTTTTTTATTAATCGTTACTAATTAATACATGTTCGTTATTAACATTTTATTTATTTAATAAATATCATAATATTATAATCAAATAAATAAAAAGTTAGATTATGCTTAATCGATATATGCATTTGTAAATATGATCTCCAATTAACTAATCTAAAATTAAGTCTACAAAATATTAAAACTATAATAGACCAGGCTTAAATATTATCGGTATTTATATAGGTAACAGGTTAAGAAGAAGTATGATATATTTAGACAAATTAATAAGTTTATGATTAAATTTAGTTTCAAAAATGAATCTTATATTATAATAATTTTATTTTATTTTATTTATAATTTAATAATTTCATAATGGAATAGTATTTATAAAACTAATTATTGTTAATAATTATAAATATTATTTATAATTATATTAAATAATTTTATTTTATATATATATATATATATATATATATATCTTATAGTTATTTTTTTTTGTTATTTATATTTGGTGGATTCCTTTCATCATATCAAGGAACTTAGATGAAGTTTTCACTTATAACCATATAGCTCTAAACAGCTATCATTTTAATATATCCACGGTTTTAACGAGAGCCGATTATTTATGTCTTGTACGTAAACTACTAGGTAAAGGCAATAATACCTTCTTTAAATATGCACTTCATACTATAATGTAAGGAACTTAGATGAAGTTTTCACTTATAACCATATAGCTCTAAACAGCTATCATTTTAATATATCCACGGTTTTAACGAGAGCCGATTATTTATGTCTTGTACGTAAACTACTAGGTAAAGGCAATAATACCTTCTTTAAATATGCACTTCATACTATAATGTAACGATACATCTGCTTTTATATTTAACACGATAGCATCTTATAATAAGATAATAATATCTGTTTTATCAGAAATATGTCCACCATTATTATGTAAACTTGTTATTTCTCTATAGATGTGTGTTTCTCAATTTCTCCTACTTTTTTATACTCGTTTGTATATGTTATAAGTTATGATATATTATTAGTTATATGTATTTTAAACATTAGTAATATATACATTTGTTATTTAAAGTTTAGTACATAATAAGTTATTAACATTTAAATTAATAGGTTAATAAAATACATTAATAATCTAATTTTCTCATTCAATATTTATGTTTACTTGTAAATATCTGAGGATATATAGATACTTTACTGAATATAAAACGCTGAACTTTTATCTATAAAGTTAAGTATTTTATTTTAAAATGCATTTTAATCAATTAATCATGATAGGTAATGTTAGCAGAAAAATAACTGCAATTATTTATCATTCATTTTCAACAATTTTAAAATTAAAAAACCTAAAAATAAAGTTTGTAGATCTTGGTTCTAATAATCGTATTATTTTATGTATTAAAGTATTAAATAATATCTGTTAATGAAATTAAATACACGTAAATATAAGTAAAGTAGAAAACACATTGCGATTGTTATCTCAATAAACTAATAATATATAATATCTTATTTTATTTCTAAAATTAAGAATAATTTCTGTAATTAAAACTAATTAACGATAATATCCATACAATAATAATCATAAAGAGACGTATAAATACTATATTAAATATATTGTACTATAAAACATAATATTCAATTTAGTAATACATTAGCAGAATTAAGTTAACTAAACTAGCCGTATATAATACGGATCGTTACAATAATGGGCATCTACTTGCGGACTATCAACACACACACGCACACACACACACACATTCACACACATTCACTGTGTTCATGAGTAAGATAAGTGTGTCTAGATTATAGATTTATAGTTCCCATTATATATGCGCATTAAGTAAAGCGTAAATCTACGGTCTATATATCCTAGACACGTGTATAGTATTGTGTATAATCACGTGATTCGCGTGTCTCCGATATAGAACACGTGTCTTCGATATAGGGCGCGTTAAAATGTATATGTATTGTATTAGTATATTAGTCTGTATACTAGAATAATGTATCTGTATTTTCTAAATGAGATCGAATGTGATAAACCAGAACGAGTGTATTGTACCATGTTGATGGTTCGTTAAGTATCTCATTAATGCATGTAAATCACTTATTCGCTAGTGAATAAACCCTATTAGTTGTAATGCTATGAATTATAGAAATTATTACAGTATTGGAGAAGTTATAACCATACTGTATTATATAAACTGATATGTATTATTGTATATTAATACAAATGTGTTAAATAACTTATTTGTGTACTATTATTATTTTGGAATACATGTATTTATATTTATATTTTACAATCATAGAGTCTATGTTATAGTATATTATAATATATGATATTATAATATTTTATAATTATTGAAAATAATATCTACTTATATATTTTGTGATTATTATTTATTATATAATATATTCATTATTTGATAACAAATCATTGTGTATTTAAATAATATAAATAACAGTAACAATTCATTTAAAATTGTATTGCAGCAATTTATTATTTAGAAATAATTATATTATATTAATATTAATATTAATAGGATACGATACGATCATAAGATATGTAATTTTATGAGATGTACATAACAAATTGTAATAGAGAAATGAAAATATAACTTATATTAAATTATTGTATTAATACAATAGTATTTACATTTGTAATTTTATATACACATTCCATTGATTATTATTTTACGTAGTATAATCTAATTGATCTATGTATTCAAATGATAGATCAATATCATAGGCGACAACAACATAATAATATATATATATATATATATATATATATATATATATATATGTGTGTGTCATTATAATATATTCCAGATAATCTATAAAGAAATAATTATATTTTCGATAACATTGTACACAATATGCATTCATGTACGTGTATATACAGAGTATCTATAGTGTTATTCTAATAGTGACTATAGTGACTATAGTCACTATAGTATTGGTTGACTCTATAGAGTCAACCAATACTATAGTATGGGTGCTCGTGGAATACTGTCATTCAATATATTTGTATGTTAGCTACATAATCGCTCTTATTGATATGTAGGTTATAGTACACCGATATAACGCTGTCTTACTTATCTTCTTAATATGATGTCATGTTTATTTCGGACTAACTGAAGCTTAAATACTTAATAAGGACATAGGTACATCAGTGCGTAATAAATATGACGCTATATAAAATAGACAATTTAGCGATATTCACTACGTGTTTCGAAATACTACAAATACAATAATATATTATATTAAATTCAGCGTATACACAAATTCCAACGCGTACTTTTTATTTCATTGTAGTTTTCATAGTTCACTTATGTGTATACAATATGCGGTATACGTAATGATTATAAAGCTATCTCGAGCATAATGAAACTGTACACGGTAGGCTATAGTCACGCCCAGCTAGCTCGCGTCGGTATTCACATGTATCGATAATTGATAAAGTAATGACTCAAGATGACGAATCATCTGTCATCGATATCGTTTAGGTAAAACCCCATTGATATAGCGTACAATGCACGACGTGGCTGATGCATGCGTACCATAGATTTATAGATTTACATAGATTGGTATTCACGTGGTTTTTCTTCAACAGGCATGGTGCCTCGATTTAGGAAACTTAAGATGGCCGAACATATGTTCGTTTTATATATAAATCTTTGATGCGTATGCATCAATATGCATCCTCGTGCGTAACTCATATGTGTTGCATATAACGATAGAATTATCAGCGCATTGATCTATCTATTTATAGATAGTACACGATCTATTTATAGATTGACACGACCTACATATACTTAGTGCGATCTAATTGCTGTATTATTAATTAATTACGTGATTTAAACACGCATAACTCTTAGTAAGCAGATAATATAGCGCTCATATATCACAGTATAGGAAGTACGGATATTATATCTAAATATAAATATGATGCCATATATAGTTTCATATAAAGGTATATAGTGAGGTATATAGTGAGGTATATATATATATATATATATATATAATCTATAGATTATAGGTGAGGGTTATCTACTAAATATAACGTAGAAATGTAGCCTAGTACTAAAGTAATTATTAATAACTACTTAGAATGTATTCAAATACTGTAGATGATGATTCATTAATATTCTGGAGTAAATTGTCAACTTTCTTAATTCTCGTTTATTATACTGACTTAATCCATATTTATGACGTTGCTGGTTTTGCTTTTCCAAGAGATATTCTGAGCCATGCGTAATAAGCGAGTATAGCATCCATCAATACGTGTTATCAGCGTACTGTCTAAGGTCAAGCATTGACTATCATATAATATAACTGTTTCAATAGTAGCTTTAACGGCACAGATCTTTAACTTATTATTCATGTTATATGTCCATAGGTATTTCATTCTATTCTTAATCGTCCAAGCAAGAGCCTCTCTAATTACGAAGTCCTTTTCAGAGCTTGCTATCCACGTTCCTAGATATTTATAAGTAATACTTATTTAATTATTTCACCATTTATTGTTTCAATGAGTGGGTATTGTTGTAGGTTGTATCAGATAGCTTCTGTTTTCTAGTGTTTAGCGTGAGCCCTATTTTTCCAGCTTCTATTTCAACTCTGTGTAACAGTTATTGAGCTTGGTATAGTTCTTGAGATATCAGTGTTATATCGTCAGCATAACTTACATCAGTTATAACGACTGCTGGTTCCCTGCTGCATCTTCTCTATTCATCTTGCATCTTCTCCTCATTGCAAGGATGTGTGCACTTTTAAATCTACCGGATCTGAACCCGTTTCGGTTAGGTCTTAATAGAGGATCAGTATATTGTTGAATTCGATTTAATAGTACATTGTTTATTATTTTTATGATGAATGGAGATAATGTAATTCCTCTATAGTTACCAACTTATTATAGGTTGCCAGATTTTTGAATAGGAACTATATCACATTTATACCATTACACTTGTTTTTTTACTTTATATTAGCATTTGATTTGCAAATTTTAGGATTATTTCATCAAGGTGAGTTTATTTAAAAACTTCTGGAGGTATTCATTAACATTATATATATACTTACCAAGTAATCATTATCTTTTATAAATGAATAACCTATATCGAATTACTAACATAAAAGAGGACGGGAGATATGTTCTCTACATCATGGAAACATGTTCATCATATATTATATAATTATTAAGCTGTCATATATTAAATATGTATTATATTATTATAATAGTAAGCACCCACTCATGTTATACGATAATATACCATTTATGTAAGTACTTTAATTAATATCAATTATTTTTTTATATTAATTATATTCATCCCCGTTAAAGAAATTATTATTGATATACATATGATATACATTATGAAATTGTATATAAATAGGTAAATTGCAATCAAATGAAAATGCAACAAAATAGTGTACATTTTTATATTGATTTATCAAGGTTGATAATCACTATATTTCAATTAATTAATACTAACAATAAAATACAAGTTTTTTATAATTTAATAAATTGGATTACATTATAAGATTATCGTGGCTCAAGTCTCCCTATTTTTGCGGAGACTTGACGGAGACAATGGTTATTTTTTAGTTGTTTAATATAAATTTCGTAGACAACATTTTGAAAAATAAAATGTAACCCATTTAATTATAATTTATTAAAAATGTATATAATACTTCGAATAAGTTTGTTTAAATTCGCCATTCCCTCCCTACTATCCACTATAGTATAGGGTATACCCTAGTATGTACATATACTATTTAAAAAAGTAAATGTAATGAACCGTTTATTCTACTTTATTTCTCATCTATATATATATGTATAAACTATATTCAGCTGTTTATTTTGTTTGTTCAATTATAGCTTGACACAAGGTATTTTAATTCAATTTTATACTAATATTTAGTCTCGATACATCTTGTTATATATAGGTACATATCGATACATCTCGGTACATAATTCATTACGATTCGTAGTATACGGTCAAATTAATAAACTGTTCGATACAAACACTGAAAATATAGGTCATATTTTCTAGAGGACATATAACCTCGGTAATACTAATAAGTTATACTTTCGTATCCATAATTATTATCAAACTAATATCTATATATTTGTCTGTTTAGATATTTTTATTATATAACTATTACTATAGTTATAGTTAAGAAATATATATAGTGAATATAGAGTAATTCTAATATTATTTTCTAAATTAGATTATAATCTAATAAAATCATAATCGGGTATACCCCTACTCAAACTATTGTTAATCTAGAATACTACAGGGTAATATTGTAGATATATACACTAACATACTCTTCCTAATTCGTAATTATCATATGCTGACAAAGTACGAATATCTTATCTGAACTATGAACAATGGAATTTTACTTGTTCGAATTTTCTTTAAAACATTGTTGTTTACTATACACCCAATATAACTGCTTACATAACGATACGCACCGCACTACACACGCGACTTTAACGCACATATGTGTGCGGGTAGAGTTCCTACGTTTCTAATATCGGAAGCTACAACGTCTAATACGACCTATTAGATGTTTGTATAATAAGGTAAGACGTTGCATAAGTATGGTGATAGGCACTTACATATGAAATAAACTATTAACTATTACACATCTATGAAATATATACAGTTATTATACGAATTGTTTAAATATATTATATATAACTTCTGATATATATATATATATATATATATATGTTTGTAAGATATATTGCATATGATAAATATATGTATTTTACTCGCGTCATGGAACAAATTGAGTAATATGTGTATAACGTTTAAATACGTGCAATTATTGCAATTGTATTAATTAATTGCCGTATTTGAACTATATAATTATAGTATTACAGATTAATCTGATGGCGAAATCATGCGAATAATCACCCCATTGGGTGGTGTATGTATGATGTTATGATTTGATTATTGCATTCAGGTCGTTTGTTCAACATACCAAATATTGCCTTTATTATTATGTTATTTATTTTCGGTGTGTGTAAATCACAACTTATATATATTTCTTATTATTCTTTATACATTTCTGTCATTATTATTTATTGTTACCTATCGTTTTGAATCTAATCAATAAACTATTATCTATCTATCAATCTATGTACTAACTGAAATGGTTGAACATACCGCTGTATTGCATAATAGTATACCTCACACGAAGAAACCCCGCTAGGGGCGCTCTTACATCGCCGGACTAACTGAAATAGGTGAACATGACGGTAAGGTTCCGGAAGCTCGGCTGACCGGACTGGCCTGCGAAAGCGGCGTTACTCAGTGACCTCGCGTTAGGGCGACCTTCGACCGCCGAATCCATTCTGTAGGTCATATCCGCGTAGGACGGGGTCACTCGGTGCACGATATCGGAACCTAGCGGTGAAGGTGATGTAAACGGGTGGTTTCGTATGACTCGAGTACGGATGCGCGAAGTATAGTTAATCGGGGAATTCGATGTTGTGGCATTCGTGATAGGGTATATTATATAATTTCAATATAATAATAATAATAATAATAATAATAAATTAATAATCTAATCTCAGTTTCCCGATGATATAGACTTGATAGACGGATCAAATGATGAAATGCAAACACTCACAAACAAGCTGTCAAATAGTGATAATCGGTATGGAATGCAAATTAGTGCAGAAAAGAGAGAGATAATGATCAACAGTAACAACATAAATCTTCATTCCAACATCCAATTATATTGAGAAAACCTAGAAGAAGTAGACCAGTTTAATTATCTCGGTGCTACAATTACAAAAGATGGCTTAATCGACTCTGAGATTAAAATAAGATTAGCTCAAGCTACATCGGCTATGGTAAGGCTAACTACAATATGGAATATCAAAGATATCCGTTCCAAGATCAAATATAATCTCTATCGCTCTCATGAAAATTGTCTATTCTAACTTATGATTGCGAATATTGTACTATAAGTTTCCTTTCAACAACAAAATACAATATTTCGAAAACAAATCTCATAGAAAACTTCTTGGAATAACATACAAAGAAATGAAGACAAACGAGTATATTAAAGATGTGATGATAAGTTAAATTAGTACATATGAACCAATGTTACAGTCCATCCATCGAAGAAAACTAAAATGGTACGGTCATACAATTAGACATGACAACTTCAGCAAAACAATAGTAACAGAGGGTAATCGAAATTGAGGTAGACCCAAAAGAAAATGGAGCCAGCTCATTGATTTCACCAACGATTCGCGAGTTAAGGTAATAAAGTAAAGTAAGTATAATGTATACAGTTTATTTATTATAAATATATGATGATGATGAGTATGATTATAAAATATTGTTTATTAGGCACCGTTACAAAGTGATAACACTCCTCGTAAGTGTACGTAAAATAAATAATAATAATATAAACACAACAGCCACAAAAAAAACATATATATATATATGTATGTGTTATTTGTACTATTTAATTAACAAATGTATTACATTTATTAAAATATAAACGTTGCATTTTAAATATATACATCAGTATTACTATAGTCCTGCTAATTACAATAATAAACAATGCCTGGATTGAGAGTATGCACTAAATTACACGTATCGAAATCTACATAATCGTACTAAATACACGCCCACAATCTACATCATCACACTAAATACACGCCCAGAATCTACATCATCACACTAAACACACGCCCACAATCTCTGAATTACTAATTAATACACTGATTGGCAGCGATGTGTATAATTTATTGTGTAGATCAGTTGCGTCAGATACGCTGGTATTATAATACAGGTTCTATCCATGTCCCAACCAATACAATAGGTATTAAAATAATATTTAGAATTCATCTTATATAATGATTGGTTACCGTTAAAATAATAGATTAAGGTACACTTGATACACATATATTTGTTTAAAAATATGATCACTTAATATTATAAAAATATTATAAAAAAAATCTTAAAAAATAACAATACATATATTATGATGTACTAACAACATTATATTAAATTATCCATTATTACTATATAATTTATATGTTTATATGAATGCAATTGGAAAACATATTTTGATACAATCCAGTTTTAATTAACTATTCACTATTTTATTGAAAAAATACATTGTTCAAATATAAAAATGTAAAATATATTGTATTTGTATATATATATAATTATATTTATAAAAATAGATATCATGAATATAAATAATAATACAGAATACAAAATAATATACATATATTTAAAGACTAAATACGATTCTATTAAAATACGTATGACATATACATTTAATGTAGAAGTGGTTTACTGTAAGGGGGCGTAACCTGCAGCACCCCATTCCGGGTTGTCAAGGTTATTAGCCCACCCATCGAAACGTTGATGCGATAGGTGCGAGAGACAGATATCTGTTCCGGTGTGATGGTAAGGGGTTAAGGGGTTAGGGGGTAAGGGGGTAAGGGGGTTTATTAATGTATATATAAATGTATACATTTAATGATTTTAATTAAAGGGTTAGTTAATATGGTTTAGTAAATAGTTAAAGTTTGTTAGTTAATAATATAAATGTATTTGTTAAGAGGTTAGTTAATCGGATCTATAGAACTACCATACTATAGTATGCTATAGAGTTATACATATTATTTAAATACATCCTTAATAAACACTATACTTATCTCAATTATTGTCAATTATTGTCAATAATTCAGATAAGTATAGTGTTTATTGAGGATATTTTAAATAATATTTATAATTAAGGGATCGGTTAACGTGGTAAGGGTAAATAAGGGTATTAATTTAAATAGGTGACTATTTCTACTTGAGAGGCAACTCATTAGGTTCATTAATGGGGTATGTTGACGAGAATTTATTGCGTATACGCATAACATATATGTTACCTAATATATATATATATATATATATATATATATATATATCTCAATAAATCGATTAATCGATTAATTCATTCAGAATTCTTCTATCACTTATAGACACACGTAGTTTAATAGTATAATGTTTTTATAATAATTATTATATTGCGGGATAATGTTACCCCTTTTAGATATTATGAATATGTGTAATGTTGTACATCGGCCCGAAGTCGTAGGGTTGAAATTATAATCATGGAGCATCACTAATATAACTAAATATATCGCTAATAGATAATACTGTAGTATTACTTAGTATTAATAGTAATTTAATATATATAACATTATATTTAAGTAAAATTTTATTTTTATTTTTATATTTTTATTTTTATTCTTATTATATATTTAATAATAACGTTATTCTATGAAATTATGTTATTATTATAATGATTATGTATACTAATATGAATGTTAACATACGTTTACTTATTATGCAGGGGTCTCGCCACATTCGCGGATTTACATGTAAACAATTAGAACATTGTTTAAATGGGATTCACTAGTTTAATCTTTATAATTTATGTGTGTACTATATTAATAATACTTAGTTATATTATATTTCCTATGTAGTATTGTATATACATGTGTGTAATATATATATATTTATATATATACCTTATATAGTATTTTTAAAGGAAAAAAATACTTTTTCATGCTATATGTTAATTTAAAATATTTATGTATATATTTAAAACAATTTGTACTTATGTATGAATTATATGTGGTTGCTAAGTATATTTTAAATTAAAAGTACAAATATGCATTGTTAAATAGTTATCAGTCATTATGGGATGGCGTGATTCATTAAACAACTTCATTCTGAATCAATTAAATTTAAAGTTAATAATATTAAATTATAATTCAACTTTTTATTTCTTATTTTACTTTATAATATTTAATTATATGTTATATATATATATATATATATATATTATTGTTAATTTTTTATTATATTTTATTTATATATATACATATAAATTTATAAATAGTTACAAAAAAGTATGATAGTATATGTTTAACCGTATACGGTGTATATATACTGTTATACTGTTATACTGTTATACTTTAGTTTCTAATTTATGTTTTGAAATATGGCTTTTTATTAGTTATATTAGAAATTATTTAAATATCATTTATAAGATTATTTGTTATATATATTTTTCCTATTGTAGATTTACAATAGGAAAATTGTGAAATAAATGTATTTGGAAAAAACGAACGTGGCGCCTCCCCTCAATGCAGAATAATAATTAATAATGATTACATAACATAATATTAATAACAATTAAATATAACAACTAACTATGTATACACAGTAATATGCACAGCGATAATAAGTGTACTTTCATTTCGAATTCAAGAAGTCTTCAAATTACCTGTATAAGTATATTATAGTAAATACATTAAGTATTAATAAGTATGCATATATAGATATATATATATATATATATATATATACATATTGAATAATTCACACAACTAACCCTGGTATACAAGTTTACATAAATACATAAATGTATACGTATAGGTTAGTATACTATAGACTATAGTATACTAATAGGTTTGGTGTTATGCATACACATTGTTGTGGCCGAGGGTATATATTGATTACATCTGTCTGGTTTAGAGTATTTACTGTTTTCTTAGAATTACTATAGCTGCTAATAACATCTAGACCTGATAACAATTCGTACAGTGTCACGTAATATTTTGCAAATGTCTATCGCCGTCTACTGGGCATTTATCATTCAAATTTTAAAGGCCTTGACAAGTTAATTAATTATATATATATATATATATATATATTATATATAGTATTTATCAGATCGTCTTAAATTTGTTAGATATAATAATACTGACTCATATTATAATTATATAAAATGTGGTGTACCACAGGGATCTGTACTAGGTCCGTTATTATTTATTTTTTATATTAATGACCTTCCGAATATATCAGATACTTTTAAATCAGTTTTATTTGCAGATGATACAACTTTAATTTTTTCAAATACGTCTATTTTAGAATTAAAAAACAATATTCAATTTAATATTAACAAACTATATGATTGGTTGAATGTAAATAAATTGTCACTCAATATTAGTAAGACGAATGTATTATTATTTAATATAAGAAATAAAAATAGAAATATTAATATGGATTTGAATATTAATAACATTAAAGTTAAACAAGTCAGTGAAATAAAATTCTTAGGTGTTATTATAGATTGTAAATTGAATTGGAAATTGCAACTCAATTATGTCTCAAGTAAACTTTCTAGAACAATTGCAATTTTACACAAAGTTAAAAATAAATTAAATATGAAATCTTTAATTTTATTATATAATGCTTTATTTTTATCACATCTTAATTATTGTTCAAATATTTGGGGGAATACCTTCAAATCCAGTTTAAAAAATATTTTCATTTTACAAAAAAGAGCAATAAAATGTATTTGTATACAAATTAAAGTATTATAATACTCATTCTATGTATACAAATTTCTATACTATTTATAATTCTCTTAAATTTGACGATATTGTAAAAATGAATAGTATAAAATGTATGTTTCGAGCTAGGAATAATATTTTACCTAAGAATTTACAATTATTATATATTGCTAAATCTTATAATGAAATCTGTTTCATAGAATAAAAGTACGAACTGACCGAAAAGCATTTTGTTTATCGAATACTGGTCCAATGCTGTGGAACAGATTACCACCAAAAATAAGAAAGATTTCTAAATTGAATAATTTTAAAACAATTTTTAAATCATTTATGATATCGTCTTATTAATTTTAATTTTATATTTTTATATCCTATTTTTAATTATTATATTATGTGATATATTAATTAATTTATTTGCTACCTTATATTATCAGTATTTATTTTATATATTTTATTTTATAGTTTTATAGCTTTTATAGCTTTTAGTTATAGTTTTTTTTTAATATATTTTTTAATTTGTTATACAATTTTAATATTAGTGTTTTATTGGTTTATATTTTTGTAGGTACATATTATTCAATTATTTATTTTAAATACATGATGAGAATGATTGTGGGTTTTTTTACAATTTTATTTTATTTTTATTTTTATTTTTGTATTAAGTTTTTAATTGTACATATTTGTTATTACTTACTTTTTATTACTTACATATTAAATTTTATTTAAATTTTATTTAACATTCAGTATTATTTTCTATTCAGGAAGTCAATTTTTTATTTTTAATATTAAATATTAAATATAAGATATTCACGAGTACTTTGTATTGATTATTTATGTGGCCGGTAATGGTTCGTGTCGGGGATGAGGATGCAATAGTTGTGTGGGGGCAATTGTTGCCAGTGCTCTTACTCTTGGCGAAATTGAGTTCCTTAAGGCATTGGATATAGAAACCCCAAATCCTCCAAGTTGATACACTTTTATCGGCTTTCATTGGCAATCAATATAAAGTATTCTAGGTAGATTTTTTTATGACTATTTTTTTACTGATATCAAGGATAGAAATTTTTCCCCCACAATCACATTGGGTGAAAAACTTGATAAGCTCTGCTTTTTTTTTCATCCAGGCTAATGCCCAAACTCTGATTATTATTATTATATATATATATATATATATCTTAAGTCTAGGATGAGAGAGAGAAAGATAGAGAGAGAGAGAGAGAGAGAGAGAGAGAGAGAGAGAGAGAGAGAGAGAGAGAGAGAGAGAGAGAGAGAGAGAGAGAGAGAGAGAGAGAGAGAGAGAGAGAGAGAGAGAGAGAGAGAGAGAGAGAGAGAGAGAGAGAGAGAGAGAGAGAGAGAGAGAGAGAGAGAGAGAGAGAGAGAGAGAGAGAGAGAGAGGAGAGAGAAAGAGAGAGAGAGAGTGAGAGAGAGAGAGAGAGAGGAGAGAGTGAGAGAGAGGGTAGTTGAATGTTGCACACATTGGAAAACAATTATATTATAAATATGTTAAACTGATGTATTCTAAATAAAGATAACTATATATATATATATATATATATATATATATATATATATGTGTGTGTGTGTGTGTGTGTGTAGTAGCGTGGAGCAGTAATAATTAGCCAGGTTAATTATTCACCAAGTTGAACCGTGTGGGTTACGTGGGTGTTGACGTGTGGGTGTTATGATAGTTATGATAACATACATTAGGATATATCGCTTAGGTAAGTATTGGGCACGACTGCCGAATTACATATACTCATTAACGGAGCACCTCCAATATTACACTTTACAAATATTTAATCAAAACAAAAATATAGAAGTTGTTTATAATTAAATAATTAAATTCAATTTTTTTTTAATTAATTAAAAATGTATTTAAATACAATAATTTTAAGAATGTAAATATATAATATTATTGTTATTTTGAAGTATACATTTCACTATCATTAATACGTATATTGTCTATTATTTTTAATTTTGTATATTTATTTTATTATATAAAATAAATATATGAAATGGAATTGATTATTTATATTAAAAAATAAATAAAAAATAATTATCAATGTATTAATATTAAGTTAAAAAAATACATTTAAAAATGGTCCGATTTGCAATTATATACCATAAGGATAACAAATGTATTTTTTTATAAAAAATATTTAATAACTTTAAAATTCTGTAAGTCAGTAATGGTATAAATGTATGTATCTTTATATAATGATATATATATATAAAATATAAAACAAATTACAAATATTAATTATTACCTTTTGTAATTAACTCGACCGAATTAGGCTAGTATCCCCTATATATATATATATATATATATATATTACTTTATGTATATATAAGGCATGGTTTATCCAAATTATTTATATTATTTATATATATATTTAAATTATTTATTTATATAAATATCAAATAGTAAACTGACATCCATGGATGCATCAAAAGATTCATGTCCATGTTTCTAATCTGAAAACTACATTATTAACAACACTTATGTTCACCGCCTCTATATATTCTTAGGATTACTAGTGTAAAGAATCACTGATAAAGTACAAATAGATTAATTCGGCGGTTCTACAACTGTACAGATATGTGTTGTGGTAATCGAGTTTGTACACGACTCTTTGTATGGGTAAAGATAGCCTGGTTTTTCATTTGAATATGTGAAATTAATTTGAAAATGCGAAAATGTGAATAATCTGGAATAATATGTAAATTAAATCACGAGAAAGCCTATAATTCGTTAAAATACGACTATTAATTTAAAAATTTCCAATCATAATTATTTTTTTTGTAAACAGATAATTATAATTGTAATTCTAAATCGAATATTTAATATAAATTAATAAATGTTACTATATATATAATTCGATTTATTGATTATACAATCTATAATATTATATTAGTTGTTAAATATAAGTTATATGCATACATTATGCAGCATAATAGATTATTATAATAATATAAATAAGTAATCTTTTCAAAGAGTGAGATGTTATACAATAAATGTAACTAATCTTATACAAATTCGATTGTACTTTATAGCTATTTGAATTCAAGATATAATCAGATATTTATTCGATAATCTATTATTATATAATGGATATGATATCGCTATAGCGATTGTTAGAAGAAAAGGGTTGTTAAAACTGAAATATAAGGGTTGTCTGGTATGTCACGGTGGACAACCCTTTTAGGGTTGTTAAAAAATATTATTTAAAAACCTTATTTAACAACCCTTTCAAAATCCATATATAACAACCCTTTTTAGATTAATAGATAACAACCCTTTTATAATTAATAGCTGACAACCCTTTTTAAATTAATAGCTAACAACCCTTTAATAATTAATAGATAACAACCATTTTTAAATTAATAGTTAACAACCCTTTTTAAATTAATAGCTAACAACCCTTTTTAAATTAATAGCTAACAACCCTTAAGTTCATAACTTAAGTTCAACTTAAGTTCATAACTTAAGTTCAACTTAAGTTGTTGATGTAAGTTGAACGTAAGTTTATATTAGCATATAAGTATTACCATAGCAAAATATTAACTTATATATTATAATATATTATATAATTTCATTTAAGTTAGATTTAAAACTTAAATTCAATAATATAATCATTTTAATATTGAATACAATATTTAATCAATATGCAATTGCTATATATTAAATATTGGGCAATTATTTCACATGATTTCTATTTGTATTATCAATATAATTATGATTAAAATTGTAGTTCACAAGTCTCCTGAATTAGATTTTGATAATATATTAAAATACATAGGATTACTTAAATAATTATAGGTTTTAAAATAATATTTTATTTATTAAAAACAGTATAATTACTTAAATATTAATTAAAAATAATAATTTATAATTAATTTGCATAGATAAAAATTAAATCAATATTTCAAAATAATTAAAAAGTATAATATTTTATTCTTTCTATAATAAAATAATTGAATAAGCATGACTATTGAACGATGATTTACGAATACCGATAGAAATGTATATTAATATTTAAAATATTATATATATAGATTTATATATATATATATATATATATATAGATTGTATTAAAATAATAATAGTAAACAACTCTTTAATTTTGAATAGTAAGTTAATAATTAACAAGTTTTTAATTGAATAAGCTTATTACCCTATAGGGTTGTTATTAAAAATGAAAGTAAACAACCCTTTAATTTTTGATATTAACAACCCATTTTATTAACAACCCTTTAATATTTGATATTAAAAACCCTTTTTATTAACAACCCTTTAATATTTGATATTAAAAACCCTTTTTATTAACAACCAATTTATTTCTGATATTAACAACCCTTTTTATTAACAACCCTTTAATATTTGATATTAAAAACCCTTATATTAACAACCCTTTTTTAACAAGGGTTGTTATTGAAATTATAAGTAAACAACCCTTCTTTATTAACAACCCTATAATTGTGTAGAATAACAACCCTTATTTTTAACAGTGTATTATATCGCTCCATATATACATAATTAAATACAATATTATGTTATTAACATAATTATAAACAATATTAATGTATCTATTTATATAATAAAATGTAATTAAATTGTTGTAAAATTATTATAATTATTATAAGTATTGCTATTATAATATACGTGTATATATATATATATATATATATATATATATATAAAATATACATGTATTTAATTGTGTATGTGTATTCATGTAAAGTTATGAATGATGTGTTACTCTTAATAGATACTTATCTATATATTGAATACAATGTGTAAAATTCCATAAAACACAACAATGAAATCAATTGTATACAATATATATATATATATATATGTATGTACATATTTGTTATATATATATTTTTGACTAAATATAACCTTGAGAAATTATCAATGTATAATCAAAGATTTTCCGAAGGGTTCGCAAAATCTTTGGTATCATTTTATATATATATATATTGGGATATATTTTTATGTGCATAGATTGTATAATAAATATATTAATTATAAATATATATATATTTATTATTATATAAAAATACAATATATTAAATATTTATAGATTTTAACATATAATGTAAGTTACTTATATCTATATCTAAATACTATTTAGTAGTAAGCTGCGACTGCACACTGTGCACAGCCTCTACCGATAAGTGGCATACATTACATATACTTACTTATCCACTTGCTCACTACATATGTGGCACGTATGTACGTAATTGTATTAGCAATAAATATATTTAAATACACTGATTTAGTATATTTTTATTTAAATTTGAATTAATCCTAAATTTATAATTCTACTATATTTGGTATTTTTTATTAAATAAACCATCAAATAAACTATCAAAATATATAGGATTATTAATTAAATAGAATCTAATTTCATAAAGAATTTTAATTAATAGTAAATTTATTATTCAACAGATTTATTTAACTCAACTTGTTTATATTCTTTTTATATTCTTTTTTATATTTTTATATTCTATATAGGAAATTTTGTAGGTGTATTAGGAATACTAATAATTTATAATATAACACATGTATTAAAATATAATCAAATTATAATAATATGGTTTGTGTTAAAGAAGGCTGATTTAGAATGATGCATATCGCTTGGATATATTCAATCAATCAATATTATCGTATACGTTGTTTTGTACGATTGTAAAACTTTTGAATAATCTAAATTAGATTTAAAGTATACAATTTATCTCATCGATATCGTATTATTATAATGTTGGTTCATATGAATACATTATTGAATGTTGTATTTTTATTTCAGTGCGTTGTTATTCAATTATTAGATTAGTTGTATGCATCGATGTTATAGTGGTGTGTGTATTCGTACGGTCTTTTGAAGTTGCTTACAGTATGAGTTATGATATAGTGCAGTCATTGTATATGTCTGTATAAGGTTGCTTTTTATGATTGGAGACATTCAAGCATATTTTACTAGCCCAGAGATGATCTCAGCTGTTATGTCGTATCTATAGATTTATAATAAATAACACTTATAAATGTACACATTTATATTCATTCAGTATACATTAATATACACACTTTTTAAATATTTGATCCTTTCACATATAAGTAATAATGTAACCATATAACCTATAATCCATACACTTACTATGTTAATATTGATTTACTTACGGATATATACTATTAATAAAATGCATGTGTATGACACAATAAATGTATGTTATATAATGTTTGTTATTTCAAATACCTATAAATACCTATAAATATATATAAATATATATATATGATGATGATGATGATGATACGGTTTATTGATCACTAAAATAGCGTCATGACCCCTTCGCTCGTGCGGGAAGAAAATAATAATAAGATAATAATAATACAATAACAATTTAATAATAATGATAATAATAATATTAATACGTTGAATATAACATGAGAAAGAAATAATAAATTGGATGATGTAATGATTAGAGGTAGACAGAAAAGAAGAAGAGAGATTTATAAATATGTTATGGGCTATAATAGAACAAATGCTAAATGCCCCCATCAATATATATGAATATCTCTATATAATAATGTGTATAACAGCAGAATACACGTAACCTACAGGTAACCTATATTTAACTTCCTTATGCTGAACGAGTACAATCATCGGTCCCCAACTATCCTATGGTGTATCTTAATGAGCTTATACTCTAGGAGAGTCTAGAAGCATATAAACTATAATCTATTAGCTCCAATATCTACATCATATATGATGTAGTAACTATTATTGTACTATAGTACTATAGTAACGACTTCTGATGGTATGCTAAATCATACGATGGGTACCTGGATAGTATTGGGTACTCGGAGAGAATTGGGTACCCGGAGAGGATTTGGTACCCGGAGAGGATTGGGTACCTGGTGAGGATTGGGTACCCGGATAGGATTGGGTACCCAGAGATGATTAGGTACACCGAAGAGCAAGATAGCTTGATAGCAAGTTGTTCGCATGATAATTTCAATGGGTAAAAGTGGAAATATTATTTCAGATGCCATTTGTTCACATTGTTTTATGAAACTTCGGTAGTCTATCAGTGGATGGGTATTGATTTTAAAACTACGTTTACATATTTATACTTAATATTAAATATTTTTCAAAACATCACTGAGTTGTTATAATCACTTTTACGCGAACACCCTTCTCGCGCATGTCACAACACAGGGTGAATGCGACAAGTTTACGACTGGTAAATATTACAAGTAATCTATACCACTACGAAACATTACATTATACGGTATTTGGAATCTTAGGACGCTGAATCCAATAGGTCAATTAAACAAACTAATATACGAAATTAAAAGTTTCAAATGGCGAATTCCCGGACTTAGTGAAACCAGACGGAAAGAAATAGCAATATCGTGACAGATGAAGTCCATGATCTATTTATAGTTTAGAGGTCGATTATTATAAACATAGAGTTCTATTTTTACCGAGTAGTAGCGTCAAGAATGTAATTGGAGAACCATGTCAAGGATGTATCATTTATACCAATGTCTGAGCGTCGTTGAGTAGATTTTACATATCAGTAGTAAGGTAAACTTATATACTTACGACGTACGTACAATATGCTATTAACCATATACATTTGTATAACACAATACATGTATGTTATATCATATTTATTATTTCGAATACCTATACATATATATATATATATATATATATATATATATATATATATATACATATATATATATATATATATATATATATATATATATATATATATATATATATATATATATATAGATATATATATATATATATATAGATATATATATAGTTATTCGAAATAATAAACATTAATTTATATATAATATAAATGTATTTTCAAATAATATGAAATATTGTTAATATTCTACATATCAAAATAAATTCAAAATAATTATATATTATAAGTAGATGTTTTATACACTTGATAACAATTCATATATATATATATATATATATATATATATATATATATGATATATATATATATATATAATATATATATATGTATAAATATATAGTATATATGCATAATATATGTATTATATATGCTATTATCATTTATGATCGAGGCATAATGTAGTCATTCGTTGTATTGAATTGTAGACGAATATTCGCAATTCTAATAACGCTATACATATGATATTATTGTTATTCAGGTATGCATAATTTAAAGTAATAATATCAAACATATATATTACGATAATCGATATAAAGAAAGTATAACACATTCTTTACATCGATTGTAAAGATTCGTGCGTTAACAAAATAGTCCAATAAAATGTAAGTAAACAATATTATATTACATAAATCACTCGTATACATTCTTTCGATCACAACGATCACTATCTATAAACGCCGTACAATAGATGGCGTTACTCGATAACGCTGTTTACACTAGAGGTGTGAAATAAGTTCTACGGCGCTACGATAAATAATGAAACGCTTTAAAATATAAGTCAAGAAATGTAAATAAGTATCACATATATATATGCGGCTGCGTACGTGGATGGGCGCTTATGTATATGTTTACCTGCGTGCGTGTGTGTGTATGTGTGTTGCTGTGTTCGGGCTAACTATAGTAACAACACATAGAACTGGTGTGTGGCTGTGACGTCATAACACGGCGACGGTCAACCGGTCAAACAGCCGTAACGACCACCGCTATAACGACCCTCTACCGCCACGATAGCCCCTCGGGGGGGAGCACGGGGGGGGGGGTGGCGTAACGTTACCCCACCCCCGCCCGTTACGCTATCGTCGCGTCGCATTGTTCGCACTCGAGTGTATCTATACCCGTGTAGATGTGTAGATGTGTTCTCGTCGTCTCTATTGTAGATAGAGGAGCGCGCGCCCGCTCTAGAGGACATCGTGTCCTCGGTTCCGATACGATAGCCGGTGTTTCCATCTGACGGCGGTTTAGGTAACTATTCGAGTAACTAGCCGCCATATTAACTCTACCCGATATCGCGTCACCACTTGCTGATAATAGCGGGGGTGACTCATCTCGAACTACTGGTCACGCCACTCGACGGAGATAACCGTAAGAGGGTTAATAGGGGTGATACCGGTGACGGGTCCGCCGTAGGAAGTGTAGATATACCCGGAAGTGAAGGTCTACGAACAATAGAGACGACACCCCCGCCCCCCACCCGTTCGCACGTAAGGGTAGTATATCAAATATTCATAATCGTTTCCGGTTATTATTAATACCCGCGAGTGTATGTGTTACCATCGTAACTTTAATAACGGCGCGCTATAATTGCCGGCTATTAATAATTACATAAACACATGTATATAAATATAATGAATGATAAATCATATATATATATATATATATATATATATATATATATATTTCATAATATAATATATCATTTATTTTATAATTTAAAAAAATATCAAATATATTAATATATTTATATTGATACATTCGTGTTATTAAATAATATATATATATATATATATATAATTTATATGTTATATGTTATATACAGCATATATAATATGTATATATTTATATAGGTATACGTATTTAATATACGTTATATATAAATATTGGTTTCAGACGATATCTGAAGCGTGTTACCATGCATCTAAGCAAATTGTATATCAAATTTCCAATGTATTTATATAGTTATATATTACCGTTATAAATTATAATGAGTACTCATTTGAAACACATTAATTATTCTATAATTAATTACCGAGTTTTATATCGCATTCTTTACATAGTATTAATCACCATTATTTTATATACAAAATAGTTATATACAATGAAAAATAATTCGAATTAGACTAACTTTTTATTATTTATATATTTTTTATTATTTTTTTATTATTTTTTTATTGAAAATATAGTCTATGTAAAATTTAAAATATATTATTTTTTTAATCGAAAACTTTACTAGAAAATAATTTATTCTTAAAATGTGTACAAAAATTAAGTTATTTAATTCTGATATTATTTAAATTTTATATATCTGATTAAAAGTATATATATATATATAGTAATTAAAGATAACATATAGTAAAACCCTTCTATAGAGGGGTTATACATTATATATAACGAATAATTAATTACTTACTTATAAGTAATATATATAATAATGATTATATTAATACGATAATTATTAAAAATTATGAATATATATATATAAATTCTTAATATATGTATATTTAATTTAATTATCAATTACAGATATATTAGATATATATATATAATTACATACATTACATTTACGAAATATATTATTTTAGTATTATTTTTAGATTTCAATCGGAAATCAAATATGTGATTTATTAATGAATATTTTACGAGAATACAATTTTAACTAATAATACTCCGTATTTCATTGGTAAATTAACGTATATCTAGTTATCAATTGTTAACAACGTTATCTTTAGTCACCTTTAAAAATGTATATTGTACATTGTACATTGTAGATACAATTAACTCAAGTTGTCGATGTACAGTGTACCTACAATTAACTCTAACAATTAACTGCGATAGCATATATATATGCTAATAATATATTATTACTACACTAGTATGTTATTTTCTATATAATCTATAGATTATCATAATTATATATAAAATATGTCATAGTTAATATTCAAAATAATTATAATACTAATCATAAACTTGTTTGTTTATTTGTATAGTTCTAATAAAATATTAAAGAAATTATAAAACTATGTAAAACTTCGTAAAATGGGATGTCTCAAAATATACAAAATATAATTTCCTAATATTTTGTATAATGAGATTTTGTTAATAATGAAAATAAAATAAAATATGAATTATATTTTATTAATGGGTATTTATTAGTAAATCCCAACAGCCCTATAGTATAGTTATTGTCAATAGAATGTTATACAATTCTATTAATAGTATACTATATTATAATCCACGTCTATTTGACGAAAGTTGGCTTATTTAAAAGTTATCGGGTGTGAAATCAAGTATTATTAAAACTAGAGTTAGGCATCTATGCTACGGTAGTGTGTTCATGTGTACACACAATAATATGTACATAGGAGTATCATATCAGTACTCTATCGATTTAACTTGTATAGTATCTTAAAATTAGAGTATTTGCCTATATATATATTAAATCACTCACTTTATATATATATATACATCATTTAAATATATACTTATTTTTATTTTTAACATATATATCTATACAATATAAGTGTACTAATATATTACCATAATGGTACTCGAATACTAGAATATAAATACATAATGAATTATATTAACTTATTGACTTATTAATCAGGTATCATTACCACATATATAATACAATGTTAATGCATTTATGTTTTATTAGTTCTATTATTATATAAATTTATAAATTTATTTTAAAATAATATTAAATATGTGTAGTATATTCCAAATTTGAAAATAAATTCAAAATAATGTTATATTAAAATAATATGTTTTAATAAAAATCTGATAATAATTGATAATATTGTTTATATAAATATATATATATAATATGTTAGTTACTTACATAAACATCTGCTTTAATACGTACATATATATATATATATATATGATCTATTAAATTTTTATTAAATAAATGATTATTTCAAAAAATAAAAATAATGAACTACGTTTGTTTACACACACGCGCACACACACATACGCACACGCACACACATACTCTGCGTTATTCCAATACCCTTAATAAGGCGGATACACGGGCGACACTAATAGTACAAATGACTCAGGAGCCTGTGTCTATAGTTTAATGAACAACTTACACATATGTGTACTACAAACAGGACAACAAATGTCTTTAATAAAGTATTATTATTATAAATATTAAAAATTATATATATATATATATTAAATATATAACTATTTATATTCGTTATGAATCATATATGATTAGATATTATAATTAATGATTCCCTTTTTTAAAGTGCTGCAAATAGCCGAGGTTACATGATACAAGACTGTTACGTAATACCTCGTTGCGTCACGATTACGCAATACGATATTGCGTCACGTGATTAATCGTCATCTTTTTTCAATATATAACTATTATAAATGATATATTACGTAAGTATTAATATAACATCCCGTGTTATTAATATGCGTATGTTAGCCCGCGGCGCTGGGCGGGATATGTAAAAAGGCAATGATGCTATAGTGTTACAAACATAAACTACCATATATGCTTATAAGTTACATATATAAATCATATATTAATATATAAATATATATATATATACAATTGTTGTTAATATTTTAATACATATAATAATATGTAATATATATATATATTATTTAATAATATATAATATTTAATTTGTTTTAATGTTTTTAAAATCCAATTGTATTATATAAATAGGTATATTATATATATATATATATATATATATATATATATATATATGTGTGTATGTGTGTGTGTGTGTGTGTGTTATGTATGTATGTGTATGTGTATTCGTGTGTATATACACATATATGTGTGTATGATATGCATATTAAATAAAATAAGAATATATTATATACCTATACGTATACTATTGTTGATATTCATTATATGTTGAAATTAGTACTTTGTATTTAGAAATGTACATTAACATTAACAATCTTAACTATATAATAACATTAATAAGGACATTAATAAGGAAATTTAGATATAAAGGTCAAGGTCAGCGTTACTCTGGATGTCACGTGACATCATCTCTATTATAATTTAGAAGATTTTTATTTGTAATGTGTGTAATTTACAATTATTATCTAATATTGACTATAGCGTCACTATAGGGTGAATTTTTAATATATACTGATGTTGTGTTATTATTGATTTGAATATATTTGAATATATAACAATAGTTTATAAAAACGCATTTCTTAAATGTAATATATTACATTATAATGGTATTGAATATTACCCATTCCATTATTAATTGATTTAAAGTTAAAATATGTGTTTAGTTTAAATTAACATCAATAATTTGATAATACTACTAGATTAATACTAAAGCGATATATTGATTGATTGATTGAAAGTTTATTTAAACACTTAAATAAATCATGAATGATTTCTCAAAAGTTTATATATAGAATATAAATAATAAAAGTAGGTAAACAAATAAATACCATTAATAATACTAAAATAAAATATAATAAACCGTACGGAAATTAATAAATAAAATAATAATGACAAACAATATTAATAATACAGGTTGCCACCTAAGATAAATTGTTGTATATATTTCATGAATATGTTATGCGATTTTATGGATATAATATAGGGTGGGAGTGAATTCCATAGTTTTGGACCAATATAACTCAGACCCGATTATTCATTTTTAAGGGATAGAGTATAGGGGTATATAGAAGATGAGACAATATAAACTGTTAGATTTAGGCAGATAAGTCTTCTAATGTTATAATGCTTAATAAAATAGATCTAAGTACCTATACTGCAGTAACGTTTAGAATATTATAGTATAGTATAGTATAGTATTATTAATATTTAAAATATAAATTAACATATTAACTTTCACTTATAAATTAACATAAAACAATATAGAATTTTAAAAATCTAGTCGTGATGCAATACCTGATTGTTATATACGATGATGTAATACCTAATTAGTTATGATTACATCATAGCATGTCACATTATAATATATACTCTACATAGAGGTTTGCTGAAAGTAAAATAAAGGTTACATCCGTGTAAACTATATTGTAAATAGAAATCGGTCATGACTCATTAATCATGAATCATGCCTCATGAGCTGGGTGATTTAAATTCAACTAAATTCGGTTTTTCGTCAAAAGGCCGAATTTTGCCGAATATAAGGATTTTCAAAGGTATAAGATTATAAGAATATAAGATTAATTCGGCCTTTTTCTTAAAATTAGGTAAAGGCCGAATTTAACTCACCCTGCTCATGAGTCATACGAAGCATGCACTAGGTATACCGTACTATAGTATGTAACTATAGTATATACATATATGTATACTATAGTAATGTAATACTATAGTACTATAGTATTATTCTCTGAGTATAGCTTAGGTATAGCTGAAACAGTTACTTCAAAGTTACTCCTAGAATTATACTTCTATATATATATATATATATATATATATACTGTCAACTGTCAACAACTAAAAGTAGACGTGTTTATAATTTGTAATTCATATTCGATTATTGGCCGACTAATCGACTTCAGAGGATCTCCCTTTGAAGATATTTGATAGAGTAGTCGGCTGACTACTCACCCTGCTTATAAGTTTAGTTAAACTTATTTATAAATCATATTTAATTGATATTTATTACATAAATATTATTAAATTCCTTGGAATCAATCTGTCATGACCTAATTCTTGAACCAATCAAATTACTGGCAAAATCACTGATTTAAATTTAGATATGTTCGAATCTAATCAGTGATTGTACGCACGCAATTTTAAATTGTATAGGTTTTTTTATTCCTATAGTTTTTTTTTTAGCATTATGAATGAAAGGAAAATTATTGTGAATGAATTGCTTTGCTACTGTGTGAATGCTAGAGAAACTATGAATCGTGATTCAATTGAAATGGTTATTTCAGGCTATTTTGAAATAAATGAATTAACTCTTGCTAAAGAGATACTCACTAGTGACATATATATTAAAAATATATTAGATAAATCGGAATGTAGATTTATTGTGAAGCGTAAAGCTCCAAATTTAGCTAACAAAATATCAAAAGATATAATTGGTATTTTTGACCTAATAGACGAATTAAATTCAGAATCAATGCCATTATATGTTGCTTCTAATATTCGTAGAATACCTCCACTTGGAGATCAAAATACAAATATGGCTTCTATTCATTCTGCTATAATATTGCTGCGAAATAATGTCAATTTAATTAATGAAGCAATTACTCCTTTATTAATTAGTGCTAATGAAGTCAATATTAATAAAGATAATGATATACCAAATATATGCGAACATACATCTGCTGATATTTCTATAGATCACTCGCTACCTGACGCTATTGTGAATAATCATGAAACGTACGCTTCAAAAGTACGAAAACCGACAGCCGATGACAACTTCACACTAGTCAACAAGAACGTAAAGAACGTCAAGAACGTCAATAAAGTCAAGACCACGCGCCGCAATGTAATTACAATTGGAAAAGGTTCTTCTGAAGCATTCGGGAAACCACCAGCTAGACGATATCACTTATTCTTATCTCGTATAAATATTGATGTGACTATAGAGTCAATTAAATCATATATATGCAAAGAATTTGAGATTACTTCAGATGAATGCTCGGTCGAGAAAATAATTACTTCGCGTCACTTTGTATCTTCATTTAAGGTAAGTCTGATGATTGATAATGTTCAAGATATGTACAACTGTAATAGGTGGCCTAGTGGTATATTGATAAAACGATTTTATAATAAAATAAATAAAACGAATATTGACAATAATATTAATGTTAATGTTAATCCAACTAATTGATAATGAATAGTAGTGACAAATTAAACTTAGTTTCCTTAAACTGTAATGGTTTTAAAAACAAGGTTAATTTTATTTTAAATAGTTATCCTACTATTGATTTATTTTGTTTTCAGGAACATTGGCTTCCCTCGGAGGAATGTTCTATATTTAATACTAACAATCCACAATATTGTGGTTATGGCAATGCTTCTTTTGATAATACTAAGTTGAGAATTGGCAGACCCTTTGGTGGTGTTGGTTTTATGTGGAAGAAAGTCCTAGATAAACATGTTACAATAGTGAACTCTACTTATGATTGGCTTATATGTATTAGACTATTTGATTTCTATATTATTAATATATATTTACCTTATGAGAGTCCAAATAATATTGATTTATTTGAAGATCGTCTTGTTAAACTATTTTTATATTGTGAATTATTAAATACATCAAATTTTTGTATAATTGGAGATTTTAACTCTAATATCTCTAACCATAATTCAAAATTTAGTAATATTTTACTTAAATATTGCACAGATACAAATATTGTCATGTCTGATAAAATTATTCTAAACTCTTATAGCTATACGTGCGTTAGTTCCGCGTGGAAATCTTGTTCTTGGTTAGACCATATTTTATCTACGCATAATATGCATACATCTATAATTGATATTAAAATTGATTACGATTTTATAATTTCTGATCATCATCCTCTAGTTATTGTGATTAGACAGAATAATGTCCCTAGATCATTATTTAACAAATGTGTAACTCATAAAATAATTAAATGGAATAGACTGAATAGGAATCAAATTTTAAAATACAATATTGACACTAAAGTAGAATTATGTATATTAATAAATCATATATACTCCTTTGATATTAATCATAATTACTCTGAATATTTATATAATTCGTTAATAAATATACTATTAAAATGTTCTAAAGATATATGTTTTGAATCTAATAATAGTAAATACGCTCGTTCGGAATGGAATAGTATTGTTAAGGAAAAACATTGTATTGCCCGATCATATTATTTAACTTGGATACAAAATAAAAAACCTCTAGCTGGAATATGTTATGACAATATGGTTAATGCAAGAAAACATTTTAAATATGAATTACGCCATAGTAAATTGTTATGTAAACAAATAGAAGCTGATAATATTGCCTTAAATATAATCAGTGATCGAAATAATTTTTGGAAATTAATTTCAAATAATTTGAAAAAAAAATCTTCTATTCCTAATAACATTGAGAATGCACATGGTATAGCTGATGTTACTAAATTCTGGTTTGATAATTTTAATGATATTTTTAACAGTACTAATTCTATTCCGTACCCATATAATAAAATTAATGTTAATGAAATTGTTTATACAAATACGGTTGAGATTTCATCTATTATAGATTCCATTAAAGGTGGTAAATCTGTAGGTCCTGATGGAATTTCCATAGAACATATTTCTAATTCAAATAGTCTTATTATCCAAGTCATAGTATTACTCATTAATAACATGTTACATCACTCCTATTTTCCAAAAAAGTTAATATTATCCTATATTCTACCAATAATTAAAAACAAAAATAAAAGATCGAATGACTCTTCTAACTATCGTCCTATATGTATATCCAATATTATTTGTAAGCTAATTGAAAAGGTGATATATAATAGAATATCTTCTTTATTGGTTACTCTTGATAATCAATTTGGATTTAAAAAAAACCTTGGAACCGAAATGTGTGTTTTTGCACTTAAGCAATACTTAAAAGATTACTATAATAACAATACCAATATATTTGTAGCTTTTCTAGATGCATCTAAAGCTTTTGACAAAATTAATCACAATATTTTATTTCATAGATTAAAAGATAATAATGTTCCATCTTATATAATAAATTTTTTAAATTATTGGTACAGAAATCAGAGAATCTATATTAAGTGGGGTGATAATACATCAAATAGCTTCCCAGTTTCGAATGGTGTCCGTCAAGGAGGAATTCTTTCACCTTTACTATTCAATATTTATACCAATCCTATGATTGTGAAATTAAATCAAATAAAATCAGGATATTGTTTAAATGGGAAGATAATTAATAATTTATGCTATGCTGACGATACAGCTCTATTCTCACCATCACTGAAGGGTCTGCAATTATTGATAAATTGTTGTGAAGAGTTCGCTGGCCATAACTTCATAACATATAATATAGATAAATCTGTCATTTTGCCTATCTATTATGGTTCATCTATACATAATCCAGTAAAGTTATACATAGGTAATACACTTTTGAATGTTGTTAAAGCGTATAAATATCTTGGACATTGGATATCAGAAGACTTGTCTGATGATATTGATATATATAATAATATCAAACAGCTATATAAACAAAGCTATATGATAGCGAATAATTTTAGCCATTGCTCTAAAGCTACTAAGATTATTCTATTTAAATCGTTTGTTTCAAATATCTACCTTAGTAGTATATGGTTACCGAATAGGGCCAACATGCAAAAAATTAAGGTAGCATATAATAACGCATATCGTATAGTGATGAAATATAAGCGTCGAAATAGCGCGTCATTGATGTTTTTATATGATAATGTTAACAATTTAACAATTAAACTACGTAAATCATATAATTCACTTTATCAACGTATACGAAATTCTCGTAATTCGTTAATTATTCAACTTTATTATTATAATATCTTGTGCCCTTCGCAACTATTTACCTTATGGTATAAATCTGTATTTAGATAATATTTTAGATTTCGTTTTCGTTTAATTGTTGTTAGTTTTAATTATTGTATATTCTATGGACCTCTGTTATGCATGTCTGATTCAAATTAAATAAATAAATAAATATATACCGTCTAGACTGTGGTTTGTAAAGGAATGCAGTGTTTCCGGAAGTGTTATATATATATATATGTGTGTATCATAATTGGTAAGCATCAATGATGTAATATTAATAATACGTTCAATAAAAACACTTGACTTCTTGTTTATAATTAATTATCTTTTTATACCATTGACTATTATTATTAATGTATTAATACAACTATCAATTATATTATATAATATTGTATATGTATCATTTATAATACATAAATAATTAATTAATTATTTATATTATATGTATATATATATATAGTTTATATACCTATATATAGTTATAACATATATGTATATATATAAATAAATATGTATCATTATTTATATACTAAATAATAAATATAAATATAGCGTATATTTATATATATATATATATATATATATATATATATATATATATATATATTATGACATGATATAATTAGCTTATACAAATAGAATCGTGTAACAACCTTAATTATACTAATATTAATATAATATCAATTCTATTAATTGATGTAATTATAATTATATATATAATTAAAATTAATATATATATATATATAAATGATTCTAAAAATAATATGACTTGTTATGACTTTTCACATTACGTATATATTGTGTAAATGTAATATTAAACCACGTGACTCATATGTAAATATAGTTATATTAAACTGAAGTAAACGGCTTTAACTATGTAACTGTAAAGTGAATATAATCAATATATATATATAGTCCGTGTTTATCGAATATAATAAGCACGCTTAACACTATAGTGTAACACCATTAAAACATGATCAGATAGGTATACGTCACGTGATTATAATGCAGAGGTCACGTGTTTAATCTCTGTCATACTGAAAGGGTGCGGTCTTTTAAAATGGTGGCCTTTAGGAAACTTAACGAAAGCACTAGCTACGCTGTCTGATAACGTATCCTATTATCGTATGCCACTATTATCCTAACATCGTATGCCACTATCGTACAGCTAGAGAGAGAGAGAGAGGTTCTCTCTAGCTGTATGGCCACTATAGATATCACGCCATTCATAGTTCGTTCGAGTATTCTTGGAATCTAGACCTAGTTCATATTCACCTTTGAAACGTATGAATATATCTATTCTTATAAATATAGTATATTATATACTATAGTATGCATACTATAGTATGTCTAGTGTAATCGATGCGACTACGTGTTGGTAACTTAAAATAGAATGTATTATAACCTTGATATACTGTACACAGTAACAGTTTATATAGTCTATACTATAGACTCTATAGATACTATATATATTATGTTATACTATATATAGTATATTTAGGAATTATGAACTATAACATGTGTATTGACATTAGGCATATGACGTCATAGAAGTCGATTATTAATCATGTTCCAGAATAAACTTGTATCTTGACTTATATTATTTTGTTACATTTATAATTGTATTTTTGATATAAATATATATATATATATAATCTATAAATACTGAATGTATTGAATAATACATGACGTTGTGATATTGTGTTATTTACCCGAATAAATCTATTAATAGAAATTCAGTATACTATAAATATAGTTATGGTATACCATGCACAGTGATATTCTTGATATTTATATGTTTCATCGTTCGCTAATACGTACAATAATAGTAGAGTGTATTAGGTAGTTTTCCAGATATTATGTAATATTAATAATATTATCCGAATGATAATTATAGAAGCGATTTAAATATTAATCACTAATGTTTCGAATAAAAAACTACATTAAAAAATCATAAAAATTAATTACTATATTAACTTCCTGTTTATAAGAATGCATTACTATATTAACTTCCTGTATATATTAATATATATAGGATATATTGCCGTTACAAATTGTAACTTCAAATACATTTATCTAATATTCCGATTGGTCAAATAATATATTTTATTTATTTTATTTTCGTTTATGTTTCACTGCAACTATAAATCGAAGTTATTAAAATATTATTTATTTGAATTATTATAAAGTTACGCCTGTGTTAATTACTATCGATATCAGTTATATATTATCATTGTCCATATATATGTTTAATATTATCATTATATATTAATTTATATTTATATTATCGTATTTTAGCTATCTAATTAGAAGTGGATTAACGTTGAATATATACATATATATAATTTATTATCAAAAATATGATATAACATTTAACGATAGCTCTATGTTGTTAGTTTGTTAGTAAGATGGAGTATGTAAACTTAACATAGGCTAAGATTTCAACCAACAATTATGAACTAGCATTAGCACATCGCCATTCTGTATATATACAATATATAATACAATATGTATTCTATAGAATACACAGTAAAACATAATTATGCTTTGAGGGTATACTAATAGAATAGGGGTGTTAATGTGCTAATACGTATACGTATACCCTGTAGGGTATTTCAGGGGTATCACTTTTCATAGGGTGTTAATTTATTGAAAATATAACATAATATGAATTTATGGAACACAAATTACGTTAAAAATATATATTATTTAATATAAAAATTAAATACATACATATATAATAAATTAATATGTTAATAATTAGGTATTTTATATATATATATATATACTCATAGCGGTAAACTAATGGGTTAAACTATATGATATAGATATAGGATATATATATATATAATAGTGGTTTTGTAGTGATTGTTATCTAAACATATTCTGAGCTAAATCTAGCACATGCGCTGAATTAACAACCAGCGTAATTAGATAACATACCACCCTTGATTGGTTTTAATCTATGGACTTATGATATATATATATATATATATATGTAATACACATACGGGGTAGAGAGGTCCATATATATATGATTATTTGCTGTCGTGAAACACTTTTCAAGTTATGTCACCGCTCCTTTATGTATCAGTGTCTCGTGTGTTTATGTGAGTAACATTATCATTATTTTCAACTTTACATATTCTCTAATATACACATGTACATTGTACAATGTACATGTTAGTATACATGTATATATATACGTATACTAATTATTAATATTATTAATAATAATCTAGAAATTGCACGCATATCTGTAGACAATAGTGCATATATGCACTATTGTCGGCAATAATGTTTCCCACAAAGTCGGCATGATATCGAAACCTACATCGATACACATCTAACGATGAAGGCACGCTAATATCATGTCTAACGGCAGACCTTTATTACACCCGTACTGTATGTTATATAGGTAAAATGTCGCATATTTAACTCATATCACGGACTATAGTCCGTCTGTAAACATACGTCATAATACACACACACATATATGTATGACCTCTATACGTATTCGTATGACCTCTATACGTATTCGATATACCGTATACTTATATATATATAAGTATGACCGAATTATAAACTAATGAGTATATTATAGGTATGTATCGCGTACTATAATAGCGCTGTGAGGGGTGTGCATTGTGTACCGTTTATATAGTATAATTACGCTAGGGTTAATGCACTTAGGGGTAAACATTGTGTATCTAAGATTAATGTATTCAATAGTAATCACATATATATATATATATATATATATATATATATATTGATATATATATATATAGTATAACTATAGTTGGATATGTAAAAACCTGTGACCAATAATCAATCCTGCTTTCGTTAACAACGTTACACCTATGTGTGCACGCGCCTACGCGTGCGCTCGTTTGTTTAGAGAGAGAACACGGGCTAGGTATGCTGTTACACATATCACTATGACGTCACTGTGACGTAGGCACTGCGTCACCGCCCTAACAATACACGTAACGTGATACATAACAATAACAATAACAATAGACTATCGAGACGCGACGCCTTGATCTTTACATCTAAGCAGTACTGCTGTTTTATTGCCGCAGTGTTTATTCCACGCGTGGACGGTAATCTATTTGTCTACTAAGTGAAATATCACCGCGTTTATGCCCGCTCTCACTCCGTACACTACCGGATATCACGTGATATACTCGCACGTTGTACGATAGGAGCGTGACATCCGGTTACGTAATAGACAACAACGATGGGGTACTTACCGGGTCGGTGTTCGCCTGTCGAGTGATGAAGAGCGAGAGAGAGAGAGATACTATGTTGCGTCACGCTTCAGTAATTACGCTTATCTCGCGGTGGTGGCGGTGGTGGTAGCGGCTACTAGTGCTGCCACTTAACGGACGGGTTTTCGAGTAATTAAAGTATACGCCTCTACTGTCGGTGCGGAGCGCTCGTGTGTGCGAGTGTGCGTGTGCGAGTGTGTGCCGTATAGTGTGCGATGTATGATGTTCGGGAAATTTACAATAAATGAAATAATATTATTATTAAAATTATTATTGAAATTTACACATCAGAAGGACCTGATACGTATAGGCGTATAACATAATGTGTACGTAAGGTATTCATCGTTTATAGTTGTTGATTAGTACATATATTATAATACAATTACTTTAGTATACTATAGTATATTTACCGTGTATAAACCCGCAATCTATAATACGAGTACTACACTTTGCTTAGCTAACATATACATAGAACACTACCACCCAGGTTCACTGTTGATGTTCTACATAACTAGCACGCGTTATTACTTCGATGTATTACGTGTAGATCGCAGGCTTTGATTATATTTAATTAAATAAACGTATTAGCATATATAATTAATATACTAATATTAAATGACTTATGCTTTTGTTGATATTCAAATGAATAATAAAAGAATGCCTATAGGCATGTATACATTGTACAGTGTAAATTGTATATTGTACACTTTATATGTGTATGCAAAAGTGTAATGGGTATTATTGTACAGATTAATTGTAAATCTCTTAATGGTATGTATTATATTACTAACATTTAAATATTTACTAAATCTATATTAAAATGACGTCATAATTAAAATAATATGTAATATTATATAATATAATCGCTTTCATACGAATTCCTATCATTTAATCGAAGCATTAAGGGTCAAATGGTAAAATTTAGAGGTTATATGTGTGTCACGTGATCAACATATGGGCGTATATTATCATAATGATAACGCCCTCATCCTATTTAAGACATGGTAACAGAAAATGTAATTATATTCACATTGTATCATTAAGTATCAGTATACTATACAGGTATACATTAGTTAGACATAGTCATATAGATATATAGATAAGGTTAGCATTTTTATATTTATTTTATGCGATTTTAAAATTTGTTTATATTAAAATATTATTATAATATATATATATATATATATATATATATATATATATATATATATATATATTATAATGTATTATGTATTATTATACAATATATTATCTAGTATTTAATTTATATTATATATGTAATATAAATTAAATACTATATTATAGATAATATATATATATATATAATATATAAATTAAATATTAGATAATATATGGTATAATAATACATAATATATTATATAAATAGGTACATGTATATATATATATATATATATATATATATATATTATATTATATACAGTTACAAGTTCATTATAAACTATACAACTACATCCCAATCTCCCCTATATACATGCGTTCTAATCCCACGTATCACAGTAATGTATACATATAGTCTAATCTAGTTGAATAAACGCTAAGCTATTGTAATGAGGGGTTGTGGTATGTTTACTATACGTGCTATATGCATATAGTAATCACTGACTTATATCTAACATGTAGTCACTATTCAAGTACTATTATCTATAGATACTAATCTATACTATCAGGGGTGATATACTCTACCTATTCAATATATTAATTAATTATCTAATATACTATACATTATATATTATATTGTAGAATAGCTATATGTATATAATCAATAGTTTACAATAGCTTACCGTGTAACATGATACGTTATGCTATTATCTATCAGCTAGCAATCATACAATAACCGATAGTAACACAATACCCAGCACAGGGGTATTACCCGTATACGGATATATCTATATAGATATAGATATCTCTCTTATACACACGCACGCACACACGCACGCACACACATTCGCACACACATGCGCACACGTAGGTTTATTCTATACTCATTAAGGTAACGCGTCAAAACAATATCAAACTTATTAATAATTTCTATGATTTATCGGCTCGCTTATATAACATCATATAACGTTATATAACGTTATATAATGCGACGATTCTCGGGTATCTGTATCGTAATCAAGCCATTACGTTAGCGTTACGTCACATTACGTTGTATTCGCGTGGTAGCCATTGCATCACCGCAGTAGAGATAGACAATATGCTCCTAATGTTGGCAAGTACTTAGCTTCGTCTATGTAAACAGAAGTTGTGATTTATACATTTATTAAATGTTACGATATTATTCTATATCTACGCTAAATATATACGCACACACATATATATATATATATATATATATATATATATATATATATATATATATATATTTATATTTATATATAACAGACATAGATATGTATACATATATGGTTTATATGGTCATGATGAGGTAAACGTATACCATATAGGTATAAATTATAACATGGAGATGTAGAGGGAGATGGAGGGTCATTGTTACAGATAGGTCATAACGTTATTACCCTATTGCGATATCACCATATAGGGTTAAACTAAAGCTCTAGGGTACAGAGAGTTGAACCAGATCTGAGATAACACTCCAATAGTGATAGAACGCGTTCTATAAATAGAATATCTAGAGCCGCTGGTATTGCCATTACTACAGATACTACCGTTACGTGTATACATATATAGATATATCTATAAATAAAGGGGGCATGACGTGTTGCCCGGCACGTGCTATAGCGTATATATATATATATATATATATATATATATATATATTGATACTATATCAAAATATAGACGGAAACGGAAATGCTGTTATTATTTAATTAAGCTCTCTGAGTATATTAAATATATCACACATATGTTGACTATATATAATGTTAAATCGTATTGCTTATAACGTATGTGTATGTTTAAATATTAAATGGTAGTTAAAAGTATTACTACAATTTATTGATTATTTAAATAGGAGTTTATATGTTAGTTGGTTGGTATATTATATTTGATTTAATAAATTATAAGAAAGGTGTCTTAAATTAATTAATTGTTAACAATAATAAATATAAAGAATTTGTAAACTACTAAATATATATATATATATTTACACGTTAATCTATCAATTATTACCCAATACATACTATTTAAATATACGTGTATACCCCATGTGTTGGTATGTGATCATACTCGCGTACATGTGTGTATATGTCTGTATATATTAATTATAAACTATTATATAACTAATAAGTCGACTATAGTATACATAAATATGTTATGAATATCATATATAGTTTATTATTCAATAGTTTGTTATTAACGAATATAAGCATTCTTAAAGCGGAGTTACCCTGGTGTGTGTAACTTTAGGTATTTATATCGGTGTATGTTAAGTGGCAATAACTATTTGTTTTGTTCTTATTCGGTAATTTCTCGTTTAAATATAATAAAATATATGTATAATATGAATGCATTGTACATGAATATATGTATATATGTTTACATGTATGTAAATAATCGGTATATGTATTGAATTTATGTAATGAATAAGAATACACACACGCATACATATGCATACAGATAAAACCCAATCCAGTTCACGAATATATGTATATAATATATATATATATATATATATATATATATATATTGTTATTAAAGGGTTCCTTTTTTACTTATTATATAACTATATTGTATTGTATACATATTATATAACTATATTGTATTGTATACATATTGCATGTGTATTAATTAATTATTTATATTATACAATTACAATAAATATTATTCATTCATCATTTCATTCATTCATATATGTATATATATATATATATATTTCTTGAATTAGGTTAAACTAACCAATGTATGAATTCTATAAATAGTAACAGTATGTTTGAAGCATTACGTCATAATGGATGGAACGTGCATTACGAAGGTCGCGGTAACACCCCAGCCGAATATGACGTCAGACTTATCATCATCGCTTCGTTCACCAGTATCATCGCGATAGCCATTCTATTATCTTTGGTTGGGCAAAGACCACGAAAAAGGGTAAGGAGTAATTATATATAATATATTATATATATATATATATATATATATATATATATATATATATCGATAAACCTATATCAATACACTTGTATACAATAAACTTAGGTTCGATGCACATTAAACTATTATTAGCATATAGTAATAATATACTATAGTAGTAGTATCAGTAATATATTATGATTAGTATAGTAGTAGTATCAGCTAATTATAATATTATACTATTATGTTATTCACAGAAATGGACGACGGCTATTAAACTGTTTTTCTCTCTACAAATAGGTGTATCGTTAATAGGTTTGTACGGGTGACATATGGCTACTAATATACATGTGCATACGTCATTCATTAATTAATGATGATCATTATTAATTATGAATGTATACATTGTATACATTGTATACACTGAACACGTTGTCTCGTCGAAGAAGTATGACGATATGTGTGACTATGTATCCCGTAGATATGTACAGTGTAAAAACGTACTCAGTTGTATTGTTAAATGTAAATGTAAATAAACCCTATAACATACATATTATAACATTTAGGATTAAGAACTAAATCAGTAATATCTTAAAGCAAATCTATAAGTTATATATCTATAAATAAATAGCGTAATATTGAATTGATAATTACATAATAGTATAAGCTTTCAACTTGTTCCATATAACATAAATATAAACCTAAAGACTGGTATTTGAATTTAGTGTACTACCAATATATATATATATATATATATATATATATATATACACTATGATGTGTATATATGAATGTGTGTATAACGCCTATATTCACTATAGTTTGCATCTACGGAAGTCACTGGCAGTCGGGGTCTGTGAACACTCAATGCGAATACACGGCTGACCCTTCGTTCCAAGTTATCAACGCCGATGTGGCGTTGGGTATCGGACTGAAGTCCATGAATGTAACACTATCAGGTGTGTGTATGTGTGTGTGTGTGTGCCGGTATCGCTAGTTCGTAGTTTATGTACGCATATTGATGCATAAAGTTAACTGAAACAAAAATATATTATATACTTGTATTTAATAAATATTTTAAATAAATATATTTATTTAATTCATTATATATATATATATATACATATTATAAATACATATATGTATGTAATTCATTATATATATATAAATATGTCGTTATACTTAATAACATAATAATCCATACCTAATATCAGGAACAATTTCGAAAAAGAATTTCTATTATAATGAAAGATTTAGTTTCAAAGAATGTTAGTATACTTGTAACACTAAGCTAAGCCTTGCTTATTACTATACTTCCTTAAATAACTTCCTTAAATAACGTCCTTAAATAACGTCCTTAAATAACTTCCTTAAATAACTTCCTTAAATAACTTCCTTAAATAACGTCTTTAAATAACTTCCTTAAATAACTTCCATAAATAACTTCATTAAATAACTTCCTTAAATAACTTCCTTAAATAACGTCCTTAAATAACGTCCTTAAATAACTCCTTTAAATAACTTCCTTAAATAACGTCTTTAAATAACTTCCTTAAATAACTCAGTCATTCGAGTATACTATAGATCATTTATCATGTATCATTTATATATAGATCATATATTAAATATAAACTCGCTTTATTTTATAGACAACGACCTAAGAATAGCTTACAAAGAATCTAGAGCCCGAGGTCTCCCTAACGCCATTCTAGATGTTCTAGAGTATTTCAATATGGACGCTGGAGGTATGAGATGGGCTCGTCACATCAGACAGGCTGGACATTTCACTTTCATCTGTCTTTGGTTTGTGATTTATATATATATATATATATATATATATATATATATACAAACAAATAAAGCTATATGATAGCGAATAATGTTAGCCATTGATCTAAACTACTAAGATTATTCTATTTAAATCTTTTATTTCAAATATCTAGTATATAGTATTTGGTTACCGAATAGGAACAACATGCGAAAAATCAAGGTAGCATATAATAACGCTTATCGTATAGTGATGAAATATAAGCGTCGAAATAGCGCGTCGTTGATGTTTTTATATGGTAATGTTAATACTTTAACAATAAAATTACATAAATTTTATAATTCACTTTATCAACGGTTACGAAATTCTCGTAATTCGCTAATTGTTCAACTGTATTATTATAATGTCTTGTGCCCTTCGCAACTATTTACCTTATGGTATAAATCTGTATTTAGATAATACTTTTTTCGTTTAATTGTTGTTCGTCTTAATTATTGTATACTCTATGGACCTCTGTTATGCATGTCTGATTATAATTAAATAAATAAATATATATTATGATTATATTTAGTTATAATAAAATAAATAATTTTAATTAAGTTTAACAAGATATCGAAATAATATTTAAATTAAATCATTAAATTAAAAGTTCATACGTTTTAATAATTAAAATATATAAATTAATTTTTCAATTTATACTTGTTTTCTATGAACACTTTGGTAATAAGTAAAGATAATATAATAAGTTAATATAAGTAAACTCTATAGATTTTACATGCATATATATGCGTATAAATATACAGGAAAATATAAATAATACCATTTTTGTATATCAAGTTTATAATATATATATTATAGTATAATATACAATTTTTACATAAGAATTATAATTATACATATAGTATCTCTTCAAATAATTTAATAATTCATACTTGTATATAATTGTGTATATAAAGGTATGTAAATATATATATATATATATATATATCTCTATTTATATCTATATTTAAATCTAATTCTATATTTATATATATATATATATATATATATATATATATATATATATATATTTATAATTAGATCAGATAATAAATATACATAAGCGCACGTATTATATACATATATTACGTCTACACTGATACACACATACACACACGTACACAAACGCACGTATACCCACATACCCACACCCACACCCACACACCATTACCCCCACTCACACCATACAGGTCAGCCTTCACGGCGTGGTGCGTGGCTAACTTGACTATCGGCTTCGACGTAGTACGCGGCCTACTTCTGTACACCCTGGTCGGGTTGCTAATGCTGACCGCCTCACTGGTCTACACCCTTTGCCAACCTTCGGCGCCGGTCAACGTAATGTTAGTACGAGCCGTCCCGATACCGATATCGTATTGATACTATGACCCCGGTTTGACCTCGTCACCGTTACCTTCCACCGCAGTGAATTAACGCTTCCACGATGAGTTATGCGTCACCGAAATCTATATTTAGACATATCATCGCGCGCTATGTTATATGTTATATAAAATTCAATCGCAACTATATATATATATATATATATATATATATATATATATATATATATATCGATATGGGATGTTCATATACATCATTTACGCTTGGTTCATATCTCTATCTGTCATTATTAGTTTCGTCGGTGACTCTTTGACCTTGCACTTCGGATGGACGTACTACGTGTGTCTGGTTTACGGTTAGCTGATTGGCCATATCATATCACGTGTTAACCTTTTATTTGATTATTATAGTTATCTCTAAAATGATGTAATGCAATGTGATTATATTGTGATTATAAGCCAATGATAATTAATAATTCTAAAATTAGAATTCTTCTATTCATCGAATATATTCTGTTAATTACTATATTATTTAACATAGTAAATATCTATATTTAGATTAGCCATAACCTACGGAGGTTGTCACGTAATCCCAATGATATATCGTCGCACTGTTATTGTTATATAATACAAATAAAACAGTGATGAATGGTCATGTTTTAACAATGATTATTGTTTGATGAAAAGATTCGCCTACATGTGAGCTATTATTAATAGATAATAATTATTAATAGATACTGCAGTAAGTGACGATAGCGTATCGTAGGGCATTACGTAATGCTGCTCTATTGTTGATGTTCTTTATTGTTCATCACGTGATTATACCTAGTCGTGAAATGCACGCGATGCATACATCTATATAAAGATAGTGGACAGCCAAGTGACGTACGTGTGTAACGTATAACACTCTATACCGTACGTGAATCACACTGTTCTCGGTAAATGGCAACGAAATGGCATCGGTGATTTCGATTGGATATATATAAAATATTAAAACGGTAGATTTGTTGTCAAAAAAATAGAAGTTATTTATATATATAACTATGGATTTAGATTATAAATATCAATAAAATAGTATACTATTATATGATATATGATATCTTCAATTTAAATACACACACTTATGTGAAATGTTGATATATTGTATTTTAAATATA